>PVHT020000886.1:24769853-24870441 GCA_004024745.2 Catagonus wagneri | reverse complement strand
TCTTTTTTTTTTCTTCACTTGTTCTACCCAGTTATTTCAGGGGTTTCTTGCAGTTTTTGGAGGTTTAAATTGATCACCATTCAGATGATGATTTGTCCAACTTGTTTTATATTTAGATGCGTTTTTTGATGTATTTGTGGGAGAGGGTGAGTGCGACCTCTTACTCCTCCGCCATCTTGCCGCCTCTATAGAACACATATTTTAGGTGTTTCATAAGAGCAATGCCTCATTTCTGGAACTTAATTTTATCTCAATCACCTTAGACTATGTCATAATATTCTAGGTCCCCAAAATATGAATGGTTTGCAATAGCACAGACTTACTTCTCACATGTTCTTTTTTTTTTTCTAATATCTTGTTGAACAAGCTAATAATAAGCAAAAATGCAATGAAAATTCCCACCCAAATTCTTCCCCTATAGGTACAAATTCACTATGCTTGTGGTAGCAATTACATCCAGAATCAATATGTGTACCAATCTTGTTTTTTGCCAACTCATCACACAATTCTTTAGCTTTTTAGCTTTCAATATCACTTTCCTCCTGCTCACAATGACTGCTAAGCAAGTACCAAATATTACGGGATACTGGATATGGCAGGATATAAATTCTGGCACCAATTTTGATGTTAGTTAAAGTAGTCATAGCTTCTGTATCAGAAAAGTGACAAAATATTTACTGACAATATATGCCTCTCAGAGGTGTCGCACACTGGACACAATTGCACATTTGATTCAGGAATGAGACCCTTTCCATCTTGAAGCTATTCTGAGAATCCATGTGAAAACAAAAGATTCATACAACCACTTTTTAACCACAGTGTCCAAGAAGTGACGCTTCACTTTATTAACATTCCATGGCTAAGATCTAATCAGTCGCCACACCAGTAGCAAAGGCAACAGACTAAATGCATTTTTTGCTATCTGACAATAAATCTACATTAAGGAAGAACTGGGTCTTTTTGAGTGGGTGACGGATGGACAGTATCCATCTCTGAAATACAAAAGAAAAAGATATGCCAGTTGATTTACTAGTATTTACATTCATTTTATAGTACTGACTAATTAAACTCCATTTCCAGATAATATAAATATATTTAGAGTTTTCTCTCTCCAGGTCTATGCTGTTTGTTGTTTATTTATTTTTGGATTTGAACACAATATCCTACTTACCTAATTATCTGTATCTTCCCATTACCTAAAATTTTCTTCTGCTTGCAGCCATACCACTCACACCTCTTTCACAAGCACTAATAATTTCTGTCTTAATTCTAATCAATTTTCAGTAATTAGCTTAGGATGTCATTTTTTTTTTCAGGATTCTAACTTTTAATACCAAAATTTCATTAAGGGCCCTGTCAGACATCTCTATTATTATGTGATGATACCAGTTTACTATTAATCATGTTCAATTATAATGACTTGTACTAATATTTAATTCTTTCACTAAAATGTAATTAACTTAAGAGCAATGGTGGTTTCAGTTTACCTCTCTAGATTTTACAGATCACAATGCATGCTAGTTAAGTTGGTAAATACAATGTGAAATGTACTTTAGGAATAATAAAAACATAGAGATGAAAAGCTGTGTTTTAACACAATTCATTTTAGAGGTAGCACTGTTTGAGAGTGTAAAATACATATAGTGATATGATAACATTTTGTATAGAAAGTTCCAATGATCCCTCTCAAAAGCTAACATCTAGTTTTCCTACAAGGGGATTAAATAATAACTTTTTTGTTTGTTTGTTTAACTGAATGGAGTAGGCAAGATTAATTCCATTGAGGATAAGATGAGCAATGGCATTTCTCTTTATAATTTGCTTTGCATCTCTACTAAATTGTTGGTGAAAAAAAAATGTATGTAAGGAATGCTGTGATGAAGACTGCAACTGTGTCCATTCTGCAACTTACAGGTGCTCGCACTTTTAATCATCATGTATACTCGCTATAAGAATATAAAAATGTATAAATATTTTAAAAACAGTTGAAACATCTAATTCCAGTTCAAAAACTGCAATTAAACCATTTTTAAAGAGAAATTAAATATATCTCCACATCCACAGAGACACAGACCCTGGAAGCAGATAAGGCCTGAAAAATTTTCAGGAGATATCAGGTTCATTGTGTGTGTGTGTGTGTGTGTGTGTGTGTGTGTGTAACTTCTTCCAAATAGGAAAAAATAAATTTTTCTTGACATTGAAAGTTTACAAACTCCATTCATTTGCTATGCAAAATAACTAGATAGCCCAATAAACACTTCTAGCAAATTATACCAATTTAATTAATCCCATTTAAATGAGAATGAAACTGTCACTGAGATCAAAACTTGCTAAAACACCAGCAAAAAGCTCAAGGGTAGGCTTCATCAAAAAGACAACAGCAATGTTCACTTTCCTGTCTACCTGGAAACACTTTTTTTTGTCTTTTTGCCTTTTTCTAGGGCCACACTCACACCATATGGAGGTTTCCAGGCTAGGGGTCTAATCGGAGCCAGATCCGAGCTACGTCTGCAAAACCATACCACAGTTCACGGCAACGCCAGATTGTTAAGCCACTGAGCAAGGCCAGAAATCGAACCCGCAACCCTATGGTTCCTAGCTGGATTCGTTAACCACTGAGCTACGATGGGAATTCCAAAAACTTTTGATAATAGTAAAATTTAAGGTACTTTAAAATTCAATAATCCATCCATTAGCTCAGTAAAATTTATTTATCTAAAAAGGTTTTAGAGCTTCTTCCACTGACTGAGCACCTGATGACCAATTATTCACACACAAATTTTGATAATAGCTATTTTCTCTTCCTTGTGGAAATGAGGAAATATGGGTTTAGAGATTAAAGAAATTAATAGAATAATTCAGTTAGTACGTAGAAGAGCCTAAATTATTTTAAGGTTTTCCTAACATGAATACACTATTTCCCTCACTAAACCACGTTTCAGTATAAATTACACTTAACTAAATTACAACTACATAAGATAGTATAATTTGGAGCAAGATAAATGTCCTCTCAATAAGTTTTTTGTTGGAATGATAGTTATTCCTACAAAATTTTTGAAAGAATAGATTTTCATATACCATTATAGTATACTTAATGCTCTTTAAAAAGCAGTGAATTGGTCAGATATTTCTGTGATATTAATTAGCAATTGTCAGTACTTATCATAAGGAATTTTAAAGAATTACCAAAATAATTCAAAGTCCCCTAAATTTCAAGAGATTTATTCATTCTCAATTCTCTCATTGCCATTATATTTAAAACAGAACAATGAGAGTGAAGAAAGTCTCATTAGCTTCAAAAAAGGTAAGAGAACTGTTATGTTCTATTCTAGTTCTTTGTTGTACTACACATAATTACTGAAATAAGAGATGGGCAGAATTACCTTATTAAATATGAACAGAGCAAGTGAGGCGAATTAAGTACTGCATGCTGAAACAAAAGGCTTGATTTGACAATACAAATGCAGTTTTAACTAGACAAATGAAACTTGGAAATATGAAACTGCATGTGACTAAAAACTTCTATAAAAAGATCTTTCAGGTCCTATCCTTCCCTTGAACCGAGAATAGATTTTTGCTCTGGAGCTTCCTCAAAAAAGAAATTAAAATCTTTTAAACCAGTACTTAGTCTCCTCCAAAGGCTTTATGGTTTGGTCATTGCAAAATATGCATTTAACCAGGAATCATGTTAAGAAGTAACATGCATACTCACCCTGACCATTCTGAGTCACATTTGCTTGAGAACACTTTAGCTTAAAATCTATGAGGATATCACTGCTGCCCATTCTAAATCTTATATTTTGCATTCTCTGCCCCTTCAAAATTTATGTTTTCTTAAATTTTAGTCGCTCTTTCATTGTTAAATTAATCTAGATCCATGCCCTCAACTGGAATGATTTTATGGATTCAAATTACATATTTCTTGTTCATGCCCTTAGATCCACATATCCAACAAACTTTAGTATAATTTCTATTCTGATATTCTATAAGCTGCACAACTCAAGGTTTCAAAAATTTAACTCCTCACCTCAAATCACCATTTTCCCCAGAATCCCCACTGTCAGTGAACAGAATCACAGACCAGCGTATTTCAAACCTGAAGTCAGTGTCATTTCTCAAGTTATTTTTAGCAACCCTTTTATTCGATCTGCAACAAAGTTTTAGTGAACATTGCCACTGATCCTTTATTTTAATCCTTTTTTCTGGTTCTCAAGACCAAGTGGCATTTATCACAGATTCCTGCGCTTCTCAAATATGTGCATGATCAATCAAATCTAAGAAATTTATCTTTGAAGTTTGCTTCCTAGAACTATCTCGAGTATCAATTAGTCTAACAATTAGGACACTGCAATGAAACTCATTGCATATTCAAGTTAGGTGATTTTAAGAGATTTTAATAATGAGACAGTGAACTAAAAATGCCACCTGCCATCTCAGTAAACAAAGGATGTTGCAGTCATTAGCCACTACAGCTGCCCCCTATGGTGAGCCCTGAGGAAACTCAGAATGATGAACACAGGATACTGGCCCAGACAGCTGAAGTGCATGTCAAAGGAATGATTTCCCTGAGTCCAGAGGCTCTCATCCTCCCATACATAGAAAAGCATTAAATACCTTAACTTGAGATACCTGGTTTTCTTTTTTAAACATTAATCGTTTGATATTCTTCATTGCAAAAACTCCTATATATGCTGGCTACTCCTTTACCTCTTCAGAGCAGTCTCTCAGAGTTACCAGAGGTGCTCTGTTCAAGGCTTAAGGCCTCAGTGTTGGCTACTAAATAAACCGTCTCTCTCGCCTTTTAGGTTGTATATTTTTAAGTTAACAAGCCGTTCATAAAGTGTAGACAGATGTAGGGTGACAAACAAATAAAAATAAACACCATAGCCACCCCAAAACTATAAAGAGCAGTTGTTACTACTCCTCCCGTGCTTAAAAAAAAGAGCAAATTAAGGGAGGCTAAGAGAGTTTTGTGTTTACAGGTTTCCTGACAAGAACCGTGACTGGTTGAGAGAGTAGCCAAGCCTCGGGGGCTCCCCTGAGCGGAAATGTAAGGAATAAACGCTCTTGTTTCCCATTGGTTAAAGCAGAACCTCTACAATAAAGAAGCCCATTGGTTCAAATCAGTTTCACAGCCCATACAAAAGGATAAAGCAGTATAAAAAATTAAAGAGATTAACAGATGATCCGTACGAATTTCTGTTCCCACAAAGAGAGACTTCATCATGCTTTCCATCAGAATTTTGAAACTGCCATACCGGACTCTATTTATTCCCTTTATACAAAGGGGAAACACAGCAGTGTTTTCCCATTATTTTCTGCTGCACTGATACCATCGGTTTCCTTGCTCCCTGTCTCACCTTAGCAAAGGATTGGAACAGCGGGCGTTCTACAAATTTATTAAAGTGAAAGTACCATTTTCAGAGCAGGGGGGAGAGGACTCATGTGGGTGCGGATGAAGAAAAGAGAGCCCGGCTCACTGTGCAGTAGTCTTTACACTCACGATGTCACCTGAGTGCAGGCCCAGTCTGATCCTCTGACTGGTCTTGGGCAGATGCCTCACTTGCATGGGGAACAGGCTATGCGGTGGCTGGTGAGGAACGGGTGACCTGCCTGCTCCAGCAGCGAGTGATGGCCCAGGCTGGACCAGGCGGGGGAAGGGGCGTTACAGTGAGACGTGGTCAGGGCTTTGGGGTTTAATCTCCTTGACGGGACTTAAAGCCTGTAACAGCACCATTGTGTATTAGAGGTTTCCAAAGGTGGGAACAGATTAGTTACTTTAATTCTTTGGTTGTCAAAGTCCAAAAAACCCCACACAGAGTAATGGAAAAGAAAGAATGTAACCAAGAATTCTTTGACGCTAACTGAATGTGTCTTTTGGTTACTTCCTTTGGGAACAGAATGAGAGGGTTTTATCTTTGAGAATGAGTGCTAAGGGTTTAACATTGTTTTAATTTTTATTATTAATAATGATACTAGTATATTAATTTAGGTTTCTGAAGAGTTTCCTAGATCAGACTTATAACTTAAGCTAGCAATTCCAATATTCGATAGGGTAGGTGACTTCAAAGAAGAGATTTTAAAAAGGACATAATTCAGTAAGTGGGTTTAGGAGAACTGCAAGGTACTTTGAAAAAAAAAAAAAGCAAAGTATACTTGACAATACAATAACATAAATGTGCAGAAAGGTTTAAAGTTAAACATTTAAACAAATGTATAGGAAGCCCAGAAGTAAATTGGATATTGTACCTGTGTGGAGATGATAGGTATATTATTCTTTCTATAAAAATTGAAAGCAAAAATCTATTTATAAAAGAGTTTACTAAAATATGACCCACATAGATATAACTATATTTTTAAAATGTATGTTTAAATGTATCTAAGAGATAAACTTCGAAAGAATATGACATTTTAACACAGGTGGGAAGGCAAATTTTACACTAATTCATGAAAATTGATGTTTTTGCTTAAAAGACAAAAATAATGCATACATGCCAACAAATCTTTTTTCATAATAACCCCTCACTGTTGGCAAGATTATAGAAAGTTGACAATTCGTATATTGCTAAAAGCAATGTAAATTGCTATTTTATCCCTTTGATCAACCAGGGTGTCAAAATGACTCAAAAGTCACAAAAATGCTCATTTTCTCCTAACCTACTATTCAAAGAAGTACGAATTTATTCTAGCAAAATAATTTACCTGCAGAAAAAATATTCACAAGACAATTTCTCATTCTCTGATAGTATCATATTGGAAATAATCTAAATGGTAGATAATAAAATAATACCTATTACCTTAAGGCACTACAAACTACATTTAAGTATCTTTTTATTCCAAATGTAATTATGAAGATTATATGCGCAATGGAATATGCTATGCTATAATAATAACAATTATTTATATAATATTGATTAATTATAAAATTAAGCAATGTAATTCGAGCTGAGTAAGAGCAGAAATATTCAAGGTTGATTGAAAAATAACTGATCACGTTTTTCTTTTATTTGAGATACTTTACAAGATGAAAGTGTTTCTTAGTTCTCTTTTCTGTGCTAGTTTCCTGTTTCAACAATCTATGAGATTCGACGGGAATAGAAAAATATGAAAACTGCACAAAGAATAATATATTAGAGAAGAAGAAAAATATTGCACATTGAATTTATGTGGATAAATGCAGTGTATTTCTCTAGTGCTTTCCCTCTTTTGTGTATTTACCTGTAATGCTCTACACACAGAATCTTTTGTAAATCCTACCTTTCAAGATGTAGCCATGTTCTCCATTTAATTCTCAGCTCCTTGAAGAAAAAGGATCTGCCAGCAATAAGGAATGCACACTAAACAGAGGAGAAATAAATCAATTTTAGCTATGTTTTCAAAACAGCAGGTACAATCTTTTATAAATTACTATGACCTGAGACAGTAAACCATGTAATAACAGAAACAGCTAGCAATTTTGGTCAGGGAATGTCTTTTAAAATATAAAGCTGTATGAACTCAGTATTTTTATTTGATAGCCAATGAAAGTTCTATTTTTTCCACTTATGTGTCGTTTCTTCATTATTGACTGTTTCAGAGGTGTCGTGCCAGTTAATGTTCTATTGTTTTTTGGAGGGGTTATTCTTTCATAAATGTATCTTTCAGAAACTTTGCATATGTTGTGACAGCTATGTGCTACTCATTTCAACAAACATATTCTTTTGAACTTTAGTGGTCATATTAGCGAAAAATATACTTTATAATGCTTAATAATTTTGGATAGTCATTAAAACCTTCTTTTCAAAACTGGTGAAACACAGACATTCCTGACATCTACAACAGATCCTTGGTTAACTTTTCTTTTTTCTACTTAAGCTGAAAAACAAGCTCAATAAGTGGCCCCATAATGCCATTACTGTAAGAGAGAGATTTCTTAATATTTCTACTTTATCGACCCTGTTTTACAGGTTGTTCAATATTCCGGTCATTAGGGAAAAATGTCATATTCATTTAATTACTAAGAGTGAACATATTACATGGTAATTTCTGCCAATATCTTTAGAGTTTGATTCAATTCAGTCTTAGGAGGCACTCATGGGGAAAAGCCACATCAGCCTTACTGAAAAAAGATTAAACAGTTTCCTTTATTCTATCATTGGACAATCAGTACAGTTCGTGTGTTCACAGATACCTTTCTGTACAGACCTGATACATTTTCTAATGCTGCCTCATTGAAGAAAAAACTGTTTATGTTATACCTTTTTTTTTATATAAACACTTCAAGCGCATTAGGTCGTGGCCAGTCCTGACCATTTTGCTATATATTCATTTATAACACCCACTTGCAGTTCACTATCAATAGTTAACCGGGAAAAGAACACTGAGAAATTAACAGTAATTATACTTTATTTTTATGCAATACTTTAGAATTTTCAAAGCCCTTTAATAAATATATGTCATTATAAAATTACATCAAATATGTTAAGACTATTTCCCAGAATAATAAGTTGCTTTTGTCTAATACAACATATCACTGCTAGCGAAAAGCAGAGTCATCCGGGTAATGTTTCTGAGACACACACCACCTACCAGAGATGCCAGATGGAGGAAATGGTGAGATACGATTTAATAGAAGCCACAGTTTCACTAAAGCAACTATGGTTAAAAGCAGTATTTCTGATCTGCTAGTTAGTGAAAATGACAGCACCAAGTGCCTGCCTGAGCTTAAAGCAGCATAGTTCTTAGTGACCATTTGCCGCTTACTGTCAGGCCCCAGTTCTGAACAGAGTACCCCCTCCCTCATTCACACTCCTCACTCCCTATATTTGCCTCACTGCAACTGTCCTTTTATAAATCCTTATTTTCACAGGTAGTGATAAAGCTTTACTGACAAACATTTCAAACTTGATGCCAATGATAATCACGGACCATTTCATCCCTAGCACGTTTTTTATGCATGTTAGATGAATATCATGACTTACAGCGAATGAATTAATAAGCTACAAGTGTACTTTATGACACTGCTATTTACCCCATTTAAAAATTTCCTATTAATACAAATATAAGTGATAGGAACAAGCAAATAACCTGAAGTTTTGCTAAGATTCATAGTGTTGTGCCAAGTGCGGAGACCAGCATACTAACAATATTATCTAAATGACTCTAAGTTCTAAACTAACTGTAACTCTGATTTTAGGCCCAGATTCTATTTAAAATCTACCTAGCTAGAGATAACTGGAGATTTTTTTTCCCATATACCTATGTCTACTTTCCATAATCCTTTCCTCTCACCTATCAATGTTCCCAGTATTCTATACATTTGTAACATTTATCTAAAGGATGAATATTAAGTACCTGATATAATGTGCTGGTTACTCTGCTAAAAATTGGATTACAGTTTTGGGGGGAACTTGGTATCTCAAAGTGAACCTCTATCTGTAAAATTTTATCATCTTTATTATCATCATCATCATCATTATGTTAATGCTGTTGCGACTGATTACCACAAATTTAGGGGATTAAAATAGCACAAATGTATTGTCTTACAGTCCCTTAGATCAAAAGTCCTACATGAATGTCACTGGGGTAAAATCAACACTTCATCAGGGTTCCATCTTTTTCTGAAGGTTCTAGGGGATAAATAATGTTTTTCCAGCTTCTAGAAATTATCATCCACCTTAAAGGGCAGAAAAGGACAATTTTTTTCATGTCACATCTCCCTGATCTATACTTCTGTCATTTTCTTCTCCTTTTAAGGCCCTGTGTGATTAGATTGAGCAGATTTGAATAATCTTAATGTCCTTAACTTTAATCACAACTACATATCATTTTGCCATATAAGGTAACATATTCAGTTTCAGGAATTAGTAAGCAGACATCTTTGAGGGAGCAATATTCTGCCCACCGCATAATCAATCCTGATTAGAGTTGTCAAGGGTAAGATGCCAGGTATTATGTATCTGAAAGATTTTGTTTTTCCTTTCAAAAGCAACCATATCTGAACTACATATTTAGACAGTACAATCTGGGGGGTTTTGTTAAAATTCCAACTATCTGTAACCTAACCTTGCTATTGAATCAGTTTCTTAAGGTTGTGTCTCAAAGGGATGGAAAATTCGCTAGATTCACTAACAGTGAAAACAAATTGTTCCCAAAACTAATAGTTCTGGAAATCTGAGTTCTGAGAATCCAATCTGTTACTTTCTATGTGCTCACTAGAACCCTTATTTAATTCTTTTCCATAGGTAATCCTAGGTCATTTCTCACTTTCACTAAGGTCTTGTCCTTGGCATTGCTCCCTTGCTTACATTCTAAACTCTGTTGATGATTTCATCTTTACTGAGATAAGTTACTTCTATCTAAGAGTTTTAAGTCTATTTAAGAGTTTTTAACACGGGCAGTACTTGTCACGGTGCAGTTGAAACGAATCTGACTAGAAACCATGAGGTTGCGGGCTTGGTATCTGGCCTTGCTCAGTGGGTTAAGGATCTGGCATTGCCATGAGCTGTGGTGTAGGTCACAATGCCGCTCTGATCTGGTGTTGCTGTGGCTGTGGCGTAAGCTGGTGGAAACAGGTCCAATTAGACCCCTAGTCTGGGAATATCCATACGCCACGAGTGTGGCTCTCAAAAGACAAAAGACAAAAAAAAGGAGGGGGGGTTAACATGAATGCATGTTGAATTTTATCAGTTTTGATTCTGTGTATTGAGATGATCATATGATTCTTTTATTCTATTAATGTGATGTATCACATTGATTAATTTGCATATACTGAACCACTCAAATCTCCAGGATAAATCCTACTGGATCATAATGAATAGTACTTTTAATGAATTGCTGAATTAGATTTGATAGTATCTTAATAAAAACTTTTGCATCTATATTCATCAGATATAGCGATATCGGCCAGTAGTTTTCTTTTCTAGCATTGTCTTTTCCTGGTTTTGGTATTAAGATAACGTTGGCCTCTAAAAATGAATTTGGAAGTGTTCCTTCCTCTTTAAATTTTTGGAAGAGTTGAGGAAAACAGGTGTTAATTCTTCTTTAAATATTGGGTAAAATTCTCCAGTGAAGCCGTCGATATGGTCCTGGGCTTTTCTTAGCTGGGAGACTTTTGATTAGTGATTCAATTTCCTTATTGAATTATTATTCCTGTTCCTTTCAAATTTCCCATTTCTGATTCGATCATGGTAAATTTTATGTTTCTAAGAATTTTTCCATTTCTTCTAAGTTGTCCAGTTTGTTGTTTGTTCAATTAGCCTCTCATGGTTCTTTGAATTTCTCTGATATAAGTTACAATGTCCCTTTTTTTCTATAATTTTGTTGATTTGGGGCCTCTTTCTTCCTTAGTGTAGCTAAGGGTCTATCAGTTTCCCTTATACTCTAAAAGAACAAACACTTGGTTTGGTTAAACATCTATCTACTTTTCTCATCTCTATTTCAGTTATTTCTGTTCTAACCTTTATTATTTCCTTTTTTCTACTACCTTTTGGATCAGTTTAATCTTTTTTTCCTAGCTCCCTAAGCTACAGAGTTAGGCTGCTTGGGATTTATATTGCCTCTCAGTATAAGTATTTCTTGCTATGAACTTTCCTCTTAGAACTGTTCTTTCTGCATTCTGTAAATTCTGATATGTTATTTCCATTTTCATTTGTCTAAAAGAAACAAATTTTCCTCTAATTTATTCTTTGGTCCACTTGTTGTTCCAGCGAGGATCCCTCAGTTTCCATGTGCTCATGAATTTTCCAGTTTTCCTCTGTTTCCCAGTTTCATGCCATGTGGTCAAGATACCTGGTCTGATTTCAATTTTCTTGAATTTGCTAAGATTAGTTCTACGGCTCAACATACCATATATCTTAAAAAATATTCCCTGTGCTCTAGGGAAGAATGTGTATTCTGCTGTTGTTGTATTAAATGTTCTAATATGTCTGTTCAGTCCACTTGATCTAAAGTGTTATTCAAATCTCCTGTTTCCTTTTTGACTCTCTGGATGATTTATCCACTGTCCCCAGTGGGGTATTAAGGTCCCCGGTTATTATTGTATTACTGTTTGCTGCCTCTTTCAGCTCTGCTAGTTTTTGCTTTATATATTTAAGTGTTATGCTGTCGGTTGCATAAATACTGATAATTGTTATATTTTCTTGATGTTTTGACCCCTTTACCACTATATAATGACCTTGTACTTTATTTAAACTTTTTCGGTGTAAAGTCTATTTTATCTGATATAAGTATAGCTATTGTGCTTTCTTTATTCTTAGTTCATGTGTGTTTTTAAGGCTGAAGTGAGTCTACTGTAGACAGAATATTGGTGGATCTTATTTTTAATTAACTTAGCCATTCTGTAACTTTTAATTGGATGATTTAATCTGTCTATATTTAAAGTAATTATAGATAGGTAAGAACTTGTTATCTTGTTAACTCTTTTCTAATTGTTTCATATATTTTTGATCATTGTTTCTTATGCTGCTGTCTTTGGATTCTTTTTTTGGTATCAGAATACCTTGACTTCTTTATTGTGTTCTTTTTTTTTGTAATTACTACAGGACTGTTGTTTGTGGTTACCATGAGAATCACATAAAATATCTTAAACTTATTATGTCCATTTTTAAACAGATAAAAAATTTCAATAGAGTTTTTAAACTTTACACTTTTACTTCTCACATTTTGGGTTTTATGATTTTTATTGTGTAACTCATAACAGATTATTGTGGTTATGGTTATTTATGATACTTCAACCTTTTACCAATTTTTAAAACTTTTAAATGAGAATTGTCATTGAAATATGCACCACTATTACCATATTGCAGTATCTAACTCTGACACATTTTACCATTAACAGTAAAATTTATGCAAGACTTTTTAACTGTTTTAAATATTTTTACGATATTAAGTATCTTCCTTTTTGTTCTACTCAAAGAATGCCCTACAGTATTTCCTGTAAGATAGGTCTGGTGTTAACAATCTCCCTCAGCTTTTGTTTGTTCAGAGAAGCCTCAATCCTTCCTCTATTTATGTAGGATAGCTTTGCCATTAGAATTCTTGACTTAAATTTATTTTCTTTCAATATTTTCAACCTGTTATCTCATTCTCACCCACCCCGAAAAGTTTCTATTGAGAATCCCACTGAAAGTCTTATGGGGATTAATCTTGTATGCAACTTCTCTCTTTTCTCTTGCTGCTATTAAAATTCTCTTTGACTTTTGACAATTTAATAATTATTTGTCCAAACTAGCCCTTTTCCAAGATCAACCTAGCCCACGGCCCTTTGGGACACATGGGTCTGGATGCCCATTTTCCCCCTAGGTTTGGGAAGTTATAGACTTTACTGCTTTAAAAACATGTTTTGTCCCCTTCTCTTTTTCTTCTCTATCTGTAATTCTCATAATTCAAACACTGTTTCTTTTCCTTGTATCTTATAATTCTGATAGGCTTTCTTCCCTTTTTCACTTCTTTTTCTTTTTGCTCCTCTAAGTAATTTCTTTCTTTATTTAAAATATTTGATTTTGTTACTGAAGTATCAATGGCATATAACATCATCTTCAGGTATACAACATTGTGGTCCAACATTTCATACATTACAAAATGATCACAGTAAGGCTAGTAACCATCTGTCACTATACAGAGTTACTACAGTATTGTTGCCTATATACCTACTCTGTACAAAACATCTGCAAGACCATTTTAGGACTATAAATTTGTATTTTTTAATCTCTACCACCTATTTTATCTAATTAATTGATTATTGATTAATCTCCATTATTCTCCCACTCTAAGAGAAATATATTTATTATTAAAGCCTAACTTATAACAGCAGATTTTTCTTCCTCTAAATTCTGGTTATTTATCTAGCACAGCTTGGTTTCTCCTGTTTTCCATTTCATTGCTCTCTCAATGATATTCCATATTTTATACTGTCTTGGACGGTAGTTGTGGACTACTATATGCAGCAATTATAAATTGTTACTTTTGTAGTATTAATGCTTATATTTCACTATATTATCTTAATAGGTATGATCTAGTACCTCAGTTTGAAGCCTAGATCTACTCCTTAAGGACTGAGTGACTTAAATATAAAATATATGTTTAAATACATAAAATTAACTTAAAATATATTACATTTAATACTTATATATTTCATATCTAAGTTATGGCTAATAACTCTTATTTCAGAGTTTTATTGTGTGTATGTGTCAAGTAAAATAATAGGCATAAAATTACCAGGGAAATTTTAGACAGTTATTTTGAAAGTTGCTTTTAAAAGCAGTAAAGGCAAAGTAGTAATAAATCATAATTCACATTTACTAAACACTCAAAATGCTAAATCCCTATGAATGCAACAAAGACACACCTGATAAGTAGTTAACGATGAAATTAGAAATGAAAAAATTTCAAAACAACCTAAGGTATGTAGTGACTATAATATATTCAGATAAACAATTGAAAATATTATCATGACATCTAGAAAATTCTAAAGAACTTTTTCTGTCAGTAAATATACAGTCTTATTCATAGATATTTTCTCAAACATTTTATTAGGAAAAAAATAATGAATAGAAAAGTTCGAAGAATTATGCAGTAAATAGCCATATCCTCACCACTTAGATTCTTGCAGCAATTGTGTTATATATAGTTCAGTATTTGTTTATAATTTTAAAGTAAAATGCACATACTATTCTTAAATGAATCGTTCAATAAGTTTTTAAAATGCATACACATGTGTAGCCCAGATCCCTATTAAGCTACCAAATTCCCATTATCGAGCAAAGTTCCTTCATGACTTTCCTTAACCCATCTTTACCAACTTTTAAAGATTAAGTTCTTTAATCTTTTTTAACAGTAGATTAGTTCTTGTTATATACTTTTATAAATAGCATTATAGAATGGTTATATGATTATATGTTATGCATTATATACATTATACTATGTACTATTCTGTGTAATACCTTTTAACTCAGCAAAATGTTGTTGAAATCCACACATGTTGTGTATACTTTTTATTTCTGAGTAATATTCCAACGATGATTATGCCTCTTTTTTTTGCTTTTTTTAGGGCCACACTTGCGGCATATGGAAGTTCCTAGACTAGGGGTCAAATCAAGAGCTACAGCTACCAGCCTACACCACAGACACAGCAGTGAGGGATTCAAGCTGCATCTACAACCTAAACCACAGTTCATGGCAACACCGGATCCTGACACACTAAGCGAGGGCAGGGATTGAGCATACATTCTCATGGATACTAGCCGGATTTATTTCCTCTGCACCACAATGGGAACTCCGAATATGACATTTTTTAAAAGTTCAATCTTTTATGAATGTAAACTTGAGACATTTCCAAGTTTTATATATTATAAACAAGCTGTTGTGAACATTCTTGTGTAATCTTTTTGAGTAGATGCTCTCATTTCTCTTGATTAAATACGTAGTTGTGGAATTGCTGGATCATCTGGTATTTTAAATTTTATGAGAAACTGCCAGACATTTCCTATAGTGATTATACTATTCTTTCGTCCACAAGAATCTGAATTCTCTGCTCCCCTTTCTGGTGGATATTCAGTTTATCTTAATATGATTTTAATTTGCATATCTTTAATGGATAATGATGTTCAACGCCTTTTTATGTGTTTATCGATTGTTTGTATACTATTCCTCTGTTGTCTCCAATGTCTTCTCACCTTTAAATAGGGTTGTTTATTGTCTTTGTATGAAGTTGTTGTCATATTATACGTATTCAGGATACAAGTCCTTTGTTAGATATATAATTTGCAATTTGTTCTCCCAGTCTGTGGTGTCCTTACCAACAAAAAATGGGATATACTTTTTTCTTTATTTTCATAAACACTTAATTATGATGAACTCTAATATATATATTTTAAAATGTTATAGTCACTGTATTCTGGTCTTGGTTTCAGAACTTATGTCTATAGCCTAGTGGCAACTATATTTTGTTATGTTTTATTCTAGAAACCATAATTTTGGTCTTCCAATTTATGCTTATTTTTAATTAATTTTTGTGTATGGTGCTTTTATGCCATGTGCTTTTCTATTGTTTTACTATGAACCTATGTAAATTTTAATATTTAAAGTGCACCTTTGTAGTTGTGTCTTGTTTTCTCATCAATTCTGGTGATCTCTGATATATATGGAAGCTGCCAGGCTAGGTGTCAAATTGGAGTTTCAGCTGCTGGCCTATGCCACAGCCACAGCAACATGGGATCTGAGCCACATATGTGACCTACACCACAGCTCATGGCAATTCTGGATCCTTAACCCACTGAGAGAAGCCAGGCATCAAACGTGCATCCTCATGGATCCTAGTTGGGTTCATTACCGCTGAGCCACGACAGGAACTCCCAGTGAACTCTGACCTTTAATGAACCTATTTAATATTTAGATAATCATGTTTAATATAATTATCAACATGTGTCATTTTACTGGTTTTGGTATGGTACATTTTATTTTGATCTCTTATTTCTACTTCTCTAACTTCTTTACTATTTAATATTTTTTCTAGACTCAGATTCCCAGTTATATACTGGCTTTATTAATATCTTAAGACATAGCAAACATATTAAAAGTGCAAATTTGACAAGTTTTGACATAGGAACAGACCCATATAACCATCCCTACAATCAATATAGTAAACACAGAAATAACCCCCACTCTTTTCTTCTACTAAATCTTTTCTCTTATCCCCAAGCAACCATTGATTCTCTTTTTGGTTACTACAGATTTAGACTGTTCAAGAGCTGCACTCTGACATTTTGGCTGGATAATCTCTTGTGCACGGCAGGTTATTCTGAAGTACTTGTGGTCTCTACTATATAACTCTATCTGCCTTACACTCACAATATGGCTACATGCACATTTCTTACCCCAAACATCAATTCCCTTGAAAAACTTTAATCATGAGTAATAGATCAACATAGAAGGCACACTGGGAGAGTAATAAGTGAAGGGATAAGGAGAATCAAATAAATATACATTCTGGGAACAACATCAGTTAGTAAGATCTATTTTACATCTGTAAGAAATCCATAATATAGTTATCAAAACAATGATCAGAAACGATGCGGGTTGATGCACATTTCAATCCAGATAGCCCAGACTGAGATTGAGAAAAATCAGGCAAACAGTTACTAAATGCTTACACGTAATTACTAAAAGACTAGATTTAAGATCTTGTAACTCACAGCAGAAGATACTGAAGATTTTGTGAATATATCTAGCTCTTTGCCAGCATTTAACTTTGCATTCTATACTTACATAAAGCAAATTACAGCCCTTCAAAAAATATTTACAAAGTACAAGGTGAGTTATTTATTTAAATACCATAGTATAATTAGTGCTCTAAGCACTTTAATATATTCAGTCTTCTACGTATTTACCGATCTGTAACAAACCACTACATATTTAGGCACATAACAAAACATTCCTTTATTTTTATCATCTATTACAGTTCTCAGGATTGACGAGATTCGAATAATCAGTCATTGGTCAGTTTCTCATTGAGACAGTGGCGGGGAGTCACCCAGAAACTGTCTGAATGAGACACCCAGTTCCTCACTCACATGCCTGGTCCCCGGGTTAGGAAGACACAAACACATGGAAATAGCTGAATCTCCTAGGACAACTCACTCTACATGGGCTCCTTAGACTGGCAGCCTCAGTGTAACAAAAATTCTTAAACTGTATTTGGTGGGGCCTAGAGATGTGTCCAAGAGAAGTCAGCAGAAACAAGACGCTCTTTTCTACATTGGTCTCAGGAATCATGCAGCACCACTTTCACCACATTCTAACCACTGACTCACTCACATCTACTCAAACTCTTCACAAGTAGAGTGTCACAATATTTACAGATATGTCTAAACCCAAGAACACACAATGGGCTATGTTGTTTTTTTTTTTTTAAACCTTAACTATAAATTTACAAATCTATTTTATTTAAAATAAGAGTCTAGGAGTTCCCGTCGTGGCGCAGTGGTTAACGAATCCGACTAGGAACCATGAGGTTGCGGGTTCGATCCCTGCCCTTGCTCAGTGGGTTAACGATCCAGCGTTGCCTTGAGCTGTGGTGTAGGTTGCAGACGCGGCTCGGATCCTGCGTTGCTGTGGCTGCGGCGCAGGCCAGTGGCCACAGCTCCGATTAGACCCCTAGCCTGGGAACCTCCACATGCCGCAGGTGCGGCCATAAAATGACAAAAGGCAAAAAAAAAAAAAAATAATAAAATAAAATAAAATAAGAGTCTAAACTTATTTCAATCCTGGCCTTATGGATTCATCATGACAACTGAGTTCTTTTAATTCTTTAATGTATTTGTGTATTTAGAGGATATTTAACAGGTTTGCCATTTCTGGGATATTAAAGTTGCATCAAGACTGTACCCTTGTTTTCTGGTGCATAATTATGGAACTTTAGTTTACAGAATTATTTCTGTCATTTTTAAATAACCATCTGAATACACAAATAGATAAGCCAAACCCATTTCATTCCTGCACTAAACGTTCACTAGACAATAAAATTCACCATGATTTTGCACAAACTGAAGACAACTGCAGGAAAATGCTCCAGCGATATCATAATATCATGTTGGTGATTTGATCTTTTTCACATTTCACATGATGGAAAATTATAATTATAAAGTCATTATCTCTTTCCAGAACAATAGTTTGGAGGAACAGGTGCATGTCATCTCAGTCTCAGTCTGGAGCTCATTTCAATAAACTCAGACTGTCTGCATTTTTTAAGACAGCCCTATTAGTTGTCTCATTTGCTACCACCACTCTTTGCAGTACTCACATCTGTCAAAGTCCATACAAATAGCCCCCTAGAGGGAGCAGATGTTACAAAGTTATAATTTAGATGTTTGTTTTGACTTTTAGACAAAATCTGGACAGCAAACATCCTGCTCTGTTAAGCAGCATTATCAAACATAAATTGTTGATGAATTTTTTATTAGTTAGTCACTGCTTTTTGAAATGCTTATCTCAGTAATTAGTTCTGGGGAAAGCAATATTCTCAGAATGCTTATCCCTTAGATAGATAAGGAGGGAGAGAGGGAAGGTGGGACAGAAAAAGGTAGAAAAATGGAAGGAGTAGGAGAGGAAGAGATGGAGGGAAACAGTTATTAACAGATATTAATACGAGATAAATTTGTTAGGCCATATTATAATTAATCCATATAATATGCAGGCATTAAAATATTATAATGGGATGGCTAATAATTATAATTATTATCACATAGTTACTCCCTTTTTATAGCAATTTCTATATATTGTAAGAAATATATTGTAAAAAAAGTATTAATATATGATGCATATACACATACACGTTTACATATTCTGCTTTACTACATATGAATAAATAGTATGCTAAATAAATAAAAATTAAAGTATGTGTCTAATATTTCAGTATGGACTGAATATTTGTGTCCCCGGTAATTTATATGTTGAAGCCCCAGTCCTCAGCATGCTGCTCTCTGGATGTGGGGCCTTTGGGAGGTACTCAGGAGCAGATGAAGTTGTGTGGTGGAACCCCCAGGATGGATTAGTGCCTTACAAGAAGATGAAGAAAACGGCTTACCCTCTCTTCCATATGAAGATACCACAAGAAAACTCCCATCTGTAAACCAATAACAGACCTCACAAGGAACCCAGCCGACTGCGTTGGCTCCCTCATCTCAGACCTCCCAGCCGCCATAATTGTGAGAAATAAATTTCTGCTGTTTAAGCCACTAAGGCTATAGTATTTTAATGCAAACTGAACCAAGACATGTTTCATATCCTATATCAATGAAAGGAAAGAAAATTTGGGCAAATAGTGCAGGAAGATTTAAATACATTATAATATGCTCTTATTTATACTACATATTTTACATATGTGGAAGTCAAAGTAAATAATTTTTAACATTATTAATATAATTTTATTTCACTATAAACTTTAGTCTGCGTAATATGACACTGATTGTAAAACTCAAATTATCACAGAGAAGAAATATAGGAGTAAAATATAATTTATACAGAAAATAGCAAAAACTAAACATTAAGCCAAAATACAAGGCAAAAGCCAATAATGGATATAAATAGCTCTATGGATGAAATAGATTTATATAAAAAGGCAAAACACAAATAAAATCTATAAATCCTAGACATATATTCTATTTCATCTTTCAAGAGGCATAAACATATGGCTAATGAAGACACTTATAAATGTTAAAAAACAGAAGAACTCCTTTAAAAGTAGGTTTAGTAGTAGCATAGGTATAGCAGTAGTATTTTATAAAAAGAGCACATGATTGATACAATATAAAGGACTTTTATATTGGTAATATATAGCACATCAAACATCTATTTTGGAGACAAAAATATAACATTGAAATACACCACAATAAATATATTGCCAAATATTGGCTTTTCTTCCTGTTTTCTCAAGTGAAATTTATTATATATAGGTCACTGAGATTTAACATGTGTACTGTTACATTTGTCATAGTTTTCTGGATGAAGAGTGAGTGCCAGACCTAAAAGTCAGACTATGAGTATCTGGATGAAAATTAACTCTTTATATTCCATGACAAATGACTAAATCGCTTTCTTTCTAGACATGTGGGCATGTCAGCTAAAGGTAAATATTGTAGATCTGCATTTTTACCAGCGAGGGAGGAGCAATAAATAATTAAGGTAGTTTTCTTTTCAAAAAGAATAATATAATAAGAGTAGCCTACATTTGTTCCTGTGTCTGAACACAGGACTCCAGGTGAATAGGTGTTGTCAACCGTTTCAGCTGCTGCTAAGAGAGGCAATTAAATAATGAATAACCAAGTAGCGATTTAAGAGGATACCCCACAAAGTTTACACAAAATTGTATACAAAATTTCTTCATTTTTCCAAATTATATTCCATAACACAATATTTGGTAAAGCTATGCCTTAAGTAATTGTCTTCTGTCTTGAAACACACTTACACAAAGAAGCAAAGAGAAAAAAAGTTATCAAATAAAAAATTTCAAAGAAATATAACTGTTTATATAAACAAGCACATAGATTGAATATTACTATATTGTGGTTGGTTAAACATACAACTAAGTTATGATAAGTACATACAACACATATATTTTCATGTATTCATTAACAGTACATATGTTAGCAATCTGGAGGAAAGCCTATCAGAAAAGATGAGTATTTTCGGCGATGTGAAAATATAAAGAATGCATCCCATTTTTGTATTTTTTTAAGTAAGAAAATAGAAAAATGTTATAGGTATAAAATATGAAAATGTCAACTGCACCCAGAATTTCTGAGTAAAGTATATGACAGAATAACCATTGAAGTACCTCAGCAGGAAGTTTGACTCAGACACACACTACATGTTGCATTCTCTCCTCTGATTTCATGTTTTCACTTTCCTTAGGTTTTTACACATTCTAGGGGTTAAAACTTGAAACTCCTTCAAAGAGCTGGCAGGCTCTCTCTGTAAATGAGAAAAGTCAGATGGCTGCAAGAAGATATGGAGCAGTGGCAATTGTGGCAAATGGAATGCTTACATCATCACTGCTGCTTTACATTTACCACTGTGTACCTATAACCTCATGAAAATCGGCAAATCTCTACTTTCACTTAGGCCCCTTAAAATTTAATTTTTTTTCCAACATGCTAATCTTACTTTCAACACATGAAGGACAAATAAATCTTATGAATGGAACAATATCAATTTAAAGCATCTGATTTTCATAATGGTGGTTGAGTTGATCAGGGTTACCGTCACGTTCTATGATCTGCTTGTATTACATTAATAGAAGGGCAGTCTTCTTAATTATGCTAATTAAGAACTGGCTGATTAAAGAATGATGCTTACTGACTACAAAGGATATAGTAACAGTCAATACAGCATTAGGTAAACTCAGAATAACAGGATGCAACTATAAATAAATGTTTGGTGTTTGCCTTCCATACCTACATATGAAGGTGTTTACCAGAATATATATATTTAAGACCCATTTAAATTCTTAAGTTCTCTGGTCAAAAATAAAGCAATGAAATTGCTTCCCAGAGTGCAAACCTTTATATTAATAACCCACTTAGAACCAGCAGACAGTTTCTACCAGGGATAACTGGCAATCTCCCTAAAGTCAGTCAATATTTATTATTTACCTAATATTTGATTATTGGAATCAAATATGAGCCTTTGAAAAAAGTTAAAAATATTTAATTTTATAAGCTTGAAGTGAAATTTTGCATTGTCATGAAGAAAATCAATACAAAATTTGAGAGACTGTATCTGTCTGCATGCATCATTCTGAGTAAAGTATATGGGAATAAAATTATTTTGGAGAAGACACTATTTTTCCCGTCTAAATATTATCCACATTCATCCCAGCTGACAGTATTTTATCATGCAAAGTATTTAATACATGAGTGAAAAGAGAGAACAACAAAAAAATTCTGCCTAATTCTTTGAAGGTATTTTTTTATGGTAACACTCAAAACAAACAAAACAAAACAAAACATCGCTACATGCTCTTTGGCAAGTATCTTACAGTAGAGAACAAATGCATCTTTTTATCAAAATGTAACAGTCCTACATGTCAATGGGAAACCTCTGTCACTGAGCATGTGTCCTACCAAAGGTGGCATAATGATTAATAATAGAAAATACTGGATGAACGAGTATCCTTAAAGCTGTCAAAAATCTGATTCTTTTACCACTTAAATTTTATCTTACATAGTTCTTGATGGCATTTATACATTATTAATGCGGAAAACTGTTATTTCATTCAAGAATATTTCAAGAAGAACAAAATGGAAGACAAAGTATGATAGAAAAGATGATATTTTCTCTGATCGAAGTTGTTCAGAACACAAAAACAAATGTTACTCTCAACAAGTATTCAGTAGCTTGCTTTTGTAGATTTTGGTGCTATGGTTAGGCAAACTAAGAAAAGCTCTGGCTTCACTGCTTAAGAGGGTTTACATCTTGTTTTTTCCCTCTGAATTTTCTTGTCATGATAAGTAACATCTATGACACAGTGAATAACATGAATGTTATCAGGAATGGTTTCTACATACAAAGTTATTTACATCCATGAATATCATAACGACTTAGTATATATTACCAAAGAACTTTTTAAAATTTTCCATTTATGTTTGGTAATGTGTGTTGCATGAAGATAGTCTATAAGAGATATATCAGTTGCCATTCTTTCTTTTTATATATATGCCTAAGTCCTAGCGCATTTAACACAGGGCTAAGTAGTCAACGGTTAAATTAGACGTGTAGCTCCCAACAAAGATGGGCCCAACAAATAATAAGGCTTTCTTTTTTTCACATTTTTTTTGCATTTCAGGGCCTCACCTGTGGCCACATGTAAGTTCCCAGACTTGGAGTCAAATAAGGACTGCAGGTGCTGCCCTACGCCACAGCCACAGCAATGTGGAATCCGAGCTGCATCTGCAACCTACACCACAGTTCATGGCGACACTGGATACATAACACAACGAGCAAGGGCAGGGATCTAACCCATGGCCTCATAAATACTAGTCAGGTTCTTAATCCCCATGAACCACAGTGGGAACTCCACTTTCTTTTTTTATGTATCCCATTAAAAAATGATCTGACATATAACTACAGAAGTGTTTTATATTAATCTAATTATTAAATTAGTATAATGTAATTACACTCTTCATCAAAGCATCAAACTATCATGAAACTTAAAACTTCCATTTCTGGCAATAGTGGGCTAGTGCTTAAGACCAATCTCTCTGCTAAGGACATGAAAATATGAATGAAATTAAGTAAAATATTAACTCAAATATATACATGAAATGTTAACAAAACAGTAAGTGGTTACTGAGCCAAATTCTAGAAGGAGAGGAAGCATGGATATATCTAGTATAAAACAGTTTTGCACTGAGTATTTTTCGTTTCTGAAAACATCTATCTAGAAGCTTGAGCTTCAGACTGTGTACAGTGAGAAGCAGGGAACATCAGTGTACAGAGCCTGCCTACCTAAAGAGAGTCTAACTCTAGGATCCCATATAGCTACACCTTCGGACTGAGGATGCTACAGAAGTAGAAGTGTACTCTTGGGGACATTCGCCTGGCTTAACGCCACCTGGGCAATATAGACTACCTCAGGCCTAGAACACTTATTAAGACTGTGCTTGTCCCCTCGTGTCCCCTGCCATTTGCACAGAAGTAAATAAGGTATATCTGCAGAAAGTTAATATTATCCTGTCTAAAATTATTCCTAAAAATAAAGTCTTAAATTCTCTATCCAGAAGTTCCCATTGTGGGATAGTGGAAACGAATCTAACTAGTATCCATGAGGATGCAGGTTTGATCCCTGGCTTCGCTAAGTGGGTTGGGAACTCAGCATTGCTGTGAACTGTGGTGTAGGTCACAGACGTTGCCTGGATCCAGCGTTGCTGTGGCCGTGGCCTAGGCTGGCAGCTGTGGCTCCAATTCAACCCTTAGCCTGGGAATTCCCATATGCTGTGGGTACAGTCCTAAAAAGTAAATAAATAAAATAAATAAATAAGTTGTCTATCTAGTACACACTCAATGAAACCCAGGCACACAGAATGCCATGCCTCAGAAGCATAGAAACAATATACAATTGAAAGCAATTCAGAAAAATGTGAGATTTGGGAATGATCAGGTATTGATCCATTATATATTTTTTAATAAAAGAGACAAGCTTGAAAATATATCTGGGAAAAAGAGATTATAAAATCACATATTTGATATGGAAAAAAACTAAAGAATTCCTAGTACTAAAAAAAAAAAAAAAATTCCAGTAACTAAAATAAAATGCTGTATTCAACACCTTGGTTTGATTACAAACTAGGCATAAACAGAAAGCAAACTACTTTGAGGTCACGGTAAATTTTCCATAATCTTGCCTGAAGTAATAAAAAAAAAAAAAGATGGAAAATACAGAAGAGTAAACTTAGGGAAATAGGAACATCTAATACTTGTTTAATCTGAGGCCTAGTAGGAAAAGAGAGAGTAGAACAGCAGATTTGAAAAATTAATGAGTTTTTTCAAAAGAATGAAAAATGCCAATCAGAAAATTCTACAATCACAAAAGATCATGTGCAGAATAAATAAAAAGAAATCCCCACTAGATACCTCATCATGAAATTGTAGAAACCAAAAATTCGGGAAATACTAATAAGGATGCCAGATAAAATTCGTAGAGTGAAAGATTTGTAAAAGAGTAAAAGATTTTGCTAATTTCCCCAAAACAAAATTGTCTGTCTAAGATAATGGAATCACCAATGAACCACAGAAAACTGACTGTATTCTGTTGTTCTATAACTCACATTCAGAAAATAAAATAATAATAGATAAACCTGGGAAATTTCTGAGAAAAAATATAAATTACTAAGCCTAAACCAAAACCAGCACAATTACCAATATACTTACTCTTTCCTTTTCTTTTCAGGTCTTCCTATAATTCTATTCTTTCACCTATGGTGATTTTCCCTGAAGAACGTATTATAATACATTTTTTGTAGCCCTTTTAGTATAAGAACTTGCAATGACCAATTATTTTAACGTCACTGTAAACATTTATTCATTTAGCCTACATTTCTGAAGGATAATTTCATTGACTATAGCACTCCATATTCGCAATTGTTACTATTGCTATTTCTTCATTTAAAAATACAATAGTAATATTTTCTCATCCTATTTTTTTGATTTTGTCAAAAATATCATGTTTTAGTCCCATTCCTTTGAAATAAACGTAAGTTTTAAGCAGCTATTCTTCTTTTATTCAATTTTAGCATATTTGCCAATGTATATACAGTGGTAGGCTTATTATTTATAATTATTTATTATTTATAATAATAGTATAGCATGTGAATATTTGAATATTTTCCCTTTTCTAATATTCACAAGTTATAGCCCTTTTAGGCTTTTCAGTTCCTCCCACTATAATTAGAATGGACTTTTCCACCCATGGCTTTTTGTAAGCTTCCAAAGATACCCTTTGACTCTCGTAATCAGCATTTATGTGCTCCTAAATGGTCCTTAATTTCCCATTACCACTCCGAAGTGTATCAATTTCAACTAAGAAATAACCAGCCAACTTAGTTGTCATTGTATGTATTGCTTCCTCAACCCCATCTTTTTTGAATAATCACAGCTCCAAGAGCATTCCTCCTTATGAGTATGTTTTCTATTGAGATCAGCAGTAGGGCTGTGCTCAACATACCATTCACGGTGATATCATTTTCCAGGCAGTGATTGAGCCAATCCCAAGACCCCATCATACCACATGAATTCTCAGACCATACAATGTACCGTATTTTTAGGTTCTTTGAAAAAGAGACATCCAGATGTACTTGGTTATGCACAAGATTTATTTATCAAATTCCTATAAAAGAAAACTGGAGAGAGGGATATGAGCAGAAGTGTGTACTGGGGACAATCAGAACACATGCAGGTCTGATATCCGTAAATGTGGAAGAAAAGTGAATTGTGTGCTAAGAGTCTAAGACTGAGATGTGATCCTCAGTTTGTTTTGGCCAAGCTGACGAAGGGTCCTTATGAAAAGACACCATTGGGGGAATTCCACCTTTCACAGGTAAGGGCCTCCATTAGTACCCTTGAAACTCTCAAATCCTGGCTGGGAGCAGCCCAGAGAGAAAAAGGCAGCCGTGTGATATGGTGGTGTACCTAGTGAAACGGCAGCAGGGGCTATCAGTCAAGTATTTTTTCACAGCAGTAAACCTGAAAGGTACAATTTCACGGCCACCAGAACTGGGCGATACAGTAAAATGCTAAAATAGCGTTGCTTTCTGCACTGTTATGTCCTTTCCTCTATTGCTGATTTTATTGTATCTACAAGGTAATTAATACTCATTAGACTCATACAGCAAACTCTGTCTTTCATATAGTGTCCATAAGCTTATGTACCTCCTCAGTTTTTTCAGTTTCTTGAGCCTGACATTTCGGCATGGGCCTCCTTGATGCTCTTATCAGTGCCTGTTTAGTTGAGTAGTCAGCCAAGAACTTGGGCTAAGTTTATTTTCATATTTTACCACTCAGTCTTCTGTAGTTATCTTGCTTCTGATGGTCATCTTTCTCCTAAATTTCTAGCTGATCTGTCAGCCCAGAGCTCTGTACTTTGACATCTTTAGCTACAAAAGTCTCAGGTCGATGCTGCCCAAGATGAGTTCAGGTTGAGAAACTGAATTCATTATAAAAACAACAAACTCAAAAAACCCATCGGGTATGTTTTTGTCTTTCAAATGTAGACTCCTCACTTTCTCTTTGCTTATTTGCAAAACTCCCAAGTGTTTCCCCCATGAATGCAGTGGGCAGAGATCCAGGTAAACTTAATAATCAGAACTGAGCTTTTACCCTTTCTGCAGTTGCTTTATTATGGAGATCCCACTCTCCACCCCAACCCATGATGATTTTCCAGCTTTTCTGACAGCATGGAACACTGTTTCCTGAAAATATGAGCACGTATAGTGTGGGCGTTGGCACCAGTGCTAAGGAAGCAGAAAAGCACAATCTGCCAATAAAGGGAAAACAACAAAAACTCAACAACTCTAATTTCATGCTTACATTGAAGCTTTACCTTTGCAAGGATAAATTTTCCCTCTTACTGCTTGCTTGTGGTTTTTCCAAAGCTTTTGAAATTTTTAGTTTTTCAATAATTTTTCAAGATTTTGTAACTGCAACTTGTAAGAAGTTTCACTTGATTATATCCTCAACGACAACTGGCAGCCCCGTTGAGAGAAAACACAAATGGTTGGCAAAGTATAAAAAGCTTAAATATATAATAGTAACACAGAGATAACAAAGCAAACAGAGAGTTGAGTATAGTAAGTGAGAAAATATTTAGCAGAATAGGAAAACTTACTGACCACTAGTCTTTGAAAAATATCATCTATGATGAGAACATAAAAATCTAAACAATTATAAGCTTTATCAAACTCATTACTTTAGGAAGAAAAAGCATAAAATATCTGACAGTGTTATATTTTACAAAGACAGGGAGAAAACCTGCTACAGAGTCTAATGGAGAAGAATGACATTATCTGCTTTGGGACAGTAGTTACTGAAAATCCAAGGCAAGGGAAATATAAGCAGAGATTCTCTACAGTTTCTAAAGTTTATAGTATTAAATTTTGAAAAAATATAAGAAGCCAATAGATAAAAATATCCATTTTTGTTTGATTTTTCTTGCAGTCTTATTTACTGTTTTTATTGTAAAATAGGTTTCACACAGTTGATCTGAAAGTTTATTACCATAATTCTTGTCAAATCTAAGAAGCTGGAGTTCCTGTTATGCAGCAGTGGAAACAAATCTGACTAGCATCCATGAGGATGTGGGTTTGATCCCTGGCCTTACTCAGTGGATTGGGGAGCCAGTGTTGCCATAAGCTGTGGTGTGGGTTGGATATGGCTTGGATCCCGCATTGCTATGGCTGTGGTATAGCATGGTAGTTATAGCTCTGATTTGACCCCTAGCTTGGAAACTTCAATATGCCACAGGTACGCCCTAAAAAGAAAAAAAAAAAAAAAAGAAACTGAAATTCTGAATAAATATATACCATCTGAAATACTTATTACATCAGTGGGCCAGAACATCAAGTTGAGACTAGAGCACTAATGAAAAACAACTCTCACACTAAACTCCATCTAACACTTTTTCGGCTGCTTTGACTTTCCTGACTTTCTGATTACCATCGTTATGAGAACTTGATCTAATGAATAAACTACCAGACTCAATTCTCTGTCATTGGGTTTATTTCTGGGGAGGACCCAAATTAAAATACCACTTTCTACTTCAGTTACTGGTTTCTGGACTCACTTCTTTCAAGAATTGATTCTGGCCTAAGTCCTTTTAAGCTTTAACTTCAGGCCAGAGATATGATCAGTGTTCTTAGTCACGAAGTTCCAGCACTTACAGCTTCAGTGTAAAACTCCACTTTTAATCTTGATGAGTTGATTTACCAATCTCATTTGTGTTTTTTTTAACTTCACAATTTTGATGAAATAACCCTATGTTATGACTGGTTTCTACATGATTTCCAATGTTTCTCTCTTTTTCATTATGAAATCTCTATGAATAATTCTGTCCAAACGACCTACATTTTTTTAATTTTTATTTTTTGTCTTTTTGCTTTATCTAGGGCCGCACCCGCGACATATGGAGGTTCCCAACTAGGGGTCTAACAAGAGCTGTAGCTGCTGGCCTTCGCCACAGCCACAGCAACACAGGATCCGAGCCGTGTCTGCAACCTACACCACAGCTCATGGCAACGCCGGATCCTTAACCCACTGAGCAAAGCCAGGGATCGAACCCGCAACCTTGTGGTTCCTAGTCGGATTCGTTAACCACTTAGCAACGACAGGAACTCCAATCTTGCATTTTTAGTAAATCCTAAAATTAATTTCAACAGTTCAAAGAAACCAATCAACCCAATTTAGTTAAAAAGCAACAAAAAACATTGGGGATTATTACCCTCTTTCTCATAGCTCTAAAAGAAGCTCTTTTCTCATCCTGGTATAGATGCTCAACACTTAGAAAGTCAGTAGAAATTTAGCTTAACTTTTCAATATTTAAGCAGATGTTTCTTGTCAAAGTAACTGTCAATAATTATGAAATGACACTTGAACCACTTCTACAATATGAAAATTAACTGCAAAACTGTTACATGCCTAACATCATGTTTTACTTTAATGTATTCCAAACTATGTTTTTTCTATATTTCAATGATGAAATATTAAGATCCTCTATATCACACTAATCTCTATAAGAGTGCTCCCAGTGCAACTGCATTTAAAATAAAAATGGGAGTTCCCATTGTGGCTCAGTGGAAATGAATCTAACCAGTTTCCATGAGGACACAAGTTCAGTCCCCGACCTCATTCAGTGGGTTAAGGATCTGGCATTGCCATGAGCTGTGGTGCAGGTTGCAGATGCAGCTTGGATCTTGGATTGCTGTAGCTGCAGCATACGCTGGTGGATACAGCTCTTTTTTAACACTTAGCCTTGGAACCTCCATATGCTGTTGGTGCTGCCCTAAAAAAACAAAAGTAAATAAATAAATAAGATAAAAAATGTCATAGTGATTTGGAATAAACTGAAGTCATATGCAATACATTTCTTAATTTCTAAGTGAAAATTACATCTCAAATAGATTAAATTGATTATGACAGATGGCAATATTAAAACAGTGTGCTCCACAAAATGAGACTAATAATTATCTTACAAAAAGGAAGAGGATGTAGAGATGTAGAAAAGTAGCAGTATTACATCTGTCTTTAGTTATGTACAGTCTAATCATTGTGGAAGAAATTTATAAGGAGAAGAGGAAGATGGTGGAGCAGTAGGACGTGAGACTCACCTACTCCCACAAATACGCTGAAAATATATCTACATATGGAACTATTCACACAGAAAATTTGCTAAACACTGACAAAAGGCCTCAGGATTATAATAGAGCAAGAAAAACTCCACAAAACTGGACAGAACAAAAGATGAAAGATGAAAAAGAGACAACGGAAAAGAAGTGAGATGGACCCTGCACCCCTGGAGGAGCTGAAAGGAGGAAAAGCTCCTGCACCCTGAGAAGTACCCTCACCCGCGAGGAGGTCAGCTGGGACAGAAAAGGAACCTAAGGGAACTGGAGGAGAACAGAGTAAGCCCTGTGAAGCAGTTCAAATGGAAAGAATCCTCCACAAACAGTCAGTGCTATAGCAACTGGCAACCATATGCTGCTGCCAGGAGGCATCTGAAGCTAAAATTCTAGCTTAGAGATCAGACCCAGAGTGGGAAAAAACTGGGGTTGGCTGCATGGAAACAGCTTAGAGGGATTAGAATAAAGGGTAGCCACATAAGCTGAGGAAACCCCGTAGGGCCCAGAGGCTAAGAGCCATGGTTTGTGGATGCTGGGGGGGAGGGGTGGGATCTACCACTACAGCACTGTTAACTCCACACACTCTTAGGCATTTGAAATTAAGGGACCAGCAACCAGAAACAATTCTGCACACAAGTAGACGGTTATAACAAAATATAATGGAAACCACAAATCAAAAAACTATAATGGACACACACATAAAAAAGAAAAAGCAATCCAAACATAACACTAAGGATGGTCATCAAATCACAAGAGAAGACAACAAAAGAGGAAAGGAAGAAAAAAGCACCAAAATAACAATGCAAAAAAATTAAGAAAATGGCAATACATACATAATTATCTATAATTACATTGAATGTAAGTGGATTAAATGCTCCAACTGAAAGACACAGACTGGCCGAATGAATATAAAAACAAGTCCCATATATATGCTGTTCACAAAAGACACATTTCTGATCTAAGGACACATACAGATAAATGCAAATGGAAATCATAGAAAAGTAGGAGTAGCAATACTCATATCAGACAAAATAGATTTTAATATGAAGGTCACAAGAGAAAAAGAAGGACATTACATAATGACCGAAGTATCAAATCAGGAAGAAAATACATATGCACCCAACATAGGAGCATGGCAACATACAAGGCAACTGCTAACAGTCATAAAAGAAGAAATCTAAAGCAACATAATAATATCGGGGGACTCGAACACCCCACTTATACCATCAGACAGGTCAAACCAGATAGAAAACCAACAAGGAAACAAAGGCCTTAAATCACACACTAGACCGGATAGATTTAACTAATATTTACAGGACACTCCATCCCAAGAAGCAGAATATACATTTTTCTCAAGTGCACATGGAACACTCTCCAGGACAGGTCACACCTTGGGCCACAGATCAAGCCTTGGTAAATTTTTTAAAAACTGAAATTATTTCAAGCATTTTCTCTGACCACAATGCTATGAGACTAGAAATCAACAATATCAACAACAATAGCAATAAAAACACACAATCTCTTAAATTGAAAATGTGATAAAACCTTCAAAAAACAAAAGTACCGGACCTGATTTCTTTGAAGGTGAATTCTATCAAAAATTCAGAGACTAAACACCTATTCTGCTCAAACTGTCCCAAAAAATTGCAGAGGAATGAACACTCCCAAGCACACTCCATGAAACCACCATCACTCTGATACCAAAACCAGACAATGATAGCACAAAAAAAAAACTACAGAACGATATCACTGATGAACATAGATGCAAAAATCATCAAGAAAATATTAGTGAACCACATCCAAATATATATTAAAAAGATCATATACCATCATTGAGTAGGATTTATCCCAGGGATACAAATATTATTCAATACCCACAAATCTATCAATGTGATACACCACATCAAAAAACTGAAAAATCAAAATCATATGATATCTCAACAGATGCAGGAAGAGCTTTTGACAAAATTCATCACCCATGCCCGATAAAAAGTCTCCAGAGAGTGGGCATAGAGGGGAACAATCTAAACATACTAAAAGTCATATATGACAAACCCACCACCAACATCATTCTCAGTGGTGAAAAACTGAAAGTATTTCTGTTAAGATCAGGAACAAAACAAGGGTGTTCACTTTCACCAGTTATTCAACAATGTTTTGTAAGTTCTAGCCACAACAATTAGAGAAGAAAAATAAAGGAAATAAATCCAAATTGGAAAGGAAGAAGTAAAACTATCACCGTTTGCATATAACATGATACCATAGCTGGAAAATGAAATGAAATTAAAACAATGAAATTAAAACAATCTCTAACACCATATACAAAAGACGAACTCGAATGGGTCAAAGACATAAATGTCAGGCCAGATAATATAAAATTCCTAGAGGAAAACATAGGCAGAACACACTTTGACATATATTGCAGCAATAACTTATTTGATCCACCTCCTAGAATAATGACAATAAAGACAAAAATAAACCAATAAGACCTAATTAAATTCAAAATCTTTTGCACAGCAAACGAAACCACTAAAAATCTAAAAGACAACCGACAGAATTATAGAATATGTTTGCAAATGATGCAACTGTCAAGGGCTTAATCTCCAAAATACACATACAACCCATACAACTCAACAACATAAAAAACAAACAACCCAACAGAAAAATGTGCAGAGGACTAAATAGACATTCTCCAAGGAAGACATACAGATGGCCAGCAGGCACAGGAAAAAATGCTCAACATCACTAATTATTAGAGAGGTGAAAATCAAAACTACAATGAGGTTACAACTAGCTCACACCAGCCAGAATGATCATCATTAACAAGTCCACAAATAAGAAATGCTGGAGAAGATGTGGAGAAAAGGGAACTGTCCTTCACTGTTGGTGGGCGTGTAAACTGGTACAAACACTATGGAAAACTGTGTAGGGGTAGCTCAGAAAACTAAATATAGAACTACCATATGATCCAGCGATCCCACTCCTGGGCATATATACAGACAAAACTTTCATTCAAGGTGATACGTGCACCTTTATGTTCACTGCAGCACTATTCAAAGTAGCCAAGGGATGGAAACAAACCCGATGTCCACTGACGGATGAATGGATGAAGAAGAAGTGGCACATAGACACAATGCAGTACTACTCAGCCAAAAAAAGGACAAAATAATTCCATTTGCAGGAACACAGATGCAACTAGAGATTCTCACACTAAGTTAAGTAAGTCAGAAAGAGAAAGACGGATACCACATGATATCATTTACATGTGGAATCTAAAATACGGCACAAATGATCCTGTCTACAAAACAGAAAGAGATTATGGACATGGAAAGCAGACTTGTATTTGCCAGGGTGGAGAAGGGAGAGAAGGGGAGTTTGGGGTTGGTAGATGCAAACTATTACATGTAGAACCGATAAGTAATGGGGTCCTACTGCATAACACAGGGAACTGTGTAAAGTCTCTTGGGTTAGAATATGATGAGCGACAGTATGAAAAAAAAAAAAAAGGAATACATGTATATGTATGGCTGGGTCACTTCGCTGTACAACAGAAATTCAAGGAACAGTGTAAATCATCTCTACCTTAAATCAGCTATAATTTCATCCAGTATACTTTAATAAAAATTAAGAAAAATAAAACAAACGTAGGGTTACCAAAGGGATCTCACGTTGCTGTGGCTGTGGTGCAGGCCAACAGATATAGCCTAGATTCGACCCCTAGTCTGGGAACCTCCATATGCTGCAGGGGCGGCCCTAAAAAGACAACAACAAAGAAGGAATATATGACTCCAGGAAATGGTGTAAGATATACCATAGCACTGTATATATATGGTATATCATTGATAAATTATAATGATCTTATTGGTGCAGTTTTTAATTAACAGAAGGTTTAACCACTGGTAGAGATGTACTGGGAAGGTTTAATGGAACGTGGGATTTGTGTGCAAAAAGCTCAAAGACAGACGTTCACGCTGTATTTCAAACTGTTAAATACATCAACTGTTTGGTGTTTAAGGAAGTAGTAGGCAATTAAACTGGATATTTGGCTTATGGCTTTTCTTTGTGTGGCATGTTAATCATTTCTGAGACTTTATAACTTCCTAGATACTTTTCTGGATCTTACAGTGTTTCAAAATTCATCTATGGCAGCATTACATTTTCCCCTAAAATATCCTACTCAATATAATATTCTATAAAAGAAAATCAAAGCCAACCCTAGATTGATTTATCCATTAATTTGATATTTATGAGCTGTCATCTTGATACATACTATAAATATACAAATAGTATGATGTCATAAATTAGAAGCATGAATGTGTTAGAGTTAGAACACAAGGGAGCAGTATATCAACTGTGAATCAATGAAGGTTCAGAGATGTGGTATCCCACGATTAGAGCTTTGAAAGATAAGTATGTATTTACCAAGCAAGAGATATTAATAAGGATACAAGCATTGCTTGGTGACTGAAAATGGAAAGAGGATTAGAGGGTGTCCAAAGATAACCACACTATTTTGAGATTAGGAGAAAGAGTGTGCCATTAAGGAAAAGGAGTTTCAAGGTCAGGAAGTTAGTCTTGAAAATAATTTTCTTCTACTTATGACTTATTTTAAATGACAATGTAACAATGATACATGAAATCCCAATTTCTATGTTGAACAATTTGTATGTTGTCAAGCAATGTTATTCGGACTTTATATAAATAATATGTTTTATATGAGCATAAATATATGTAAATATAACCACTATGTAATAGCAGAGTTAGCTTATATGCTTAAGTGTGGGCAAAATAAAAACTCTGACCTTGACAAATAACTTTAGAGCCGATCCAGATATGGATACAGAAAACAGTGAGAGGCAGATAAACAAACATTATTTCTGATAAAAATTGATTATAAATGTTATTTTCATCCTTTGGCATATGTAGCTTCTCTATTTTTACACCAGACATAGATGTCCCCACACCAACAGACACAGAGCTAAAACACTGTTGATTAACTCTAGAGGAGCAAGAATGTCCCTTAAAGAGTAGCCACAAACTCACAAAAAGACAGTCTGTGTAGGGAGGAACTTAAAAGAAAACATAGAAAAGGTTATGACATATCTACCTGATTCTTGCCCCTAAATTCACCCCTCATGTAATTCACTCTTGTGCACCTGAAAGAGTGAGAGGAAGGGACATGCTATACAGTGGGGAAAATCTATTACATAATCTTTTATGGGAAAATAAAGTATGGGACCATTGTTTTCTTTCATATTATACAATAAAATTTATAAAGGATAGAAAAATTGAAAACAGAATGAAAGAGAATTGTTTGCTACCAGACCTTTGTACGTGCTATTATTTCTATCTCAGATTCTATTCACTTACCCCTTTTCAGCTGACAGATCTGCACAACAGTCATTTTCTAGGCAATTCCCACCCTGCGTCCTTAACACAGACACACTTAAAATCCAGTTTGATTCTTTTTCTGCCTGTTATACGTCATAAAGCAAATACTTTCAGTTGATAATTATATGTACATTTAAAAGATTTTAAATTAATGTTTAAACAATTTTAAGGTCTACATCCCATTATCACTTATTACAAAATACTGGCAACATTCCGTTTTTGCAGAATACAATCTTTTTTTTTTTTTGCCTTTTTTGTCATTTTGGGGCCACACTTGCGGCAAGTGGAGGTTCCCAGACTAGGGGTCTAATCGGAGCTGTAGCCACTGGCCTACACCGCAGCCACAGCAACACAGGATCCGAGCCACGTCTGCAACCTACACCACAGCTCACGGCAACGCCGGATTGTTAACCCACTGAGCAAGGGCAGGGATCAAACCCGCAACCTCATGGTTCTCAGTCGGATTCGTTAACCACTGCGCCACGACAGGAACTCCCAGAATACAATCTTGAGCCTCTTTACACTCAATAGTTTGTGTCTTCCACTCCCCCACGCCTATATTTCTCCTCCCCTCTCTCCTTACTGGTAATCTTATTAGTTTGTTACCTGTATCTGTGGGTCTGCTTCTTTTTTTGTTGTTGTTATATTCACCAGTTTGTTGTATTTTTGAATATTTGATATGGATTGCACTGAGTCTGTAGATTGCCTTGGGTAGTAGTATGATCATTTTAACAATATTTTTCCAATCCAAGAACACCATATATCTTTTCATCTATGTGTACTCTCTTCAATTTCTTTCAACAGTGTCTTATAGTTTTCCAAGTACAAGTCTCTTACATTGTTAGGCATATTCTTAGATAATTTATTCTTTATGATGGGATAATAAATGGGACTGATTCTTTAATTTCCTTTCTGATACTTCACTGTTACAATATATACATATTTTTAAATTAATGCCAATCTTTACACTTAAAATCCAGGAAAGAAGAAAATGAATCTCATTTTATACGCACTGAATTACAAAACCTAATAGACTGCCTGATAAAAGAGAAGTTCTAAAGTAAAATTTTGAAAACATATGGTAATAAAATACATAATAATTCATCTTCAAGTTAAGAGAACTTAGAGATAACTGCAAAATATATTTTTATGTCAAAATTGGTCTCTGAAACCACCCACCACTCACAAAGGAAAAGTAAATGACCTTTATATGCAAAACCTGAATTAACGTAAGGCACAATTTTGAGTGAAAGTAATATGTAAAAAGACACCCACTGTATGATTCCATTTATATGAAATTCAAAAAAGAAGCAAACCTAATCTATGGTAATATTGGTCAAAATAGATATTACCATAGAGGCAACTGCTGGAAAGATACTTGAGGAAATGTGTGATGCTGAAAATTCATTTCTCTTAGGTCACACATATATTAAAAATTCAGTAAGCTATATACCTCAAATTTGGACACACATTGTTTATAATTTATAATGCAATTAACAATTATAAAGAATAAAAATTTATGTTGGATAAACATGTTTCCATATGAATTTAGAATTCCCACAGAAATATCAAAAATTCAATTAATATATTGAATCTAAGGATAATATTCACACAGAATTGACATATATTTGACAGAACTATTTTAAAATATATAATGTGTAATAAATCTTCTCAATGCACTTGATACATTCCTGTATTTATCTGCATGTTCTTTAATTTGCTAAATAAGAGTCTGAGTAAATCAACTACACTTCAATACAACTTTAAAAAAATTTTATTTTCAGTCTAGAAATCTTGCATATTGTTATTATTTATATTTTTTTGTTTTTGATGCTATTGTAAATGGCATTTTTCTCAAAAACTTATCTGTTAGACATCAGTAAAATTATTTTTAAATTGTTTGTTATAAATTTATTATTTTACTATTGGATATTCCACATATAAAGTCATAGCATTTGTAAACACAAATTGCTTAAAAGGTTGCTTAAACCTTTTCTTTTATCTTATTTTACTGGCAATGTACTTCATTCCAACACTCCACTGACATTGTGATAGTATAGATGCTTTTCTTTATTTTGTTTTTTTTCTTTTTTTAGGGCCACACCTGTGGCATAAGGAAGTTCCCAGGCTAGGGATTGAATTAGAGCTGCAGCTGCCAGCCTATGCCACAGCCACAATAATGCCAGATCTGAGCCACAAGGCAAGATCATTAACCCACTGAACAAAGCCAGGGATCAAACTTGCATCCTCGTGGATACTAGTTGGGTTCTTAACCCACTGAGACACAACAGGAATTCCCCATAGATGCTTTTCTTGTTTCCAATTTCAGGGGAAAAATGAAATATTTGACCATGTATCATTATACATGTTGTAGAGATTTGTAGATGGGTTTCATTACATTAAGAAAGTCCCTTCATTTCATAGTTTTCTAAATGTTTTTGATCATTAAATAAATGATGCTTTTTCTGCATCTCTTTAATAATCATGTCTTAGCTTCGTTTTTCTTTTGAATGTTAAAACAATATTTACGTATATATGTCAAATGTAGAACTGTTAAGTCTGCCACACTGAGTGATCGTTTTGTCATTATGAAACATCCTTCTTTATTTTTCATGTTTGTGTTAAAGTCTACTTTTATCTGGTGTGTAAAAAAAAGGTACAGCGCCTTTAGTTAGTGTCTACATGGTATTCATTTTGTACTTTTATTTGCAAAATTTTTTATCCTGATTTCAATCATATATTTTTAAATGATTATGAGTTTTTTTAACCCTGCTAGTCTCAAATATCAATTTCTTAATGGAATTATTTGGTCTCTTTTGGAATACAATGTAATTGCTGATACATTCGGATTTAATAAATCATCTTGTTATGTATGTTCTGTTTGTCCCACTGTTTTCCATTTCTTTGCCTCTCCTTTTCAGTCAACTATTAATCATGTTGCATTATTTTACACATACCTCATTAACTTGTTAATACTAAATTATTTTACCATTATTTCTGATTACCCTTGAGATTTTTACATGCATCCTTGTAACATTTTCATTATAATTATTTTATCACTCACTAGTCAATGTAAGAAACTGAAATGTTATCTCATTTATTTCTGATATTGATGCTCTATATTTTATTCTTATGTATATTTAAATTCCTCAAAATGTTATGAATATTGGTTTAGATTATTTTAATTTGGATCAATAATATATTTAACCTTTACATTTCTATTCATTTTTTTTCCCATATCAACACGGAATAATTTTTTTTTTTTTTGGCTTTTTGCCTTTATGTGGAGCCGCACCCGCGGCATATGGAGGTTCCCAGACTAGGGGTCTAACAGGAGCTGTAGCTGCCAGCCTTCGCCACAGCCACAGCTACGCGGAATCCGAGCTGCGTCTGCAACCTTCACCACAGCTCACGGCAACGCCGGATGCTTAACCCACTGAGCAAGGCCAGGGATTGAACCCGCAACCTCATGGTTCTTAGTCGGATTCGTTAACCACTGAGCCAAGAAGGGAACTTCAATAATTTTTTGTTTTAAATGTTAGTGGAATACAGTCAATACAGTTGACTTATATAATGTTGTGTTAGTTTCACGTGTAAAGTACAGTGAATCACTTATACATATACATATATCCACTTTTTCATATTATTTTCTTATCTAGGTCATTTCAGAGCACTCCCTTTGTGTTACATAGCAGGTACTTATTACCCATCTATTTTATATAGAGTAGTGTATATATGTTAATATCAATCTCCTAGTTTATTTCTCCCCCCAGTGTTCCCAATTTGGTAACCGTAAGTTTGGCTTTGAAATTTTTGAGACTGTTTCTGTATTGTGAGAAAGTTTTTTGTATCATTTTTTATAGATTCCACTTATAAGTAATCTCGTATATTTGTCTTTCTCTGTCTAGCTTCATCGGGATGATCATCACTAGGTCCACACATGTTGCTGTGAATGGCATTATTTCTTTCTTATTAACGTCTGAGTAATATTTGATTATATATGTGTATTATATCTTCTTTATTCATTTCTCTGTCCATGGACATTTGTTTTCTTGTCTTGACTACTATATAAATAGTGCTGCAATGAACACTGCGGTGCTATTATCTTTTCAAATTATGGTTTTCTCTAGATAAATGCTCAGGGGTGGTATTGCTGGATCATATGCTAGCTTTATATTTAGATTTTTAAAGAATCTATACTGTTGTCCACAGTGTTTCAACCAATTTACATTCCTAACAACAGTGAAAAAGGGTTCCCTTTTCTCTGCAACTTCTCCAGCATTTATTGTTTGTAGATATTTTGACGATGGTCATTCTGGCTTGTGTGAGTTGATACCTCACTGTACCTCACTGCAGTTTTGATTTGCAATTCTCTAATAATTAGCTATGTTGAGAATCTTTTCATGTACTTACTGATCTTCTCTCTGTCTTCTTTGGAGAAATGTCTATTTAGATCTTCTGCCCATTTTTATTAAATTGTTTGTGTATGAGTGTGTGTGTGCGTGTATGTTTTTTCAGGGTCACACCCATGGCATATGGAGGTTCCCAGGCTAGGGGTCAAATCAGAGCTGAAGCTGCCAGCCTATGCCACAGCAACACCAGATCTAAGCTGCATCTGTGACCTACACTACAGCTCATGGCAACAAGAGATCCTTAACCCACTGAGCAAGACCAGGGATTGAGCCTGTGTCCTCAAGGATACTAGTCAGATTCGTTTCCAATGAATCATGACAGGAACTTCACTTGTCTTCTTGATATAAAGTTGTATGAGGTGGTCAAGTATTTTGGAGTATAATCCTTTGTCAGTCACCACATTTGTAAATATTTTTCCCATTCTCTGGTTAGTCTTTTTGTTTGCTTGCTTTTTTGTTTTGTTTGCTTGTTTCTTTTGCTGTGCAAATGCTTTTCAGTTTAATTAGGTCTCATTTTTTTATTGTTGTATCTCAGGATATAAGGGCAACGTCACAGGATCTGTTTAGAGGTGACTGTGAGCTCAGTATGACTTTAGGCAGCCAATTACGAGGACTGTTTTTAATATGAATGCCTGCCACCACTTTCCTCAGTGTATGCTGGCTATTCTCCCCTTAACTTACCTTGTAAAGCTTCAAGAATCTGGATATAATATCTTTTCAATTTTGGAAAATTTTCACCATTATTTATAAAAAAAATAGTCTCTATGTATTCTATCTCCTTTGCACATTCCAATTACACTGGTTAAACATTTAAGTGAATCACATACGTCTTGTATACTCCCTGCTATGAACTGAACTGAGTCCTCCCAAAATTCATATGTTGACACTAACCTTCAACATGATGATATTTTGAGTTTGAGCCATTGAGAGGTAACTGAATTAAGATGAGGCCATGACGGTGTGGCCTTCATGAAAGAATCAGTGTCCATAAGAAGAGACACCAGAGAGCGTGACCCTCTCCTTTCTTCTCTGTGTGAGGGCCAGACGGCCAGGAAGCAGCCATCTGCAAGTCAGGAGGAGATCCTCTCTGGGGAACCAAGTCATTCAGCACCTTGACCTTAGACTTCCCAGCCTCCAGAACTGTGAGAAATAAAGTCCCACTGTGCAATTCACCCAGTCTATGGTATTTTGTTATGGTAGCCTAGCCTGACAAACTTACTTAAAAAAAAAAAATATTGCCTTCCTTCCTCAATGCTTTTGTATGATTATTTTCTTCTGGCTTATTTCCTATTTTATGAATTGTTTCTTATCATTAAACTTATTGTTTAAACTTATATGTTGACTTTTTAGTTTTTTTAATTTATTTTTAATTTTCACAATGCTCTATTTTTTATACTTTCAAGTTATCTCATGAACCCCTTTACTATTAAGTTCTTGAAAACAGTAATTACTTATTTTAAAGCATACATCTTATTCATAATCTCCTCTGTATCTTATTCTACTGCCTTATTTTATTGAATTGTTATCAATGTTTTATCTTTTTGAAAATCTCATTATTTTTATTGAATGCTGTATATCTCTTTTTTAAGAAAACCTTAGGTGTAGGAGTTCTCTTTTGTGGCACAATGGGATTGGCATCATCTCTACAGTTCCAGGATGAGGGTTTGATTCCCAGCCCAGCGCAGTGGGTTAAAGGATCCAGCAATGCCATAGCTGAAGTGTGCATCACAACTGTGGCTTGGATTTGATCCCTGGCCCAGGAACTCGGTATCCAGTGGGGCAGCCAAAAAAGAAAAAAGAAATCTTTAGGTGTAAATCATGACTCCGTTGCAGTTATCTTCTTCCAGAGAAAAGCTAATAATACCTTTGGAAGGTGATTATGACTAGATCATCAACCACTTTGGATTTAGCTTTCATTTGAGTTTGGTTTTTCTGTAGGTGAGGACTTGTTTATTTCTGATTCATGCTTACTGCTATTACATAGGCTTTAGAAGAATCCTAAAGAGGAATTACCATTGTGGCTCAGAAGAAACGAATCTATTATCCATGAGGACACAGGTTCGATCCCTGGTCTTGCTCAGTGGGTTAAGGATCTGGCATTGTCACAAGCTGCAGTATAGGTCACAGATGTGGCTCAGATGTGGTGTTTCTGTGGCTGTGGTGTAGGCCAGCAGCTGCAGCTCCAATTCAGCCCCTGGCCTATGAACCTCCATATGCCATGTGTGTGGCCCTAAAAAGACAAAAAAAAAAAGAATAGAAGAATCCTAAAGAAAAGATTGGGATACTTAACCAGTCCACTCCTAAATGATGGTTCCTCAGGACAGCTCAACTTAACTTATAAGATTCTCATTAATAACTTTCTTCTTAGATTCCTATGACCTTAGTTGTGGCTTTTTAGATTGGCCATTGCCTCAAAAGAAAACTAATGCGAAAAAGTGGAGCTTATCTCTCCAGGTTTTCATCTTTCTAGGATCTTGATTAACAGTTCAAATCTTTGGAAGCCTTGAAGAACATTTTGTTTCATACAACATAGTCCACCATAACTGGAAATAGGGTTCTTCTTTTAATGATAAAGGAAAAAATAATCTTTCTGAAATTGTCCTAATACAGCAGAGGTGGATATTTAAAAATATAAAAAATAAAACAAACATGACATGCTAATTTTCTCTCACTTGCATATCAAAAAATTCTAATAGATCATCATACACAATGTAGGGAAAACATAACACAGGAGAAATGAAATAAGGGTAAAACATGCAAAGGAATATTAATTGCCATGTGTCTCGGTTTCTACACTTTCTTTATCGTCTATATTTCCAATATGTGTCTCTTTCAAATTTTTGTACTGTGGATTTCTACATTTGTGAGATTATCATAAATGCCATCATTTTTTTGCTATCCCTTCTGGAAAGTTAACTCTTCCATGTGTGTCCTCAGAGTACTTAGCACGTGCCTCTGCTATTGCATTTTTCACATTGGATCAGAGCTATTTAACTGCAATCCCTTTTTTTCTGCTAGATTATGACTCCTCTAGAATAAGAATTGTATCTTATCCATCAGAATAGCACAGACATCTGTCATAGTGAAAAATCAGATAATAAATATAATCACTGATATTTAACGATGCACAAACAACAGTCAAAAAGTCTAGAGGATTTTTTGAGAACAGTGAGCCAATGATCTTGGGTGGAAAAATAATTACACTTTATTTTATTGAAGTCTAAGTGAAATTTAATATTTTCTTCAGCCAGAATTCTTAGGCGATAAGTAATATTAGTAAAGAAGTATTTTTGAATTTCGTTATAAAAAAATCCAAGATAGTTTCATAGCAAATTTCGATTTTTATAGAGATCTTAAAATATGATTTAAAGTCCCTGTTCTGTAATAATGGTAATTATTTAATTACGAGATATTTTTATTCTTACATTAATAGAGTAGTGATGGATGAAGGATCAATAGAAAGATACACCGAGAGACAGAGAACTATTTCAATATAACGTGTGTAACTACAATTTATTTTTAGAAGATGGTTTATAGACTTCACAAGAATGATACAAGAATCCATGGGAAAAAATGTTTAGGTACTCCTGGAAAACATATTTATTTGAAGAGACTACAAAAAAAAATAATCATTAGCGTTAGAAAGTAATTTACTTTCTTTAACACTAAAAGTTAAATATTGTCATCAGATTTTAAAATTCTACTTCAATACAGCTAGCTTATTTCAGAAAAATTAAAACTAACCTTAGCATCCCAATACTTGGTGCTTAGAAAATTTCAACTTGGGATTCAGTTTTTAAAACATTGTATAATTACACTTTCAAAATGACATGTAGCAGAGAAAGTCCCAGAAGATTTTATATGTGCATTTTTTTACTTGTGTTTGCCTAATTTCCAGGAAAGCCTTTCTCTCTTACAATACATATTATTTTTGAAAATAGTAGAAAAGCAAAAGTCACATACCAGGCAGCACGCTCTTTCTCTTGTTCTCTCTCTCTGTTAAAGAGATACAAAAATGTTGGTCAAACATTTGAACATTCCTGATTTAATGGTCTTAAATCAAGAAAATATCTAACTGCACTAACAATTAAAAGGAATTATATTCAATTAAACTGTGAACTGAAAAAATGATGATGTACTAACAATATAATGATTAATCTATTGTCTTAACCTATTTGTTTTCCAATCACATCATAGCATGTAAACTTAAAGTCAGCATCATCTACATGTAGAACTAAAATCCTTTTAGTCATTATTTATTTAATAAAAGATAAAACACATCCCTAGTTCAATAAGAAATTACAGAAATTCAAAGTTTCACATAAAATATGAATAAATCATGACTTAAATATAACTGAATTATATGTAGTTGTATCAGAACACAATCCAGTGTATTAAATTAAGTCACACAGAAAGTGTAATTGGAAAATAATCAAGAAAAAAGTTACTTCAAAAAGCATTTTTATTTTAAATTTAAAAATAACATTTTTTTAAATAAGAAAAAGAAAAGAGGGAAAGGGTCAAAGAGAAATGGAGGTAGGAAGGGAGGCAAAGACAAAACTCAGCAGCAGGATGGAAAAAAAATGTGTAACCATTATCTTAATTATTTATAATACATCGCAACTTCACAATGTTGCATTTCACTGTTCAAAAGTCCGGATCTATTTAAGTCTTTTCTGTAAGCCATATTTTACTGCAGAACAGAGCTTTTTTCTAGAATCAATTTGCATTTATTAGTGGATTAATAAAGGAGCTTATTAGCATTTTCTGTTCCTTGGAGGTATTCTTAGGAAGTAAAACATACCTGATACATGCCTTAAAATGATGATGAAAAATTTTACTACACCAAAAAAGACAAAAAATCAGATTCATGTGCAGAAAATATTTCCCAAAGAAATTAGGATTTCAGTGCATACTACGCTTATATGTAAAGCCTAAGGCTAAATTGTTGCATGTGAAGTACCTTCTTTCTATTAAAATATCTTATCTACAACTTGGATATGGTTATGTGTCACATAACTTTTGAATAAGAAGCTAGAATGTCAATTTTATCAAAGTTCAATCTGATTATAATGGAGAATAGTTTTAAGCAGAGGCCTTTGGGGGCTCTGCTTCCACTAATAGAGATATGGATAAATTATAAGCTTGGTTGCTCCAGAACCCATAAATTACACAGGAGTCACTTCTACAACATAAGTATTGGCATCAAAAGGAAACTTCATAACTTAAGCATTTTTTTAGCATATCAAGTTTATTACGCCATGTGATGAAATTCATGAAAAATGAACAGTCTAATCAATTTGTTAATAAATTGTTAAAAAGTTTTTTAAAAGGCTAAGATAAGGGCTATTTGGGTCTTTCAGATCTATTCTGGCCAGAATTGTGAATGTAAGGCCTAGAGACACAGAATCATCCAACGATTGAGAATAAGGCCACGTGCTAATGACTGAAGGACCTGCTTCCTTGATAGGAAGCTCAGCATTGCTGGTCCAAACTCTCTTATCCCTTAACTTCATGTCATGCAATACAATTAAATCCATTATTTTATTTTTGTTATGCTTAGTGAACTATATTAAGATATGCTTTAAAATTCACTTATTACTCTATTATACAATAAATCTTTTTTATGATTCTTCATGGAAATCCTCTGAATTACATAATCATGCAAATATAATCCCTGGAATAGTGAATAATTGTATTTACTATAATCATGCTATACTTAAGTCCAAATTTATAAAATAGCAACAATGTTAATAATAAATACCTTAAATGAAAACCCATATAAATTTTCAACACAACACTTCTTGCCTTTTTAAGAGTCAGCAGTACCCGTTAATACACTGGCAACTTTTTATAAATAAAAGTATTTCCAATTCATTCATTTCTTTTAATTATAGCATTACCTCATTACTATTACAAACATTTGATTATTTTTTTAAGAAAATTACATAACAGAAATTTAAATCGCTAGGACAAGTATGCTTTTTTTAAGTACCCAGTAAAGAAAAAAAATATACATATAAACATATAAATATATATATAATTTTTCTAGTATTCCCAAACTATAAGAAATACATTCAGTTAAGTACACAGCATTTCATGAAATTTTCAGTTAATTTAAAAATTGACCAGTAGTTACACATGAATACTATTCTTCAATTTTGCTCCTAGACACTTTAATCAACCTGCAGGCATGTTGGGATCAATCAATTGCAGCAGTTGTGTTCATTCATCTTTGTCCTGCCATTCATCTCATGGCAGCAAGGAGCACACTGAGTAATTGAATTTGCTTGAAATCTAATATAAGGCAAACTGTGACACAGTAGTTATAATCAGTTTGACTCAAAAATTTTAGCACAGATTTCTGTTTGCTGTTTTCAGCAAAAGGAGTAGGATACTCTATTCTGTAATAGTTCCATAAATGAGATCTCTAGGGAAAAAGTATACAGCATGCTTCAGGAAATATCATGTCTTCATAGATTCCCAGCTGCAAACATAATAGACAATGGAAGAAGAAAAGTACCACATAATACATTTTTAATAGAAAATAAGAGAATATGGTTTAAGGCTTAGTTAGGTTTTCAGATACTTAAGATAATGTCAAAGTTTTCCATAAGTATTGTCACGCACCTAGGAAAAGTTATGTGATGCCAAAAAGTCCTCTGTTTTAGAGATTTCAAGAATCTGAAATTTATTTCATACCTATGTACCTATAAATCTATCTATTGCCATATCCATATTTATCTACAACTGTGTTTGCAGCAGAATTTTTTCTTTGGTTAAATCTGAGATGTAATCAAAGATAGCCTTATATGAATGAAAAAATCATCTGTAATTATTTGTTTTATATTTGAGGAAAATAACAAGTTTTCTCCATTTCATTTCCAATCCAGTTCAGAGAAATCCTTGGAGGATTATCTGAGTCTACATAATCCACATCTTATTCAATAAACAAATGGTTTTAAAATTTGTATGGAAACACAAAAGACTCTGAATAGCCAAAGCAATCCGGAGAAAGAAAAATAGGCTCTCTGATCTCAGGGAGAAATCAGGCTCCCTGACTTCAGACTATACTATAAAGCTACAGTTCTCAAAACAGTAATGGTACTGGCACACAAACAGAAAGATCAATGGTACAGGATAGAAAGCCCAGAAATAAATCCTCACACCTAGGGTCAACTAATCCATGATAAAGGAGGTAAGAAAATACAATGGAGAAAGAAGGTCTCTTCAGTGAGTGTACTGGGAAAAGTGAACAGTTACGTTTAAAAGAATGAAGTTAGAACACTCTATAACACCATACACAAAAAGAGTCAAATAAAGACCTAAATAAAAAACCAGATACTATAAAACTCTTAGAGGAACACATAGAATACTCTCTGACATAAACTACAGCAATATCTTCTTAGATCCACTTCCTAGAGTGATGAAAATAAAAACAAAAATAAACAAATGGGACCTAACTAAACTTAAAATTTTTTGCACACCAAAGAAACCATAAGCAAATCAAATAGGAAAAAACCCACTGAATAGATGAAAATATTTCAGAATGTTACATCAGTGAATATGATGGGATATTCACTTTCATCATGACATTTGTCAGTTGTATTTGGAAGACCACACACAAAAAAATAAGCACCTTTATCTTTGGCCAGAAATCCAATACCATTCTATGTTAATATGTTCTCAATATTATGCTCATTTGAAAATCAAACGGATGTGAATAAAACGTAGATTTGTTTCAATTCAAAATTTCATAACTGATCATTAAAACACACATATACTTGTCAGTGGTTTAAGCCTAGTGGAATAAAAGAAGCCACACAAAAAATGAGAGACACGGCCATAACTTCACACATTCTAGAAATGATTTTTTGTGCTTGTTTGTGGCTTTAAAAAACAACAGGAGTTCCCTTTGTGGCTCAGTGGTTAACAAACCCGACTAGGATCCATGAGGATGCAGGTCTGGTCAACGGCCTGCTAGGTGGGTTAAGGATCCGGTGTTGCCTGTGAGCAGCGGTGCAGGTTGGAGACGTGGCTTGGATCCCACGTTGCTGTGGCTGTGGGGTAGGCCAGCAGCTATAGCTCTGATTTGAAACCCAGCCTAGGAGTTCCCACAAGCAGCAGGTGCAGCACTAAAAGGCAAAACAAAAGCAAAACAAAGTAAGAAGAAATGTCTTCCACAAATGGTGTTACTCAGGGCAGACCTAATGATACATTTTGAACGTTTTAAAGCACATCATTTAGGGTTTGGCGACATGAAACTCAATAAATGCAATTATTTTCCTGGCAGCCAATTTCTATTTTCTATGTTGTGTACCTACAGACACAGTGAAAGAAAAATCCCTCTCCTGTGAGACTCATTAGGAAAAACAAAACAAAAGAATCATTTGGGTCTTTAAAAAATTTGAAGCCTATTTGTCACGCACAAAAAGACCAAAAAAACAACCTTGATTTGCTTTGAACAAAGAGCACCTGTAATATCTGGCAACATAAATGGTCTAATTACTTATTTTAAAAGAAAGACAATTGTGCTACAATTCACCATGTGCTGACAGCAAATATAACCATTATTTCTGGAAGAAACCTGTCAATCTGCCAAGAAAACTAAAACTTCTGTCAAAGATTTAATTTTCTGTCTTTGTTTTAAAGAATGTGAGAAACTATCCATTTATATATCCTAGAATTTGTGGCATTCTGAAGGTAAAATTTGAAGCACAAAATAATTTTCAGGTTTGATTTTCTGAAAAAGAAAGGTCATTCTCAGGTATTTTAACAGAAATGTTGCTTATTTTTTAATACATTTGTTGGTACAAATATATGTATCAACAAACGTTGGTACGAAATGTCAATACAAATATATGACAATGAAGACAACATAATGGAGGCAGCCCAAGAACCACTGGCTTTATGGCCAAAGAGCTATCTGAAAGAAAATAACGGAGAACATAAAATTGCCAGCCTTTAGACACATGTTTCTGCTGTTGATATAACACAAGTTGTTAGTCATTAATAAATCATTTTAAAAAATGAAAAACGCCCCCTCCCAATTCTTAAGAACCTAAAATACCTATAAGAAGAATCTCCTTAAAGTAAATCTCAAGTCAGAGGATTATATATTTGTATTATTTACAAAATCATACAAATTCAGTACATAGATATTACCGATGATGCAATTATTTGCTTGAGATACAAATCTAGATCATGAAATATGCAACAGTCTTGTTAAATTTTTAGAGTACAGGTGATTTACAGTGCTGTATCAATTTTTGTTGTACAGCACAGTGACTCAGCTATACATACACACACACACACATGTACACACACACACATACATATTCCTTTTCTCATACTATCTTCCATCATGTTTTATCCCAAGAGACTGGCTGTAATTCTCTGTGCCATACAGCAGGACCTCATTGTTTACCCACTCTAAATGTAATAGTTTACATCCATAAACTCCAAATGACCAGTCCACCCCATTTGCCACCACACATATCAATGTAAATAAGTCACATATTTTTAGTTAAAGAAAAATGCACATTTTTAGATTACAAACATTCCTTCCAAAATCATTGTTTCACACTCAATTTAATTTTACATTGAGAAGATATATACACATTCTGCAATACACATAGATTCTAAGTGAAGTTTGTACACTTCCTGTTATGAAGCATTTTAGTTCATTTTAATATTGTGTGGATTTTATGTTGAAGATTTTACTGCTTTCATTGTTACTTTCCTTATTATTAATTTTTTAGCACCTTCAATTATCATGAATGATACAGTTATTCAATTGTCTTAAGCAGTGAGAACTGCTTTGCTTCAATACCATCATATATGACATCTAAGATTGATGACACGGCTACAACCAATTATTTAAAGCTGTCATTTGGGGATTCTCAAGATGATAAGAAATTACTCTTCTGTGGCTACTGTTTGCAAAGTGCAGTTAACCAAAGCATATAGTACATAGTAGAGCAGAGAAGAAAGACCAGAAAATGAGAATTCAGATTCTGTCAAATGCAGAGTCTTCCTGACTTTGAAAAGTTATTTTCCTCCATTTCATTAACATAATTTTAGGAATCTTATGTAAAATAACAAATGTACACTTTGTCTAAAACTAATGTATTTTTTGATAACAACTGCAGATCTTTTCTGAGACACACAAACCAATTAAACATGTGTAACTTACTGTTTTATACAAAGCTGAGACTTAGTTCTTATTCAGAGTGGCCTATAATTCAAAGTGATATGTGGGTTAGCTAGGTAACAGACCAAACAATTGGTCAAATCCAACCAGCATATGAAAAAATGCTCAACATCACTGATTATTAGAGAAATGCAAATTAAAAGTACTATGAGGTACCACTGCAGGCCAGTCAGAATGGCCATTGTTAATATGTCCGCAAATAACAAATGCTAGAGAAGGTGTGGAGAAAAGGGAACCCTCTTACACTGTTGGTGGGAATGTAAATTGGTACAACCACTACAGAAACAGTATGGAGATACCTCAGAAAACTAAATATAGAACTATAATATGACCCAGCAAGCCCACTCTTGGGCATATATCCAGACAAAAATTTCCTGGAGAAAGACACTTGCACACGCATGTTCACTGCAGCACTATTCACAATAGCCAAGACATGGAAACAACCCAAATGTCCATCAAGAGAAGAATGGATTAAGAAGATGTGGGATATATACACAATAAAATAATGCTGTTAGCAGTAACTATTGCCTTTGGAAGGGATGAGCAATGAGAACCTGCTGTATAGCACTGGGAACTCTATCTAGTTACTTATGATGTAGCATGATGGAGGATAATATGAGAAAAAGAATGTAAAAAATAAATAAATAAATAAAAATAAAAGTAAAAAAAAAGGCCAAATCAAGAAGTGGGTAGCTCAATCAGATTCAGAAAGGAGTATTTGTGCAGACAGGAACTGGTGAGCAAGTGAGAGGAGAAATGGATAAAAGTAATCTACAGTGAAAAGTAACTCTGACGATTCCTAGGAATAAATTGAAAGCATTTGTAAAATTGCAAATTTTTTGATATCAATAAACTGATTCTAAAATTTACAAAGAAAAGCAGAAGACCCAAAAGAGCCAACACAGAACTGAAGAAAAACAAATTGGAGAACTGATATCGATGACTTCAAGATGTACTTAAAGCTACATTGATCAAGAGAGTGTAATACTGGCCAAAAAAAAAAAGAATCAAATACATCCACAGAACATTATATAAAGCTCAGATACAGATCCATAAATATAGAGTGAACTCATCCTTGACAAAGGAGTAAAGACAATTCACTGGAGAAAGAAAAGTTTTTTTTAAAAAATATACTGAAACAACTGGACATTCACATGTAAAAAAATTAATAGACTAATTAATATCTTACACAATTCACAACAAATAACTCGATATATCATTCACCTATATTTAAAATAAAAACCATAAAAGTTATAGAAAATGATGGAGGAAATCTAAATGACCTTTGGTTTGGTAATTTTCAGATTCAAGAACAAGAAGACATAAGCCAGGAAAGAAAATAAGTTGGACTTCTAATTAAAATGTAAACTCTACTCTCTGAAATTTAGATGTATTAGACACCTTTCATTTTAACACATGTCACTTAGATGAAAAAAGTATTTAATACAAATTAAATATCTTGTTTATAGGCTATAATGCAAATGTATAAATTTTCTTCAAATGACAACAAAGATTATAATAATGTGTATATTTTTTCCAAATCTGAACAAGACAAATGTTTTAGTTGGTGAATGAAAAACAAATTATAAAGTAGCTAGCTGATATATATCTTATTTTCTTCCATAGCTATTTGCTTATCAACATGAAATAAATATTCATAGCTTAATATAGATTAAGTTGGTATGAAAAATATTCTGCTATACACAATAGAATGCCTTCTTAAATTCCTTATGTACACCAAATAAGTCTATTTATCTTTACCTTTTCTTCTATTTTATTTTGTCTTAATACTACTCATAATCCACATTCAATGATATTTAAGAAATAAATTGAGTTTAATGCAGTTTAGCTGTTTTCTATCCACTAATGTTCATTAAACCGAGTGGTTTCATTTTTTTTAAGACAGAGAAAAATTTCAGATATATAAAGACTTGCTAGATTTTCGATATAGGCATATGCTGAAACTCACTTAAGGGAAGAATGTCTAATCATCTACATCCTAGCTTCCAAGTGCTTCAGAAAAATTTCTTGCTGGAAGAAGATAGGATGAAGTTGTGACAAAAAGTTTTAATAAAATTATAACTTTGCCTCTAAAAATATTTCTTTGAAAATAATAAGGAAAAGCCAATACATTTGAGTCAATCACATAGACAATTATGTTTCTACAGAGACAAAAGATAATTTACAGATTATTCATTGCTGAAAATTAACTTTAAAAAGTAATAAAACAGAAACTCAAGGAGAATAATGTATCCCCTTCAGAAATTAACATAAAAAAATCCCATAAAATTTATTTTAAAATAGGATATTGGTCATTTAAAGTTCTACTTCACTAATTTTAAGTTCTAATAGACTAAGGCAGATAATCAAAATCACTTTCTTGGCATATAATTAAGATAAATTAATTAATAAAATTAAGCCTTTAATTTTCAAAAAATAATATTTTAAGAAATATTAAAAACATAAATTGAGTTCTATCTTTATTTTTGTTTTTCTTTTTTTTGTCTTTTTGCCTTTATGTAGAGCCGCACCAGCGACATATGGAGGTTCCCAGGCTAGGGGTCTAACAGGAGCTGTAGCTGCCGGCCTTCGCCACAGACACAGCAACGCGGGATCCGAGGCGCGTCTGCAACCTACACCACAGCTCACGGCAACGCTGGATCCTTAACCCACTGTGCAAGGCCAGGGATCGAACCTGCAACCTCATGGTTCTTAGTCGGATTCGTTAACCACTGAGCCACGAAGGGTACTCCCTGAGTTCTATCTTTAATGAACTATATTAGTTCTACGTTTAATAAAAATTCTACCTGGAAGTTCCCATGGTGGCTCGGTGGTAACAAACCCGACTAGTATCCATGAGGATCCGGGTTCAATCCCGGCCTTGACAGGCGTCAAGGATTCTGCGTTGCCAGGAGCCCTGGTGTGGGTCGCAGACACGGCTGAGAACCGGCATTGCTGTGGCTGTAGTGCAGGCCGGTAGCTGTAGCTCCGATTTGACCCCTCCCTAACCTGGGAACTTCCATATGCCAGAGGTGCAGCCCTAAAAAGCAAAATAAAAATAGAAAATAAAAAAAGATTCTATCTTGACTTATATTTGCAAAGAGAAATACACCAGGTGAAGGTACTAGGAAAATACTTTTTTAAAAAATATTTAATCTGAAATACAGCAGGAAAAAAACATATACCTTTGCTCTTCACTTTCTTCAAGAATTTTATGTTTATTATTCTCTTAATAATAAACATAAAATGAAATGGACAAAAGCCTGCATTCTATTTGTTTTTACTTCCCCTCAGTTTTCATCCTTTTCTCAGTTTTTAGAAAATTCTGATAAATGTGTCCTCTATGCTTTTGTGTACACTGATTTGAATTTAGTAACTACTTGATTTTAGAATAATTTAATTCAGAAAGATTTTGTATAAACATGTTTATGTGACATGGTAATGAGATTCCATCTAATTTCTACTATATCTCAATTTTATGATATATTTATTCAGATTCCAAGATAGTATTTGGATCGTTGGTTCTTTACAACTATAAGAGATGAGAATTGGGGTTTGAGGACTTATATCTTACTGAACCCTGAAAAAACATACCTTCACAAATCTCAGGTGAACCATTTTGTTAGATGGAAATTCTGTTCATAAAGCTGCATACCTAGTCAACAGAAAATCTTAAATACTGCCTATCAATTTCAAATATCAATGAAAGATTATTAGTAATAAATATCATGGGGAGCTCTAATTACCTCCTTCAGCTCTGCTACCTTAGAGGAGATGCTCTATCCATTCAGTGACATTAAATATTTTCCATGCTAATGAGAATTTGTACAGTAAAGCAAACAAAAAATAATGCTTTATAAAAAAATAGCAAGATATAGAGAAGTTATTAAAGCCGATAACTGTTGCCTTTTAAAAGAAACTTTGATTTACAACAACCACACTGACTTGTATTATACCTTCTTTAATATTCTATCTGGAAACAAATAGATAAAGATGAATTTATGACACACTAAGGCCATTTTATTTGTTCCCCATCCTTTCAGAATGAGATTACACTTTTGCAGACTTGAAAAATTACTTCAACTAAATGAAAATCTATCTCTAGTGCCACAGGTTTCTTTTCCACTATCATCATACGATTGCTTTAAGTATTTAGTATACACAAAATGTTATTTATTCATAGGGATACTTTACTTTCATAAAGTGAAAACTCAAATGCACAAATTATTTTAAATATGAGTCTGTTTCCCTAAAAGATAAATTGCTAGCAAAACAAATCACATTTAGATTTTGATATCCCAAATTAGCTTAAAAATTGTAAAGTCTTAGGTCTGATTTAATGTTCTTTGTATTTCTTTACATTTTAACAAAAGAGAATAAAAGTAAAGTAAGAAAATATTTGTTTAAAATTCTCTAGTATTATATGTTTGTTAACAATATGAGAACAGATATCATGTTCTATTTTTTTTGCCACTGGACAAACTTAATGAGTAAGCCACTGAGTGTGGCTATAAGGATTCAATGAGATGATATATAAGTTTAAAACGCCTAGAATTTAGTAAAATCACAACAGATGCTATATAAATACATTTCACTTTTTGGTTACAAAGTAGTCACTTGTAGAACATAAGATGAGAGGGATACAACTTTAAGTTAACTGGATATAGTATGATTACAAAAGAGGTAGACATAAAAAAAGACATTATAAATCAAATTCTACAGAAAATTTATTATCTCATCCCATAAATTCCAAATATATTTATGTGCATAATGAGTTTAAAAATCTGTTTGTAATCTTTGAATTAAATTTTATCTTCTTTGTAAGTCATAGTAGTAAAAGTGTGATTCTCAAGATACTCATAATTTATACTGAAAATGATATTTGTATTTAGTTTTTAAATCTGCAAAGTGTTACTCGAAGTTTTTGATACCTGCTTTTTTTTTCTGTCTTTTTTCATTGAAAATACTTATTCTCTAGTTTATAAAGTCAATAGGAATAAAGGCACTTTCCACTATTTTTATTATCTAAAATGCTATTCACCTCTTAAATGAAGAGAATATAAAGTAAGTTATACTCTGAAAAGAAATTTACACGTTCCCGTCGTGGCACAGCAGAAACGAATCCAATTAGGAACCACGAGGTTGCGGGTTCGATCCCTGGCCTAGCTCAGTGGGTTAAGGATCTGGCGTTGCCAAGGGCTGAAGTGTAGGTCGCAGACATGGCTCAGATCTGGCATTGCTGTGGCTGTGGCATAGGCCGGCAGCTATAGCTCTGATTACACCCCTAGCCTGGGAACCTCCATATACCCCCCCGTTAGGTGAGGCCCTAAAAAAGGCAAAAAAAAAAGAAATTTAAATAATTTCTTAGGATTTTAATTATTTTTGAAAGTATAACTGAGGACAAATAATGATAAAAGGCAATATTATTTTTAAATGAAAGCTAATGTTCATTTTACTAACTGATTTTGAATTTATGGGTCTGCCCTAATTAAAATTCAAAATATGCACCCTGTTAATGTTTTACAATCCAAAAAAGTACACAATAAAATTAAAGTTCACTAGCCATTTAAATTAACAGTATTCTCACTAAACATGTCTCTGATATGTTTAATGAAAATATATACATATATACACATATAGGTATATATATGAACAAACTTTCAATGTTACTTTGTAAATTAAGTATCTATTTTCATTACTTGGTGTGAAATATGTTTAGTGTATGTATATGTGTTACGCCTAGGTTTCTGTTTTTTTTAATGAGAATTTAGAATGCACAGTCGGAAACGGGTCAACAAACAGTAAGTCATCAGAACACTTAGATGGTTTTGTCCTCTCTATAAAGAAAATATATTAAACATTCATATAGGCCAACTTTTTAAAGTGAGTACAATGGAGAGTCCCTATCCTATACATTACATCACTTTTTAAAGACAACCGCAGACCAACCTAGTACCCAATCAATCTACTGCTTTCCCACTGTACTTTTTACATATTCTGAATGCGAAATATTTTTTTCTCTTTTTTACATAGAGACTAGTTAATTATTAAATCATTTTTCATCTAATTAGATAGAAACACAAATGTGAATAAATGTATAAAACATGATATAATGGTATATACTTGTCTAAATGTACATAAAACCACATACCTGCATACACACTTACAGATTCACATTTACCTACATACAAACACATATACACACACACACAGATTTTTTTAGATATACAATTGCATCTACTTGTATGCTCTCTGTGCATAGAGAAATGTATGATCATATATAATTAAACATTAATATATATTTCATCATATATCCAGATAACACACACATAACTATTGCATTTGGACAGGAAAAGCAACAAGATCCTGCTGTACTGCACAGGGAACTATATCTATTCACTTGTGATGGAACATGATGGAGGATAATGTGAGAATAAAGAATGTATATGCATATGTATGACTAGATCACTTTGTTGTACAGCATAAATTGACAGAACATTGTAAATCAACAATTAGGAGTTCCCGTCGTGGCGCAGTGGTTAACGAATCCGACTAGGAACCATGAGGTTGCGGGTTCGATCCCTGGCCTTGCTCAGTGGGTTAACGATCCGGCGTTGCCGTGAGCTGTGGTGTAGCTTGCAGACGCGGCTCGGATCCTGCGTTGCTGTGGCTGTGGTGTAGGCCAGTGGCTACAGCTCCGATTAGATCCCTAGCCTGGGAACCTCCACATGCCGCAGGTGCAGCCATAAAATGACAAAAGGCAAAAAAAAAAAAAAAAAATTAAAAAAAATTTTAAAAAGCTACCAGCTAGCCATCCTCAAACTTAACACATTATGAGAAGTGAATTCTAGTTCACTTTAACTTTGCTTTTAGTGAATAACACTGAAGTTCTGTTGCTTCATTTGTATAAAATGGGAATTTAAACAACAGATAACTCATGGAGTATTTGTGAAAATTAAGTATGATAATGCATGATATAAAACTTTAAAGTAATATTAGTCATATGTTATCTAATATAATTATCATTATTATAACTACTGATATAATCTAAATTGAGAAGAATATACTATATGATGAAATACTGGCTCTCGATGTCTATAAACAATGTATTTTTTAAATTCTGTTAATCATTTAATAACTCTTTTTGCATATACTTTGATATTTATAATCCAAAATTTTAGAGCAGAGCATCAGCTGCACCAAATTCCTAAATTAGTTTTGAAGATAGACATTTTAGAATATCACTATTAACATAAATCAAATTTCTTATAGTTACGTAATCTCTATGGGACATTGTAAATAACACTGTTTTTTAACTAGATATTTGAGTTTATAAGGGACAAATATGCATGAGTGCTCTTTTTCAAATATTAATAATTTACCAGTATACAGATATATCATAATTATGACTGAATAACTCTAAATGTCTATAGTAATCTATAAGCAATTATATATATAAACACACATACCATTCATTCAGCCTAATATAAAAAGGAAATCATTATATTTCAAATAAATTTATTTAGAGTAAGAAGAGTTTACTCAGCAAATTCACATTTAAAATAAAATTTTCATTATTTTACTGATGTGGGATCTCTCCTAAACTAACTTCTAAATAGGGGACACATTTTATGCTAAAGGGGGTGCCCTGAATAATAAATGGCCCTGGGTGGGATGCATTGCTTTTCCTATATACCATATCACCCAGAAGTACCTGACCTGAGAGAACACTGGGATGGCCAGCAAAAGGCTCACCCCTAACTCCTACAGGCTCTGAGCGCAGAATGCAGCATATACACTGAAACGAAGGATGTACCGTGTGGAAGCGGGACTGACCCTCTCACACTCATTCCCAGTGTCCTACTTGAGAAGTTGTTTTTCATTCCCACTGGAGGCCAAATAAATGAGAATGGCAAAATATTTAGTAAATACCGACTTTTTCCAAACTTCCCACACACCCACATGTACTTCACGGGAGAGTGTATTTTACTGCTCTACTGATGTTGGACTTGGCAATGTAAGGTGCTTGGCTCCCTGGAGCATATCTCCTCACAACTGACTTTGGGTTCAGACAAGAGACTAGCTTCAGACAGTGGTACTATAGCAGAGATGACATAAACAAAAATATGTTGTATGTTAACACAGTTGGCCTAGTTCTCCTATGTTTCTGCCATTACCATCTGAGAGATATGCCCAGGGAGCCTGCTAATCCCAGAAAAAGGACAGGTGGAGCAGAACCAGTACAGCCAACCAGCAGACCTTTAGATTAAAGCATAGCTTTCCCAACAGATCTGTAAGCATGATGACACATGCTTACTGTTGGAGGTTTAAAATAAATAACATAACCTCATCAAGTCATCTATAGACTCTATACTAATTGTGACATCAACCTAGGTTCAAAAAGTTAAACAAAAAATGAAAGTTTCTGGAAAGTAAAGTCTATTTCTTGTTTTTTTTTCTACTTTAGTTTTACTACACTCTTGGGAATATTAGGTATTAAAAAACTATATAATTATAATTTCCTATATTTAGCAAAATCATGTAAGAACACAGCTAAACGTTAAAATACTAAATAGAAAAGGAGACATTATGCTGACTTTTCCCATGATTTTAAAATATAGTCATTGTTGCTGCAAAATATCAGTCAACTTTAAAAGTGCTACTACAGAAATTTTCTGAGCTTGTCACTACTCTGGTTCAGGGCTGATCCCTGGCCCCGGGGAACTTCTACATGGCATGGGTGCAGCAAAAAAAAAAAAAAAAAAAGGTGCTATTATATCTGACACAATAAATACCAAATATTCACATTAAAGTAACTACTGAAGAATGATGAGTGGCTAACAACCTACTATTAAGTTTATTTTCTGTGTGTTTTTTCCTAAGGAAGAAAACAGAAGTAATCAATTTAATTTTGTGGGCTTAGAGTTCTTCCTTTGTTATCCAGAAAATGAACATTGTTCTTTGTGATTTATTCAACCTACTAGAAAATGTACAAGTGAATTTCAGACTTTATTTTACAAAGTGAAGTGGGGAAGCTTTAAGCTGTCAGAGCCCATGACAGGTATTTAAATTTCTTTCGCTAGCTTCTTCTTTTGCTCTTTTCTAAACATATTCAGAAAGCTGACGTTCCTGAACAGACTATTTCTTGATTCTGACTGGCAAGAATATTTACTGGAATAATTTATTCTTTATTGAACAAAAAATGTAGGCTAAAATTTAAATGGCCTAGAAAAAGTAACTTCTGCAATTATTGTAGCATACTTCTTTAAATACCAAAATTTTTTAAAAGTGCTACTTACTGAGCATAACAAACCTAATTCTGAGGCTAATAATAATAATATCAATAGCCTTTCTTCTTAGCACTAAGGAACTGATCTATCATTAAATCTAATATAATATTATTTCATGTAGAAAAAGTCAATATCTTCTATTTTTGCTCAACCTATATAGAAAGAAAAAAAAACATAACTGGATGTATAATGTTATTTGACCAATAAATTGAATTTAAGTTATATGTTGATTAGGAAACTAGATGCCTTAAAGAATGTTTTGTTAAGTATTTGCAAAAGTGTCCTATATTAAATTTTTTTTTTTTGTCTTTTTGCCTTTTCCTAGGGCCGCACTCGCAGCATATGGAGGTTCCCAGGCCAGAGGTCTAATCAAAGCTGTAGCCACCAGCCTACGCCAGAGCCCAGCAACGCGGGCTCCGAGCCATGTCTGCAACCTACACCACAGCTCACAGCAACGCCTCATCATTAACCCACTGAGCAAGGCCAGGGATCGAACCCGCAACCTCATGGTTCCTAGTCGGATTCATTAACCACTGAGCCACAACGGGAACTCCCCTATATTAAAATTCTTAAGATGGTAAATTCTCAGAAGTAAAATAGAAAATCCAATGATTTTAACTCAATTAATATTTGTGGGTAATTTACATTAAAAGTCATGGGTTAATTATTTATCCCAGGTATTTTATCGTGAATTGCACAGAAATCATGATATATAGTATGTTATCATATAATATATAAAATATATAACATATGATAATGAAAATAATGAATAAAATACAACAAAACTGTCCTCTTTTAAAATTTTAGTATTAAAATATTTTATCCAAATTTACTTTTTCATTTACCTGTAAAATGTAAGTGTACATTTCCATGTTTATATTTATTTACATATCTGAAACAATACTGGTCTAATTCACTACCTCTGAATAGTGGCAATGATTCAGTGCCATTCCTACATTTGCCAAGAGAAGCTGGTTGTTCTGGTTCTGAAGGAATAAAAATATTAATCCAGACTTTAAATATTTTTATTCCAAAAGAATTTATAATTTTATTCCACCTTTTCTTTTGTGGAAATATGTAGATAATTAATAATATGAAAATAATATAGACTAATAAAGACAGAAATAGAAGAAATTCGGAAAATAACAATTCTAAAAATAGCAAGTATAACCAGCATTTACTATGCTGACAGTCTTATGAAAGCCATAGTGGTTCCTTTTTTTTTGAATGATTTTTATTTTTTCCATTATAGTTAGTTTACAGTGTTCTGTCAATTTTCTACTGTATAACAAAGCGACCCAGTCACACATACATATATACATTCTTTTTCTCACATTATCCTTCATCATGCTCCATCATAAGTGACTAGATACAGTTCCCAGCACTATACAGTAGGATCTCATTGCTTATCCATTCCAAAGGCAATAGTTTGTATCTATTAACACCAGATTCCCAATCCACATAGTGGTTATTTTTAAACGTGATACCAACCAACAGACCAAAGCCAGAGGTAGGCCTGTGCAGAGGAGACCACATAAAACACCTAAGACAGCAGCAGTTTGAGGGAGAACTCCCAAATATATTCAAGTCAAATCAATAATTCTCCAGGAAGACAGCTCCATAAAAGCAAGCATTTTCACTCTATTGTTCACAGTCATATTACCAGTACCTAGAACCCTGGTTGGCATATGGTTATAGCACTTGATGAATACAGTAATGTATGAATGAGTGAACTGCCTGAATAGAAACTGTGAGTAAGAAAGAGGTGAAAATAAAATTTTCAAAAAGCAGGAACAGTGCCCTAAACTCGTATGGTTAAAGGCACAAAAGGTATAAAATGTGTAAGAAGTCAAGAAGTCAAAACAGTATTTTTAAAGTAAACAAATCCCAAAGAAATCCCCAATATTCCCTGAAGAAACAACTGATTCCATGTCTGGTAGAAAAGGCACAAGTTGTACCTGGCATACTGTGCAAGCAATAATGCAAATGAAATGATAAGTAGACCATTTACAACGTGAAAAATATCAGGGTCAAATTAAAGAGACTCACACTGGCCAATAATGAGGTATCTGTGGATGAAATAACAGAGTATCTAAAAAAGGCTTCAAAATAACCCCTTGAATAGGGATTATTAGGTAGAATCTACAGATAAAACATAATTAATTCTGAGTTGATAAGTGGACTCTAGGTGATTAGTCCTTGATGGCTCATTGTACCAGAGTCTACATTTTTGCCAAGTGCAAAAATTTTCCCTTAAAAACTAACTGGATATTTAAAGTGTTACATATCCTGATATACAGGTAGCTTTTTGCAAAGACTACATTGTTTTAAAAGAATGGCACTTCTCTTTTTCAATTACACTTTACAGTATGCATTCTTAAGAAAATGCTTAAAAACTCAAAGACATGAAATTAAAAATATATAATAACTATACTGTTTCTGTCTTTCTGAAATCCTGATCATCTCATTTTTGTAAAATGATTTCTCTTTCATGGAAATAAGTAGGCACGCATCTCAAGCTAGGACAAGAAGACAACTCCTCTAGAACGTAAGCCAGATTTTTTAATAAGATTAAAAATGAAAAAGTGGTAGGATGTGAATATAAAGTTCCTGGTGGCCATCATGTTCCACAAAGAGAAGCGAAGAAGAGAAACTGGGATCAGAAGTCTCTTGAACATTTGGTTTCAGTCATACTTCTGTGAAGTCCCTTATTTTTTAAAGTTGTTTTAAGTTAGAATTCTCTCACTTTCAATCCAAAATATATTAACCAAGATAAGGCCAAAAATGCCTAAAGATAGAATCATTTGTCAATTTAAATTATTTCAGATTTGACAAGAATATTGCCAATGAATGCACCAGTTGCTTTAGGGTACGAGATCTAGAACGATGGTTAGGAATATATTTAGTGCAATTTATACACAGATATTTTAGACATCTTAAATTTGTAAATACTGAGCAAGTGAAGACTAAAAAAAAGAGCCCTAAAAATGCATAAAAGGCAGAAAAACCTTAAAAAACAATAAGTAAAAACTAGAAAGAACTCTTGACCAGAATAAATACAGTTTATTAGCCAGACTAAGAAAAAAATTCCTCAGTCCTGGGGTGAGGAGGAGGTGAGGTTTCATACCAAAATCATAGTTCAAAATCAATGCACTCTTAATTTCTTTGTAGTCTCTGGAAATATTCAAGTTAAATATAAAAACTATAAGTCCTTTTTTTAATGCGTATAGTCATAGCCACTCTTTTGCTCTTCTTGTTTTTAAAGTTCAATTCAAGAGGAAAACAAAAATAATTTTATTATACATAAAAACACTGGATAATTGTATACATAAATTTGAGGATTTTTTTGTCATAAAGAATCATAATTTTGGTGCTAACAGGAGGTAAACCCATGCAAATATCACACATTAAGAAATGGTACCTTAGTTATGTTATGAAACATAGTAAATATAGAGCCCACTCCTAGTTATACTAGAAGGCAAGGAATGATTTGTTTGAGTAAGTAAAGAAACAAATTCAGAGGATAATTTTACTCAGATTGCTCTGTGAATAGTTGTTTGATTTATTTCAATTATATTCAATATTTACACAGAAAAAATGAAAAATTAATGCTACTGAACGTAATAATGTTTCAAGCATAAAGCTGTCAACAGAAACGCATTTCTACTCTGAATAAAAAAATGCATTTGTATTTTACTTAGTTTAATATTCATGGAAATTATCATTTCCATTTGTAGAGATAAGCAAAACTAAACTTCGTTCAGTTTTGTGCATTTCCCACCTATTTCAATCAAAAGTAAGCTAAGGTGTTATACTATTTCTTCAAAGCTGCTCAAATTACCATAGCAAGATTTTAAACTTATCTTTCTAACAGTTTCATTTTAATTGATTATTGTATATGGATAGTTCATTTAATATTTAATATAGTTTCTTACTAAAAAAAATTGGCATTGATATTTTGAAGCCTTCTGGAAAGCCCTATTTTTAATGGCCTAAATATCCCTCTGCTAATTTGCAGAAAACTTCTCTTATGTAGCTAATGGCTAATTTTCAAAAAACATTCAAATTAAATACACAGCATTCCTATAAAAAATTTTAAATTAATTCTCAAGTTGTAATTAAATAACTAATCAATTAGTTTACAAAGGCAAATGACACCTAAGAGACAATTCTCTTAACAGTGTTTTTATCTTTTTAAAATTCATCTGACAAATATTTTTAAAAGACAATCATATAGTATTATTCTATGTTTCAAATGTACAGTTGTGATAGTAACAGATACAATCCCTTCTTCCCTAATACAGGGTTGAAAAGGAGGCAGGTTCTGAAAAGCAAATAAATGACAAATACACAAAAAGTCACAAGATGTAGAGCACAGGTAGAACAACACTACTGAAAGCTATTGCAGAAAATAACAGGAAGGAGGATTTATTCGAAGTTATCACAGAAGCTTACTTGAGAAGACAGTATTTAAGTGAAGCCTCCAGGATTATGCAGAAACTTGGAAGTCACTCCATCAGGAATAAATAGCCTATCTAATGGCCTTAAAGCCTGGAAAGGTCTTGGTATACATTCTGAATAAGGAAAAGGCCAGGGTGGAGTTCCCATTGTAGGTTACGGTTAAGGACCTTAACCTTGAGTATATCAAGGACCTAAGGACTCTGTGAGGATGTGGGTTCAATCCCTGACCTAGCTCAGTGGGTTAAGGATCCAACGTGGGCATAAGCTGCAGTGAAGGTTGAAGACCAAGCTTGGATCTGGTGTTGCCACAGCTGCGGTGAAAGCCCAGCTGCAGCTCTGATCAAGGCCTGACCGGACTGACACTAACTATTAGAGAACCTGTGGTCTGGACCAGCTAGCCTAGTGGCCCCATACCAAAATAAAACAACAACAACAACAACTCTGTGTGCCTAAGAAGGGAGGAGCAGAGATTTAATACAAATGGAAAACCACTGGACACAAAGTAGGTGGTTGGCTTAGAGCAGGGAAGTGTTTACTGGTGGTGCTGTTTCATAGTGTGATTTACATTGTAAAACTATCACTTAGCAATTAAGGAAGAATATACTGGAGTTTAGTAGTCCAGTGATTATTTCTTGTGTAATTTGGCTTTAACAACTACTGTAACTTCTTAAAAAATTAAGGTACCTCTCTCTCTCTCTCCATATACACACACGCGCGCGCGCACACACATATCTGATTACATATACTTCTTTAAAGTTGTATCATTAGATTAGATATTCTGCTACTCAAGGTTTCCATTTTCTGAAAAATGCGTAGTAAACTACAGATAAAAACACAACCTTTAAAAAGAAATACTGCCTTTAAATCTCTACTATTAATTTATGTATTAAGTGATTGGGTTATTATGAAGACATATTTCTGAATTTCTGCTTTAAAAGTGCCACAACGGGGTAGGGGAGTTGTTTCTGGAATCATGTGGGTGCCAAACACCAAATGATGCACAGGCTAACTACCCACACAAAGAATATTCTAGCCCCGAATAGCAATAGCATTACATCCAAGAAACCCAGGTCCAACAGGACCATGCAAGTAACATGAAATGAACCGGGGCCAGAAACGTACACTTCTCCCTCTAAACATAATATCAAAGACGCATTCACAGAGATAGGTGGCAGCTGAGATCACTTCAGCAAGGTGACGGGATAAGAGGTCCCTTGCTCTAGTCCTTCCCACAGAAACACCAGTTAAACCACTACCTACGAAGAACACCACCACGAGAATTCTGGAATACACAGCAAAGTTTACAGTTCACCCATGGACAAAACACCGAACTAAACCTGATCAAACCCGAAAGAAAATGCAGTAAAAGCAGAAGAGTTACATTTTAGGGGCATCAACCCTCCCCCAAGCTGCCACGGCGCAGAGCCAGGAAGAAGCGGGGGAGTCCCAGTTCTCCCCTGGGGGGCAGGAGCGGCCACGGCGAGCGCCCAGCCTCCTAAGCCATCAGAACGCCGCCAAAGAGCCCCCTTGCGTCTGAACTCACCGGGGGAGACTGGCGCCGGCAGACCACCCGGGGCCAGTTAGGCACAGGGACGCGTATCCCAGGGACGGCGTCGTGCTCCGGCCGCCCCACAGCTGCCCTGCCAACCCCGCCTCGCTGTGGGGCCCAGCTGGAGCCTCAGTCCACCCCAGCGCTTTGGGGACCACCGCACCCACGAGCTGACAGCAACTTCGGCCAGGCGCGGGGCTCCCCCGGCCACGCCACGCGCGTTCGAGGCTGTCGGGAGCCTCTCGCCACCGCCCAGGCCTGCCTGGGGCCCAGCAGTCACACACCCTACTTACCGGGGCCAAGCGTGCTGTCCGTCAGGCGTCTCATCCCGCTGAGGAGCCTCCCAGCAGCCGCGCCCAACCCCAGTGCCCTGCCGATTCCAGCAGGACCCTACCCTGAGAGCTGCTAATGGCGCCTCGGGGCCCTGCGGCATCCTCCGCACTGCGCAGCCGCCGGCCTCCCGGCCACGCCCACCCAGGAGCCCGTCAGGCACCGCCCCTCTCGGAGCCCCACCCACTGGCCTGGCCGGGCGCGAAGTATTTCCCGCCTGCTCCACCTGAACGCGGGGTGGGGAGCCACAGCCGCCCGGCTAGCACGCAGAGCCGTGCCAGGCAGCCGTGAGCAGCAGTGAGTCCTGCCCAGCTGTGGACCCTGCAGACCCCAAAAGTGTTGGCTAGCCGAATGCAGACCCTGGTAACAGCGAGGGGTGTCAGCGAGCCCTGCCCGTTTTCCCAGTTCCGTCTGGCAGACCCTTTGGAGGGGAGCGCGGCAAAGGGCACCACCTCACCATGGACACCACAAACTGATCTCCACAGAACAGTGGGCTGGCTTGAGGTCAGTTCCCACCCTCAGGAGCTTTCCAGCTGAAACTGGTATCAACCTTGGAGGACAGGGAGAGACGAAGAAAGAGGCCGACCGCCCAGACTGGTAGGTGCCGATTTTAATAAACAAGGAACTTAAATGCAGGGTTTCTCTCGGTGGTGGCAGGTTAAGCAGCTCTCCACACCAGCCCACCAGAATCTTGAAAGTTTGCGTAGAGGCCTTAACTGGATGCAGCCACCTGTCTGGATGGTCTCAGTAACACTCTACTGTATCAAGGCTTTGTCCTGAAGGCAGCTTCTAGTTCTGGGAAGGCAAGCAGAATGCACATTACAAAGATTGAGCAGCAAGCCTCTAATTGCCCGGATGTAGCTCATGGGTCAGCTGGTGGTCAGGTCGTGTCAATGACCTCTTCCTACACTCTACTCCTCCAGGCCAGCTCTGACAATCTTACATGCCTCCTCTTGCTCAATAGGTCCGAAGTCCCCAGCGAGGGTTTCACTAGCATGGGCATGGCTTGTTTGGTGGCTGCAGTGGCGGGAGATACCCCATAGGCAGCAAAGAGAAAAGTCATATTAAGATAATGGCTCACAAAATAAGTAACAGTTGTTTTCCAACAAGAGGCTTATGATCTGGACCACTGATTTATTAACTATGCTAAGCTGACAGATAACTCAGGGCTTCACTTGTGTCCTCGTGTGATTTAATAAAGGTGATAACATTACCAGACTCATCAGGTGTGAACACAGGACAATCTAAACAATTGCACAGATGCTTCCTTGCAAGGCAGTGATAATGTCCAAGGCCATCCTGTTTTGAAGGACAGCTTTTCTCATTAGGGACATTTTACTGTTCAGAAAGGACAGAGTTGTTGGCTATCATTTAAAGCTTTCTGGGTGAATGCAGTAAGGACCTTTATGTGTTCTATAAGGTCCTCTAGGCCAAGGAAGGAACAAGGTAGTGGCCAAATGATAGTACCAGGGAAAACAGAACGTGCCCATCTGGCCTTGGGGAGAGGGAGGTTGGGAAATACTGTTACCATGGGTAGATTCTCTGTGTCCAGGGAAAACCCAGGGTGCAGAAGTCTAACCACCTAGGTGGAAGCCAAGGCCAAAGTTTTGTGCTGCATGTTCCCTGGGTCCCATTGAGGGCTACCCAATAAATACCTAGGTGGCAGGACCACCCAGCGCCAAACCAGTCACTACCCTTTAATATAATGGAAGAACTGCATAGCTCTGGTCATATTCATTTCATAGCCTTGGTTTAATTTGATGGGTTCTGTTTAGAGTGATTTTTGTTTGTTTGTTTGTTCCCACCATAAGAATGCACGAGTACTAGGGACATAAATCTAGCCCAAACTTGAGTATAGCCATGGATGGCTCCGACGGAGAGCCTTTTTTTATGTTTCTTCAGGTTATCAGTTTGATGGGCTGCCTGGGTAATTTGATTGACAGGTAAAGAATAGCCATGCCCAGTGTTACAGATAAATACGTGTGCTGAGGGCTAGGTTTCTGAATCAGTGTTGATAACTGAGTTAAGAGTACTAATCCTAAACTGTCCCTACTATATTGCTTTCGGGCGTTTTTATCCCCTGCCTGGAGTAGTGACGCTCACTGGTAATCCTGATAAGCTGGGAAGGGGCAGCTGCCCACATACTCAGCATGTGGATTGATCCATTGGCTAAGCATACAAGTGGCCCCACTGTAGAGAGCTATTTTCATCAGATATTTCATAGGAACATGTATGAGAATTTCTTCCCTTTCTGTATGAATTACACTTGTAGCCGGATCCTTAGATGTTAATGCGGCTGCAGCTTTAGGAACCTGACCTGTTTACACTTACCCTACATACGGGCCAGGGGAGGCAGCACTGTCAGGCATGAAGAGAAGGACTGAGGACAGGATATGCCAGACCAGGACCCTCTCATCCTCACTTCTTTCCAGTCTCAATTTTCCATTCCAGTCATAGTGCTTTTCAACTGAATGGCTTGTAGTAGGACATCACGATCCCAGTGGAGGTTAAGAAGTTTCTGCTCTTCCAGGAGCATGAAGTTAATTCACCCATCCCAGTGAGATGTACCATTGCAAATTCCAGTAGTTGTTTTCTGTGACTTCTGTACCTTTATGGTGTTGGGTGTCTCAGCAGGGTTCCAGGTCTGGCTTATGAGGCAACAGGCCCTACTTGTTGATCATTGAAATGTCTTAAAGCCTGGGATAATACTTTACCCAGCCAAAGTGGTTTGACCTGTTAGTAATGTAATCTGCTGCTTCAGTATTCCATAGACCACTAACCCTGTGCCTTGCAGGTTTATAGGGCGTGGAATCTCCATTCAATATCATGTTCTTCTGCCCAATCTTGCACACCATGACCTTTGAAATGTGACCGCTGATCATGGTCTATTTGATGAGGGTATTCATACATGGTACTCAGTCCAATGGTGACAGCTTGATTTCATGGCAGCTGGGGAATATTTGAGTTAGGCCAGCTGCAACATTCATACAAACCAGGGTATATTTGGAACCCTTCCAGCCAATTTATTTTTTGACAATTACCACCCTTCACGGGAGTGGGAAGTTTATCCATTCCCAGTTGGTTTTTCCCTCAGCATTGGTATAATTACTCTAACCTGGAAGAATAAAGGTTTGCAGAGTTTGACCTTAAGAAAATCAATACCCAGTGTGCTCTCTGATATTGCATAGGCAACATCCTCATTTTCTCATGGGGGAGAACTCATGTTCTTATGGGAGAGAACACCTAATTTGAAATGTCAAAGGGACCTCCCTAACTTTTTCTTTGTACTTCATGTACAGATGGCACTGAGGGAGCCAGAAAAGTTCTGAGGGTTGTCATGCACTGGAGTAAATAAAGCTCCAGTCAACCAAAGCTGTCACCTTTTGTTTATTTCTGGGGATTTGGTGAATAGAAAGCTCAACATGAGGCCTCTGATGACTCCCAGTAGCCTTCACCTGGAGACAGTATTGGACTTCTATCCTTTGCCCGGGGCATGGGAGGCACCCACCCTGAATAGGACTCTGTTTAAGGTCTCTGCTGGCACAGAAGGACATCAGGGATGATGGTGAAGTGGGGCAGGTCTGAAGTGATGTTCAGATTTTAGAGATAACAAAAATGTATTTGTGATGTCATAATTTTTAAATGTTGCCAACAAAACCACACTTTTTAGTAGTTTCCTGGTGGCCTAGTGGGTTAAGCATCCAGCAGTGTCGCAACTGTGGCTTGGATCCTTGCTGTGACACCGCTTCAGTTCTTGGCCCAAGAACTTCTGCATGCTGTAGAAATGGCCAAAAAACAGCAACAAAAAAATAACATACCTTTAAAAATATGATATGCGTTGGCAAAGTATGGTACAAATAAATTATGTGTAGGCTTGATTCAGTGGAACTTAGTAAAGTGGAGGTCTTTAGTGACTATCAAAAACAGTTTCATTGGTGTATTGAGACTAAAACCTACTTGAATTTTTTGGGGAAACAAAGGGAGGTTAGGATGCAGATTAACTTACTATAGATATGCTTTTTGAAAAATTATGAGATGAAGAGGAAATGAATAATGAATTAATAGCTGAAAAAAATGTGTGGATTCAAGATTGTAATATCTATATATTTGAGCCGAAATTTTAGATCCTATTCATACACTAATAAGAATGATATAATAGAGAGCTAGAAACCTATATTGTATCAGACAGAAGCTCTAATTGCAATAATGAGAACTTGAAATGAGAAATATAGAAACCAGAGTTAAAAAGGAAGTCTTGATTGTATAGAGAAAATTAAAATTCACGTGAATAGTTAAAAAAAAGAGAGAAAGGTAGGTATGTACATTAGGAAGTAAGAAGATAATATGCCTGTTTCTTTTTCGATCAGAGTAGCGTGTGTTGGCTATATATTAAATACATATACATGAAATTCAATTGCTCAGAAATTCTGATAATCACACTGTATATTTGCACTAATTTGTAGATTACCTTGGGTAGTATGGTCATTTTAACAATATTAATTCTTCCAGTTCATGAACACTGTGTCATCTTTAACCTCTTTCATCAGTGTCTCATAGTTATCTGACTACAAGTATCTTACCTCCTAAGGTTTTAGGTATTCTATTATTTTTGATACAATTGTAAATGGAATTGGGTCCTTAATTTCTCTTTCTTTTTTTTTTTTTGCCTTTTTTTTTTGTCATTTTAGAGCCGCACCTGTGGCATGTGGAGGTTCCCAGGCTAGGGGTCTAATCGGAGCTGTAGCCATTGGCCTCAGCCGCAGCCACAGCAGCGCAGGATCCAAGCCGCGTCTGCAACCTACACCACAGCTCAAGGCAACACCAGATCATTAACCCACTGAGCATGGGCAGGGATCAAACCCAGAACCTCATGATTCCTAGTTGGATTCGTTAACCACTGTGCCACGACGGGAACTCCCTTAATTTCTCTTTCTGATCGTTCATTGTTAGTATATATAAATGAGATCCTATAGGAATTCCTGTCGTAGCTAAGTGGAAATGAATCTGACTAGCATACATGAGGATTCAGGTTCGATCCCTGGACTTGCTCAGTGGGTTAAGGATCTGGCATTGATGTGAGCTGTGGTGTAGGTCACAGATGTGGCTAAGATCCCACATTGATGTGGCTGTGGTATCCTTACATTGGGGAACCTCCATATGCCACAGGTGTGGCCCTAAAAAGACCAAAATAAATAAATGGGCTCCTGTACTGTAAAGCAAAGGGAACTGTGTCCAGTCTCTTGGGTTAGAACATGATGGAAGACAGTATAAAAAAAAAAAATGGAATGTGTATGTATGTGTTTGGCTGGGTCACTGTGCTATACAGCAGAAACTGAAGGTGTGTTGTAAATCAACTATGCTTTAATAAAAAAATGCAACAGATTGCTATATATTAGTTTTGTATATTGTAACTTTACCAAAATCATTGATGAGTTCTTTTAGATTTTTGGTGGTGTGTTTAGGACTTTCTATATATAGTATGATGTCACCTGTAAGCAGTAAGCGTTTCACTTCTTCCTTTACAATTTGAATTCCTTTTATTTTTTTTTCTTATCTGATTGCTGAAGCTAGGACTCCAAATACCCTGTTGAATAAAAGTGTCAAGTAGTCATTCCTGGTTTTAGAGGAAAGGCTTTCAGTGTTTCACCCTTGAGTTTTGTGTTATCTATGGGCTTATGATATATGGCCTTTATTGTATTGAGGTATGTTCCTTTTATACTCACTTTCTGGAGAGTTTTTATCATAAATGGATTGATACAATTTTTCTGCATCTATTGAGATGATCATACGGTTTTTATTTTCAGTTTATTAATGTTGGTGTATCACATTTTTGATTTGTAGATATTGAAAAATCCTTGTATCACTGGGATATATAGGTGTATGAATCTTTCAATTTATCATTGGATTTGGTTTGCTAATGTTTGGTTGAGGATCTTTTAGTATATGTTTATCAGTGACATTAGTCTATAATTTTGACTTTTTTGTAATATTTCTGTCTTGTTTTTGTATCAGGGTGTTCTTGACCTCATAAATGAGTTTGGAGGTGTCCCTTCCTCTGCAATATTTCGGGATAGTTTGAGAAGGATAACTATTAACTCTGCTCCAAATGTTCAGTAGAATTTACCTATATAGCCGTCTTTTCCCAAACTTTTGTATGTTGGGAGACTTTTTTATTACTCATTCAATTTCAATACTGGTATAATTGATCTGTTAACATTTTCTATTTCTTCCTGTTTCAGTCTTGGGAGGTTATACATTTCTAGAAATCTGTCCATTCCTTTTAGATTATCCATTTTATTGGTATATCATTGCTTGTATTAGTCTATTATAATCCTTGTATTTCTGTGGTATCAGTTGTAACTTTTCCTTTTTCATTTCTTATTTTATTAATTCACCCCCCCTTTTTTTGCTTGATGAATCTGGCTAAAGGTTATTAATTTTGCTTATCTTTACAAAGGGCCAGTGCTTAGTTTCATTGATTTTTTTAAAAGTCTTTTTTCATTTATTTCTGCTGTGCCTTTTATTATTTCTCTCCTATTAATTTCTGATTGTGTTTTTATTTTTGTTGTTCCTTTAGATTAAAGTTAGTTTACTAATTTGAGATTTTTCTTGTTTCCTCAGATAAGCTATTATTATTAAAAACTTCCCTCTAAGGGCTTCTTTTGCTTCATTCCATCAATTTTGAATCATTGTGTTTTCATTTTCATGTGTCTGTAGGATTTAAAATTTTCTCTTTGATTTTTTCAATTATATATTTGTTCTTTAGTAATATTTTGTTTAGCCTCTGCATTTTTTTCCCTTGTATTTTATTTCTAACTTCACAGTATTGTAGTCAGAAAAGTTGCTTGATATGATTTCAGTTTTCTGAAATTTGCTGAGGCTTTTCTTGTGGCCTAGAATATGATCAGTCTAGGAGAATGTTCCATATGCACTGGAAAACAATGGCTATTCTGCTGCTTTTATAAGTGTCATGTTGGAGTTCCTTACTATCATTGTGTTACCATTAATTTCTTCCTTTATGTCTGTTCATATATGCTTTATATATTGATGTGCTTCTATGCTGGATGCATATACATTTACAACTGTTAACATCTTCTGGAATTGGTTCCTTGATCATTATGTAATGTCCTTCTTTGTCTCTTGAAACAGTCTTTGCTTTTAAAGTCTATTTTGTTCGATATAAGTATTGTTACCCAGCTTTCTTTTAATTTCTATTTTCATGGAATAACTTTTTCTATCCCTTCACTTTGAGGCTGTGTGTTTCTTTAGATATAAAAGGAATCTCTTAGGCAGCATATGTAAGAAGCTTGCTTTTGTATCCATTCAGCTATTCTGTCTTTTGATTGTAGCATTTAGCGCATTTACATTTAAAGTAGTTATTGGTATATATGGCCTTACTGCCATTTTGTTAATAATTGGAGTTGTTTTTGTATTTTTTTGTTCTCTTATGATTTGATGACTGTCTTCAGTGCTTTGTTTAGATACCTTTCTTTCTTGTGTATGTGTATCTATTGTAGATTCTTGTTTTGTGGTTACCATGGGGTTTATATAGAACTGTGTGTGTTTTTTATATATGAATATATATGATTATTTTAAGTTACTGATCTCTTAATTTCAAATTAATGTTAACAGTCCTGCATTTGTACTCTCCTCCTCCTCACAATTACTCTTTTTGAAATCACATTTTACATCTAATTGTTTTGTGCATCTCTTAACTGCTTATTATGGGTATAAATGATTTTACTGCTTTTGTCTTTTACCCTTTTTACTCGCTTTTTGAGTGGGTGACTGTCTACCCTTACTGTATATTTGGCAGTGCTGAACTCTTGAAATATTGTTTTCTGTAAAACTTTTGATATCTCAATCTAATTCAAATGAGAGAAACTTACTAGTACAGTATTACTGTTTATAGGCTTTTTTCCCTTTCATCACTTTAAATATATCATTTCACTCCCCTTTGGCCTGCAAAGTTTGTTCTGAAAAGTCAGCTGATAAGAGTTCCCTTGTAGGTAACATACTGATTTTCCTTTACTGCTTTTAATATTTCTACTTTAATTTTTGCCATCTTAACTATAATGTGGCTTAGTGTGTTTCTCTCTATGTTTGGGACTCTCTGAGCTTCCTAGACTTGGATTTCTGTTTCCTTTCCCAGCTATTATGTCTTCAAATATGTTCTCAGCCCATTTCTCTTCCTCTGCTCCTTTTGGAATCTATATAATGTGGATGTTAGTATGCTTCATGTTGTCCCACAGGTCTCAAACTGTATTAATTTCTTTTTATTCTTTTTTCTGTTCATTGTCAGTGATTTCCACTACTCTGTCTTCCAGCTTGATGATATGTTCCTCTATATCATTTAGACTACTATCGATTCCATCTAATTTATTTTTATTCCAATTATTGTATTCGCTTCTAAATTCTTGCTTTGTGAATCCTCAAGGTCTTGATCATCTTTACTATTATCACCCTGAACACTTTCTTGAGTAGATTGCCTACTTCCACTTCACTTAGGTGTTATTTGGGTTTTTTTTTTCCTTCATTTGTAACATGTTCCTCTGTTGCCTCACTTTGACAAACTTGTTTTTCTTTCTGTGTATCTGGTGGCTTGGTTAGCTTCTAAGCTTTAGTGAGAGATCATTTATTGGAGACATCCTTTGTGTTCCAGCAGTGCCTTCTGCTTCTGTCACAAGAGCTCTGTGCTCTAGGATTGACTCCTATGTGGGTGCATGGATCCTTCTTTTGTTGAGGGTTGACTACTTTGGGTGGTATGGTAGCCTCCAATGAACCCCAATCTGGTTGTTTGCCAGGCTCTGCCTTGTGTGGAGCCCTCTAGCCACTGGTTGGTAGGGCCACGTCATAAAGCAACTGACTGCAAAACCCTGGGAGGCTCCTGGGCTCAGCATGGGAGATCTTAAGGGAGCCTGTCTGCTGGTGGATGGGACAATGTCCCTACTCAGTTGCTTGGTTTGAGGATTCCCAGTAATGGTGCCTACATTTTGGGGGACAAGGGCAAGGCTAGGGTCTAGGACCTAAAGGCTAATAAATTAGAGACAGGATTCTAAAATGGCACTTGCAAGCACCAATGCATGCTAGGTAGAACAAGTTCCCCAAATAGCTGCCATCCTATGTCCATGTCCTTAGGGTAAACTGTAGTTGCCTCCTGACTCTCCAGGAGACTCTCCGCCTTTTAAGGGTGGAGTGTATATTTCCCCCAGCCCCCTGGGATTCCTAAAAGTAAGCCCTACAGCTGGCCTTCAGAACCAAATGTTCCGTGGGCTCCTCTTTCTCATGAAATACCCTAGGGTTAAGGAGCCTAATGTGGAGATGAGGCTCCTCACTTCACTGGGAGAACTTTCTCAGTTATAATGATTCTTTCATTTTGGGTCACCCACCAGGGATGTGGGAAATAACTGTGTTGTAACTCTGCTCCTCCTACCCATCTCGTTGTGGTTCCTTCTTCATTCCTTTGGTTGTAGGAGATCTTTTCTGGTAGGTTCCAGCCTTTTTTTAAATCAATGTTTTTTCTGTAAATAGTTGGAATTTTGGTATGTCTTTGAGAGGAGGTGACCTCAGAGTCTTTCTGCTACACCATCTTGGCTGATCTCGTTAACAATCTATGTTTTAACAAGACTTTTGGGATACTGTATTGCACACTAGAGTTTGTAAACCACTTCTCTAAGGAAATGCTTCTATTTGTGTGTGTGTTTTGGTGTTTTGGGTGGTGGTGTACATTTAATGACAAATGAAGATATATTCTAGAAACAGGGAAGTCATTTATCATTGCACAGAATTTCCCAGGAACTTTTTAATGTCACTTAAGAGTGCTTTAACATTACAAATAATTTTAAGACACATGTACACAAGTTTCCATTATGGGTCAATGGATTAAGAATATGACTAGTATCCATGAGGTTCAATCACTGGCCCAGCTCAGTGTCTTAAGGATCCAGCATTGCCACAAGCTGCAGCATAAGTTGCATACGTGGCTAGGATCCCACCTTGTTATGCCTGTGGTATAGACTGGCAGCTGCAGCTCTGATTCAGCCCCTAGCCTGGGAACTTACATACTTTCATATGCTGCATGTGCAGCCCTAAAGAAAAAAAAAAAAGGACACGTGTACATATTTAGGTGGCCTTTCTTAGTATCTATCACAGGCATGTCTCACCTGAAATTGAGTCAGATCTTAGATAAACTGTGGATAAACTCTTTAACCTCAAACATCTATGGTTTACTCCTCTGTAAAATATATCACAAGAATCAAAAATAAATCAAGAACATTTTATTCCTTTCTTTGGGAAATCATCATAAAAAACAAGCTGTGAATATACCACATTTATCCCAGATACACTTGAAAAACACAATAAACCTAAATAAAGGTTATGTTGTCTTTTTTATAATTAACCTAAAAATGTGTCTTTTAATGTACACTTAATGTTTAATAATGACATATCTATAATAAACCTTAAGTAATTTATTGGTTAATGTAAATTTTTTCCCGAAAAAATAAATTCCATTTCTAACCAGTATAATTTTCTTCCTTTTATTTTTCAATCACCTTTAATAGTCTGAACCCAATTAATCTTCCCAAAAGATAAAAAGTAAGGAACCTCATATTCCTACTTTATATTAATTATTTAACATTTATTAAAGTTGTCCCTTATATGTTAGCAATTTGTATTTAAAGCCCATAGATTATAGTTCTTAGTTACTGAATTGTAATTTATATGAAAAAGGTATATTGAAACCCTTATATTGTTATCCTAAAATGTATTTCTAAAACGAAATAAGCTATTCCATCTCCTATGAAACCTCAACTTCTCCAGTTAAGTATAATTTCTTTCTAAACTGTTGATTAGGAATTCCCATTGTGACTCAGCATGTTAAGAATCCAGCTAGTGTCCATGAGGATCCAGGTTCAATCCCTGACCTTACTCAAGGTTAAAGAATCCAGTGTTGTGGCAAGCTGTGGTGTAGCTCACAGACTAAGTTCAGATCTGGCGTTGCTGTGGCTGTGGTGAAGGCCTTTAACTGCAGCTTCAGTTCAATCCCTAGCCAGGGAAACGCCATTAATAGCCAGAGCAGCAGTAAAAAGAAAAGAAAAAAATATCCAGAAATACCTCTGCTTAAGTTTTAAGAATCAATTTGTAGTATACTATCATATTTTTGTTTTCTATTTCACAGTTAATCCTGCAAAGTAAAAACCGAGTGAAGTGAAGTTGGTTCACTCTCCCCTTGTTATTTATTCCTTAACACAGGAGAAGGAGTAATTTGCCAAACAAATGAGTTTTCCGTAAACAGTATACGTGTTCCATCCATTTTTGGGGGGCCTGTTCTTTCTGGATTTACCAGTAGATAGGACATCCCATTGCTCTGATTCCCAGCTCACGGAGGTTCTTGTCTGGAAGACCTGCAGTTGTCCACTTTTCTCTGACTCTGCTTTGGGCAGAACAAACAGAAGTACTAATCACTGGTTCCCTAAAACATCAGCAACATTTAAAAGCATTTAATGCCTTTGGATATAGAACAATGAAAGTCAACTAGAATATCCCTAGGAAATCAAGTTCACATGCTCTACAGTTTTGAAAAGGGTCAACAGTTTTCATATGTTGTGCTCTTCTATTTCTGAGTTATGTTCTTTGGTTGCAGATAAGCATTTTAATCTTTAAATAGATATTTTTCAGCTTCATTAGTCATGCATGCTTTGCATATTTTCACAGCTGTTAACTACTGTCTCCTCCAGATATTTTTGAACTACATTTAAAAAAAACTTATTATTCTATGCTTCCCATTAGTACTTTAATTTGGTGTCATGGAGTGGATTTCCACTTCTGAACTGATGGCGTACGAATTTGCCCAGAACATAATTTCTGAAACCCTGAGCATTTTTGCTCAATGCCATATTTACTGTAGGACATCAGAGTTTGCACATCAGGTAATTGGTTAGCTCTTAATATCAGATAACCCTGATTGCTTTCAGGAGGCTTTTGGCATTTTTACTTTCACATCTACATCCTAGTTCTATTGCATTCATAGACAGTAACACATTGATAGCCACTGTGTGACCAAGTTATTAATTAAATATTTTCACTATTTCCACATCGGGTAAAGGTAACATACCTCTAAGTATGCCTACAGAGTGAATGTATTGCTACAACAAAGTAATATTTTAAAGCTATGTCATATTATTTTTGAATGCTTCCAAAACTCTTATTTATTACATAGATGTTAGAAACATTCTATATCACACAATCACACTCTTTCAGAAACTTAAATTTTAAAGAATAATATTTATTCTACTCTAGGCTTAGAAAATAAGTCGTACGTAGTTACCAACATTTCTGTGTGTTATCTCATCTGGCAGAATTTCCTTATTGAGCAAAACACGTGATAAGCCTTTGATCTCATACAACCTCATTTTCTTTGTACTGATGGAAGCAATTACTTACTTGTTAAAAGATTTGAGGTAAGCTTGCTGTACTCATAATATATATACATATTTGAAAATATAATGCAATATTTATGAATAATAAGAAATTTCTTAAACATTAACGTTTCATGACATGTAAATTGTTTATACTTCTAAATATTCATTTTTAAGTGTAATAAAAATTAACGAAAATTAGGGATTTCCCATATGAATGTATTTTTTATTCAATAAGTATTTATTTTAGGCATATGTGTGTTGCTAAAACTGATGTAAATTATGGTATTATATTTCAGATGTTTGTTTATCAAGTGATATGTTCATCATGCTTATTTTATAAAGATGTTCTAATGCATTTTAATTATTTATTCTAGGTAGCATATTGTAGGCTCTTGTTTTTTTTTAATCCAGTCTGCCATTTTATGTCTTTTTACTGGAGCATTCAGTCCATTGACATTTAAGGTAATTATTAATAATTATGTATTTACTCTCATTTTAAGCCTGTTTTCCAGTTGATTCTATATTGCTCCTTTGTTCCTTTCTTTTTTTCGATAGGATGATTTCCTCTTATTTTTCTCTTGTGTCCTTTTTATTTTTAGTTTTTAGTATGTATTGTTTAGTTTTGATTAGTGCTTGCCTCGTTTATCAAGTATGTTAACTCCTTCCTATATATATCTGCTTGCTTTAGCCTGATGCTCATATTGGCCCAAACACATTCTAAAAACAAGTCAAAATTTTCTTACTTTCCTTCCCCAAACTTTATGATTTTGATGTCTTTTTTTACATTTTTACGTTTATCCCTTTGCTGCTTTTTTGTGTTTATCATCACTTAAAATTTTTTTCTGTTTGGATCTGTATACTGGCTTATTTAAGTGATTACTTTCTAATTGTGATTTCCTCCATCCTGTATCTTACTTCTTTCCTGTTTAGAGGAGACCTTTCAGTATTTCTTTTAGAATGTCTTTACTGTTGCTGTATTCTTTTAGTTCTTGTTTATTGGCAAAATTCTTTATTTCTCCTCTATTTTAAATGATATTCTTGCTGGATAGACTATTCGAGGCTGCAGATTTTTCCCTTTTAGAACTTTGAATATATCTTGCACTCTCTTCTGGCCTGTAGTGTTTCTGTAGAGAAATCAGCTCGTAGCCTTATGGGGGTTCCTTTATAATTAACTCTGTTTTTCCCTTGATGACTTTAGAATCCTCTCCTTATCTTTAACTTTTCCCATTTTTATTATGTCTTGGTGTGTGTGTCTGGGTTCAACAAGCTTGAGGCCTCTGTGCTTCATGTAACTTGATATCTGTTTCCGTTAGATTTGGAAAGTTTTCTGTGATAATTGCCTCAAATATATTTTCAAATGCCTTTTCTTTTTCTTCTCCTTCAGGAATTCCTGTTATGTATAGATTGACCTGCTTTATGTCATCCCATAGATCTCTTATATTGCTTTCATAATTTTTCATTTGTTTTTCTGTCTGCTCTCCTAAGAGGGAGATTTCCATTATCCCATCTTCCAAGCCATTTACTTGTCCTTCTGCATTATTCATTTTGCTCTTCAGGGCATTTACTCAGCTTGGGTGTCTGAAAATGAATATTTTAATGTTTCTGGGCTCCTTCTTATATTTTCTAGTTTCTTTCTAAAGTAATCTGAATTACTGTTCATATCTGCTTTCATTCTTCATATTCACTGGAACGGTTCCTGATCTTCTTTATTTTGCTTATATTTTTTCTTATTCTGTGAATTTAGGGAAAACAACTACTGTGGTCTTGGAGGGCTATTTATATGTAAGAGCACCTCTGGGTAGTTTGTGAGGGCTTACTAATTTTTTCTGGCGTGAGGGCTGCTGTTGATTTGGATGCTTGCTGTCTTTTTCCTCAGTGTGGGCAGACTGTTCTCCCTTGATAGGGGGTGTTCTGGTGTAGGGCCTGCATGTGGTTCCAGGAAGAGGGAGACAGTGGGCAGGGCTAGTATCCAGTGCCTGGCTGCTAGGCCCTTGATAGTGGCAAGGATCTGCAGGGAGGTGGAACTATGTCTGAAAAGGTGAATTTCTACCACAGTAAGGAAAGTAAACAATTATATAGATATTATGTTGTATTCCAGTGGGAAGGATTGAGAATGTGGAATATGAGACCAAACATTTCTTGCCTGCAATGTAATTTTCTGTCCATTAAAGTTTCAATCTATCATTCTCCGTTAGTTTCTTATTGTTGCTGTAACAAATTAATACAAAGCTACTTGTTTAAAACAACATACATTTGTTATCCTAAATTCCTGTAGGTAGACATATGATGGTTTTTATTGGGCTAAGATTAGTAAATTGACAGGGTGAGGTTGTTTTTCAGACACTTAGGAGAAAATTTGTCTTCCTAACTTTCCCAGCTTCTAGATGCTGCATGCATTCCTTGGCTTGTGACTTCCTTCCTCCATCTTCAAAGCAGAAACTTATCTGTGACCATGATTCTGTGGTCACATCTCTTTTTCAGCCCTCCTCTTCTCCCTCCCTCTTTCACGTTGGAAAACCCCTGTGGTTACAATCGTCCCACTCATATAATCCAAGATAATCTCCCTATTTTAAGCTCATTTAATTGGCAACTTTAATTGCATCTGTGACCATAATTCCTTTTGTCCATGGAACCTAATATAGTCACTGTCCCAAGGCTGTGGACATCCTGTGAGGCCATTCTTCTTCCTACCAATCTTATAAAATTTAGCAATAGTTACAATAATAATGGTGATGATAATTAATAGTAATAAGATTTAATACTAAATAAAATTATATAAAAACTCTTAAATATTTGGAAATTAAACCTCATAAATTAATTTAATCTCTCTCATATCTATGAAGCAGGTATTATCCCCACATCTTATCAGTAATGAAGCTAAAGGACATTGTGTTTAAGTTACTTGCTTCCGTAATCTATATAACATATTACCAGAAATTTATAGATTAAAACACCAAAATTACTATCTCACAGTTTCTGTGGGTCAGGCCTCTAAACTGAGTCCTCTGATCAGGGTCTCATATGCTGAAATTAAGGTGCCAGTTGATGGGGTTTAATGTGGAGGCTTACCTAGGAGCAGGTCTACTCCAAAATCGCTGTTGGTTGGCAGAATTAATTTTCTTCCACTTGTAGGCCTGATATCTTCCTTGCTTGCCAGCTGTTATCTAGGGTCCACTCTGTTCCCAGAGGCCATTCTCAGGTTCCTCCCACGTGGCGCCTTCCAGAGGCTCTCTTACAACACAGCAGCTTGCTTCTTCGGGACCAGCAGCAGAATTCCTCCTATACTTCAAATCTTTCTTCAGGAAAGACTCTGTTCCTTTTAAGGAATCACTTGACCCACTCTTTTTATTGATTTGGGACTTAACCTTAGGAATGCTATCCCATCATATTTATAGGCTCTTCCACACTCAGGAAGAAGGGATTGTATAAGGCATGAGTCCAAGGGGCAAGAACATAGAGGACCATTTTGGGATTCTGCCTCTCAGACCCTTCTTTTATTCAGATGTTATTACTGTTCAGTAAATATCTATTTATCTATAGTAATCTATCAGTCTGTGTATTTAGTGTATATGCCTTACTACACATATTTGTACATATGTCACACAAATATATGAACATAAATGGTATTGCATTTTGGATTTTTGGTGCCAATAAGGATTTGGGGGTGAGAGATATTTATTAAAGATCAGAAGTTCCCATCATGGCTCAGTGGTTAACGAATCAGACTAGGAACCATGAGGTTGCGGGTTTGGTCCCTGGCCTTGCTCAGTGGGTTAAGGGTCTGGAGTTGCCGTGAGCTGTGGTGAAGGTCGCAGACACGGCTCGGATCATGTGTTGCTGTGGCTGTGGTATAGGCTGGTGGCTCCAGTTCCTGTTAGACCCCTAGCCTGGGAGCCTCCATATGCCGTGGGCGCAGTCCCGAAAAGACAAACACACACACACAAACACACACACAAAGAACGTACATAAAATGCGAGAAAGCATGATTGCACAATAGCAAAAGTTAAAGTTATACAGGCCTAAGCTCACAGCCTTAGTCATGCTACTGGAATATTCTGGAACAAATGTTGCCTGGACAAGGCTTGGTGTTTTCACTAAAGGCCTTGGCCTTTAGACATCAATTTTAATGACTGCTTTGTAACCATACCTGTCAATAACTGTCCTTCCTGACAGAAAAACAGCTTTATTAGGGTCATGAAGTACCAATACCAATATCAGCATTAAAAACAATAATGAAAGTGTTTAACAAATGAGATAACCATGAAATGTGACTTGATTGAATAGGTCAGCTTGTTGATAGGTGTTTCATACATTCTGGTGCATTTAAGTGGTTTCAATGACGAACTGGAAAATTTTGACCTAAATCGAAACAATTCCTAGAAATAGAGCAAAAACAAATAATTAAACCAATATTTGGTATTGCAGCCCAAATTATTGAATTAAAGTAAGCTAAATCTCATCATAAAATTTAAATATTTGATTAATCGAAACTGAAAATAAGCAAAAATATTTTTTTCAGATTGAGAAAGGTTGTAATGTTTTAAATGCACTTTTACATTATACAAAAAAATACAATTTCATAGGTTTTAGAGTTGATGCCAAGTACCAGAAGTCTCATACTGTCAAATTATGTGGAATGCCCAATGGATAAAATAATGGATTTAGTTTTAGCATAAATTTTAGTTTTGCCTAATAGAATAATTACTCTAGGTTAGTGATATAATTTCGGAGAGATGTAATTAGGGAGATGTTTTAATGTATGCTGAACTTTAGGGTGTATCTTGTGAATGGGCAAGCATTCCAGAACGGACTTTGGCAAAGGTAAGCGGATGCCTTTGGACGCCCCACATCCTCTCCGGAGTGTCGACTGCTATGAACGTAAAGCTACATCTTACACTGGAAGTTTCCCTTCATGAAAGGAAGCAGTCTCCCTCAGGCATGCCTCCTGGGGTGTGGACCACAGTCCGGGTCTGGCTGATAAACGAGGTTACAAACAGTTGAATCCCTGGATTCATTTGGAACAATTCTGAAAAGACCTTCCAACTGCTTGGTTCCCCTGAATGTTGGCTGAGCCCAGTTTGTAATTACATCAGAGTTCAGCCTGTCTCTGAGTTCATCCTGCCTCCTTCTCTCCCCAGTCAATACTGTTGCTAAGCGAATTCTTTAATAAACTTTCTAAATGCAAATCTCTTTCTCTAAGTCTATTTCCAGGGAACCTGGTCTTGGACATGGAGTATGGAGCATTAAACTGACAAAAAGAAAACAAGGAACCCTGCCAGTAGCCAGTTGCCAGCAGAACATGCTTTCTATACACTTAGTTTAATGTGTCGGATTTTAACAGCACACAAGCCAGAGAAAGCCTGGTCTTACATTCATATTTCAGTTCATTTTATGGTAGTGTCTGAGGACACTGGCTCTGAAGATAAATAGATCTGGGTGTGAATGCCAGCTAACCTCTCACTATATTTGTATTGTGCCTTCTGAAGAATTAGCTGGCAAGTTAAATGTCTATAAAGCTCTAGGCATCACGCCTCATACATAAAATGAACAAAATCAGTGTTAGCTGTGATTACTATTATTAGCAATTAAAATATGAATGTAGCAAATTATGAAACAAAAATTTTAAATTGGATAATAGTGGACACAGAATCTCTACAGTTAGATGAACTTTCTGTTTCATAGCATGTGAAATATTTGCCTAAGAAAAGTTAACATGTTTTACTCAAAGTTCAAATTTCTAATGGAAGATGGCTACTGGAATATGGGTTGTTACAGTGTACTTCACTGCCATGATATATCATGAAATATTATGTGAAATCTTTTTCTCCCTTTCTGCATATTCTCGTTACTTTTTGACCAACTGGTGGAGAGACGGGAGGAGATTGGAGGACTTCAGTTTTGCCTCTAGGTATTATACAGAGAGTGGTACCAAAAGTTGGAATGAATAAGGCCTGCTGTATCAGCAGAGGAGGCATACTTGAACACCTGGATACACTAGGAACTAAACCAACCTTTACTCTCTTAAGCTACTAAGATACCTGGTCATTTTGTTGTACCATCTACTGCAAATTGCCCTAAAAAAGTCTACCTATAATTTAACGAATTCCCTAATATTCATTTTTCCAGTAAATACTTCGCTTCATTTTAGTTTTTTTTTTTTGGTTTTAAGATAAAATTTCTTACCTTCCCCCACAACATTGTAGCTATGTTATCCCTAGGGAAAAATAAGGACTTCTGTTTTATTTTTAATTATTGACATTTGTTGAGAAATTGTCAGCCATCATTCATGAAGACTGTATCTCTAGCTGTTTAGTAGTTAAAGGTACTTTGTGTTTTTTAGGCACGGTTCTTTAATGTTATAGATGCGGAAAGAAGAAATGTGAAATAAAGTCTAATTATACCTATAATGAATGGTTGTATCGACTTAAGGAACTGTCAACACACTGATAGAGTTCCAGGGAAGAAAACACTGTGTGCACAGCCTGGACTGATACTGGGAAAAACAGTCAGAGCTCCAGCTTATTTTTCCTTTTAGTATATACCTGAAAAATTCCTTGTACCTGGTTTCCTTTTCTCCAGGGAAAAATAACTGTTTAACAGAGATCTTAGCAATACGTAACTCCTAATTCACGTTGGCTCTTCCCCAGTATATGTCTGGGTTGTGTCAAGCAGTGAAATAAAGAAAATTTCTGTCTTTGTTTCATAATGCTTGTGCTGGAAGGAACAACAATTTATTGCCACTTTAATTTCTGAAGTATGAGGATACGCAAAAAAAAATACCCAGGAAGAAAGGGTGAACATACTGAGCAAGGGGCAGAAGAGCTTCAGGGGTTATATGTCAACACAGTGAAAGCCCATAAGAAACTCACTCCTTGCTGTGCCAAATGACGGCGGCATTTGTAGTTCTGCCACTGCTTTTTCTTTTCTCCCTGTTTTCACGGGCTAAACCAGCCATTTTTTAAGCTCTGGATTCTTCATGTGAAAACCACGAATCTGTTTCCCTGTCTTCTTACTCCAAGGGGCGCGTATCAGCTCTTCTAAAAACTTTGTGTTCACCTAGTACTCCGCTGCACTTGGATGTGCCTGTTTCTCCAGCCCTCTCATCGTCCGAGAGAGAAAAACCATGGCAAACTCCTAGTCTTCTAGGCAAAATTCCCTGAGAGCATGTACCATTGAGCTGTCCTCACTTGAACAAATGTGAAGGGACGAGAAAACTCACGGAAACTCACAAAACATAGAACTTTATTTTGGATTTCCAGATGTTTCTTTATGGGAGCTGATTCTTGTTGTGAAGTGAGAGTTGAAAATTTTCAGTTTGGTCACTTTATGATAAACACAGGAGCTCTGAATTGCAGTTCCTTAGCACTTTCTTTGGGATAAGAGGAGCTAATTGACTATTTTCCCTAATGGTGTGGCTTTATCTAAAATTCCAAGACAAGAAAAAAAAAGTGTTTATCTTCTTGTATGCTTCATCTCTCACAGGACTGGCAATTAAGTCTACAACGACTTACTGAATCAGATATTTCCTCCAAGGTTCTGCTCCCATGGTGTGTCTGCGGTTTTGTATTGTTTTGATTTTTGTTGTATTTGATTGTATGTTTTTCCTTTCCATGAGAGAAATATCAGGTTGATTTGTTTGTTTGATCTGTAAATTAACAATGGATAAATGACTACCTTCTCAGTTGTAATATATAGATACCATTTATCCTTAAGTATTCATATATGTAGTTTCTGCGAAATAGTATAATCTTCTACCAAGACAAGACAAGGTTACTCAATGGGATTTACTTTGTCATAAACACACACACACACACACACACACACACACACACACACACACTATCATCTGGCATAGTACTTTCCATGGACTAGGTAATCAATTAAAGTCTGTCAAATAAGTAAGTGATTTAGTTATGTTTTACTGGAGAAATAACATTGTCATATTATCACCCATACATATTATAAGAATTCAGGTTACTAGCCTACAGAAGTGTACATTTACAAAACAATACTGAAAAGAAAAAGAGTGTTTCAATGGAAGAAAGTATTTGGATCATTATTATCAGGACATAAAATCAGTATATCTCTGGGGATTTTTATATCCCAGGCTACTGGGAGTGTCTTTTAAACTCATCAAACATAAGGTTTAACAGAACTAAAAGTTTAGAATAAATTAAGGAAGGAATATATACTGCAAACTAACAGCATTCCTTTAATTTGTTTTTCCTTTGTGTGGACTGGAGCAGTTGGCAGATATTATTGCTATATATTCTACCACTGAGGAGCTGGGAGCACTGGAAAACCAATTGCTTTGGCATTGTAAAACAACAAAATTGGTTATTTTTAAACATAATACAGCACTCTTATGACTGGGCTCTTTGTAATTTGGTGCTTTATCCTGCATATTTTTATTTGAAGTTCTTAAAATTCACCAGTCTTTCAACTAATACTAAAGTCATTCAAATCTGTTAAGAACTCATGTATATCAAAAGCAGCAACTATTTCTGTGCTACATCCAGTGCTACAATGATTATTTAATATTAATGTTTCTCAGAAGACTGAATTGTATAAGAAGGAAGGAGTAAGAGTTAGTGATAACTTTACTTTTATGACATATTCTTTTCAGTTCTGTTCCACCAAACTAGAAGATGAATGTGTGTTAAGGCAAACTCATTAGATTATCTCGCCTGCAAACGCTTACAGGCAGTGACCAATACTTCTGGAACAATGTGATGGTACTAACACAGGATCACTTACTTTTGTCTTATCATGTTTTAAAATTATGGCTGGATTTCATTCAAATTGAATTTTGTTTTCTGGATCAGTAAATATTTAAGTACAAAAGCATTTTTAAAGTCACCGCCCTTGCAGTTTAGGTTGTTTGAGATGTTCTTATTACACTGTCTAGTTACCTAGGAAACAACCATAAGACAGAGTTGGACTCGTATTATCTAAGTCCTACTTGATTGTCTTATATTTGTTTTATAGTATTTGTAATACAGTGGACTGTTCCTAGTTTGCTCTAACATTCATATTCATATTCATAACATTAACATTCAAATAACTACTTCATATCAAAAGTAGTTTTGTTAGCATTGCGATGTTTGTATATTCTGGCTATTCTTAGGTATCTTATACTTTCCATGTATTTAGCTTCTTTTTATACAGCCTTATTGCCTATTGATTTGCATCAGAGTAGGGCTTATTATGCAGCAGTATGGTTTATTATGTTGCTGATGCATCGTATTTAAACAGCTATGAAAATTAACTACAGTGCATGCTCAGCAGCTAATTTTCAAACTCTGAGCTTTGGGGGATTTGCTGGTCACCCATATATTTAAAAGGGAAGATTTAGCCAGTTTATCGCTGACCTTTGATGCTATTTTGTGAATGTTTTTATGATGCCATTAAACTAGTTTGTAAATAGTAGATTTAATACTGAAACTCTGTTGGCTGTTCCTTTAGGGAAGAGGAAATACGTTTGCGAGTGGGGGATTTAGATTAACAAAATGCCACACAGATATGGCCAACTGGCATACATCCACGGAGTCAAGAGAAAGTGTAGAAAACTAAAATATATATTACTACTTTATTTTTCGGCCTCACCTGCAGCACAGGGAAGTTCCTGGGCCCAAGGTCTGAATTAGAGCCACAGCTGCAACCTAGGCCACAGCTGCAGCAATGCCGGGTCCTCTGGGTGGGTGGATAAAGCTCGCAGCACAGCAGGGACCACAGAGGATCCTTAACCCTAGACACCAGGGAGTCCAATATGTTACTATTTAAAATGCACGCACCCTTTGATTGGGATATGCATATCTCTGAAATTTAGGAACATGTAATACTTTAAGCAGAATATGTAAATCTCTCAAATCTCTCTCAAGTTTCCTGTCTTTGCAATCCTGTTTGGTATCTTTAACATATTTATTTTTAGACTGAGATCGATTAATTAATTAATTAATTAACTACCAAAGAAGATAACACGGGACCAGCCTAATGCAAAGACCTGCTGCTTATCACATTTGCTAACTTTTATAATCCATGTAACAAGTTAGTTATTTCTACAGTATAGTAAGATTTACTTATGTAGTTGCGCTTACACGAAATGGTAGGTGACAATGACTTATAAAGTGCCCTAAAAAATATTAAAGCAACATTAATTGCCTAAGTAGTTCTGGTGTATAAGTTGCCATCTCCATCCTTTTCCTTAGCGGCCATACCAGTTTACATACCCAATAAAAGAGTGGACAAGTATTCCCTTTGCTCCCTCACCTGCGTTGTCATCTCTTGTCTTTTTGATAACAGACAACTTAATAGGTTTGAGGTGATAACTCCCTGTGGTTTTTCACTTGCATATCCCTGATGATTGGTAACATTAAGAACCTTTTCATGTTAGCTGTCAGATATCTGCTTGTCTTTAGAAAAAATGTGTTCAGGTCTTTTGTTCATTTTTCAATTGGGTTGTTTGTTGCTGTTTTTGGTTTGTGTTGTTTTTGCTTTATTTTTTGCTGTCGAATTGCACGTGTACCTTGTACATTTTCTTACATTACCCTTTATAAATAGTTTGCCAATGTTTTCTCCCATTCCATAGGTTGCCTTTTCATTTTATTGATTGCTACCTCTGCTGTGCAGAAGCTTTTCAGATTGATATAGTCACACTGTTTAATTCCTGCTTTTATTGTCTTTGCTTTTAGTGTCAAATCCAAAAAATGTATGCCAAGACTGACATCAAGGAGCTTATCCTATGTGTTTTCCTCTAGGAATATTGTGTTTTCAGGTGTTAAATTTAAGAATTTAATCTACTTTTGAGTTTCTTTGGGGATATAATATAGGGGTGCAGTTTCCTTCTTTTGCATTTGGCTGTACAATTTTTCCAACACCTTTTATTGAAGAGACTATCCTTTTCCCATTGTATGTTACTGGCTCTTTTGTCATAAATTAAGTGACCATATATACGCAGGCTTGTTTCTGGGCTTCCCATTCTATTCCTTTGATCTGTGTGTCTGTTTTTTATGCTAATAAAACTGTTTGGATTACTACACCTTTGTAATATAGTTTAAAACCAGGAAATGAAGTGCCTCTGGCTTTGTTGTTCTTCCTCAAGATTTTTTGCCTACTGAGATTTTCACGTTCCATGTTGTGATTTTTTTCTTTTTTTTTTTTTTTGAAAAATGTCTTTGGGATTTTGATAGGGATCGCACTGAATCTGTAGATCACTTTGGCTAGTATGAATATTTTAATAATATTTATTATTCCGATCCATGAACACAGGATATCTTTTGATTTATTTGTGCCTTCAGTTTTTTTTATCAATGTTTTACAGTTTTCAGTGTACAGATTTTTCACTTATTTGATTAAATAAATTCCTAAGTATAGCATTCTTTTTGATGTTTTTATAAATATGATTGCCTTCTTAATTTCTCTTTCCAATAGTTTGTTTGTTAGTGTATAGAAATGCAACAAAATTTTGTATATTGATTTTGTGTCCTACATTTTACTGAATTCATTGATTAGTCTAACAGTTTTTTGGTGGAGTTCTTAGGATTTTCTGTGCATGAGATCATATCATCTACAGAGACAATTTTATTTATTCTTTTCAGGTTTGCCTGATTACTTACTAGGACTCTAGTACTAGGTTGAATGAATTTATTATTAAGAAGTTTATAAATAAGCTTTAGTAGCAGTAGTATGCCTATGAAAAATTAAAGTGTAATTATTTGATTTGTTAAAAGGTATTTTGGACTGTTGATTTTCACTTACTAAGACAATGTAAAAGATTTTTTTCTCTCTACTCATGGAGCAGTCTACCAAGAAAGCCAGTATTTTGTGACTTACTGAAATAATTTCCTGTGATTTGTTTTGTTTTTATCATGTCTTTGATTACTTGGAAGAATTGAGTCTTTACTATTAAAAGAGCTAAGCTTTTTTTTTTGCAAGTACTAAGGTGTTTTATGACTCTGAATCTTTTTGTGTTTGCCTTAGATGTCTTTTTCAATTTGGTTAAATAGAGAACCAAGATAATATTTAATAAACTTTAAAATTTTGGTATACATTTTTCATAAACTTTCTATAATGTATTCTAAAAGGATTTTTTTGACTTCAAACTAGTTTTGGGATTTTCAGGTGGGCCCCTGGGACATCTAAGATTTTTTTCTCTCTCCTTAAAAAATAGAGATTTCAAACTAACTAGGCTTACTTGATATATAGTAAATTAATGAAAAACACTGTAAAATAAGAAAGGAGGCTAAACATTCTTTAGTTTCTAGTTGAGCAGATGTGTATTATTGGTATATATATTCAGAAGTTATATAAAATTCTAGAAATCTGATAAATCCTGGCATAATGTTACCACTAATAATTCTAGTTATTGTCTTAAAACCTGTGTCACAGAAATAATGCAATTTCCTTGTCAATTGTGTTGCAGTGAACTCCCATTATACCTTTAATTTTGGCCATTTTTAGTTCTCTTGATGTATATAGACAAATATTATTTTATGTGATGCTTTTCTTAAAGTGCTTCCTCTTCAAACAGTTCATGAGAACAACCGACAAGTACAGTTTTCTGCTAAGCTTAAGTTCATACCGCTGAACTAGGTAATAATTTTTCTGAACTATAATGGGGTAACTGTTAGACTCAAACCTGTTAAACCAAGACAAGTATTAATATATCCTTAATTACAGAGTTCCAAGAAACGTTGTGGCTCACGTGGTAACGAACCCAGCTAGTAACCATGAGGATGCAGGTTTCATCCCTGGCCTTGCTCAGTGGGTCAGGGCATCGGCATTGCTGTCAGCTGTGGTGTAAGTCACAGATGTGGCTCGGATCCTGCATTGCTGTGGCAGTGGCATAGGCTGGCTGCTGAAGCCTATTTGACCCCTAGCCTGGGAACTTCCATGTGTCACAGGTGCTGCCCTAAAAAGCAAAAAAAAAATAAATAAAAAATAAATAAATAAAATTTTTCTTTTTAGGGCAGCACCTGTGGCATATGGAATATATATACATTTACATGGAACTGAATGACTAATGACGATGATTGTAATTTTATGACATTATTTGAAATATTGGTAGTTCTTCCATGTTTTTCCTATATTTAAAGAATCCCTTTACTTCTTTTATCTATAACTTACAGCACTTTTTTAAAAATATACTTTTATAAACAAGAATAAAATATTGATTTGTTTTTCCCTAGCTGATGCCTCCATATTTCTGAAACTCTTAGTTAGTAATTTTACTTTTCATGACAATAAAGGAATTTGCATAAGTTCAGTAAAAGCCTGTTCTCCTCATAACTGGGTGCAGTTGGGGAAGTACTAGACTGACTGCTTAGCCTATGGAGACTTTTAAAAATCTAATTTGAGATTCCTTATTACTAGGCAATTTAAGAAGTTAAGGTGAGTTTTATGGAGCTAATAAAACCCTTCAGATATCACCACAATTTTAACTAGAAGAACGTATCTGTGAATATACATAAAATCACAATATTTGCTACACTTATGTAAACCAAGTTTAATGAGAGTAGACTTATTTTGCAAACAAATTAGTCTTACTGTGATTATCTTCGCTAGAAATTTGGGTAATCGTACAGAAAAAAATTATGTTTCAGTAGAAAACCATAACACACCTTAGTGGAGATTCTACTCCTATTCATTGTGCTTGAAGTTCTGTTATCTACCGGCAAAATGAGCTGGATTCTATATTCTTCTAATTTCCTCCAATAACTGACTACGATTCTCCAAACTGACATTCCCAGTTTTCTTCCAACCTTCTGACTCCGAGTCCCTAAGAACAAAAACTGCCTTTTTCCTAAAGTTCTGCAAGCTGAAACTGGAAAACTTGCTATAAACTTCAGAAAAATAATCAGAAGGTCACATGTGTGGGCAATCTTTGCCTGTGGCTGTGTGGGTCATTCAGAATGTTCGCCAGGATGCCCAGTGACATAACCGGAGACATTTAAACATTAAAAAAGGTACAAAGCCAGTATCAGGAGCCTGAAATGGAAGCCTTCTCCACTGGCTGTCATGTGAACTCAGAGACTGATTTTGTAGTCTGCTCAACCATTAAGAGTTATTTTTGTCTGTTTCCATAGAAATGCCTGGTATTAAATAAGATTAAATTAAAATATAATTTCTTGTACCATATTGGTCTAATTTAGGAGTTCACCTTTAACACCATCTCTTGAAATGAGACACAGCTATTTAATTGAACTGACCTCCTGAGAGACTGGTTCATTGAGATGGAGCAATATGAAACTCAGTTTGTAGGCTATGAAACTTCTTTGGGGAATTTCAAAGGAGAGGATTAAAAAATAACAAAATTCACCACTCCAAATATGCCTCTTTAGCATACAATTATTTTAATCTAATGAGATTATTTTAAAGCATAGATTTGATTTAGGGAATTAAAGTATTTAAACAAGAAAGCCATTAAACTGAGATGGCTCTAATGCCTAGTAGACTATGTACACAAACCAGAGTCCAGCAAGGGTCAGTCGAGTCGGTGAAAGCGCTCATATTTGAGAAAGTGACACTCAAGAGCGGTCAATCATAAAGAGCCAACTATGCTTTCCAAAAGAAAGCAAACACTTATACTACAACTAATTAAATAATTTGCTTTGCTTCCATGGCTTTTTTATAAAATCATGCCCTCACCTCCCGTTGGTAGAGTACTCGTAACCACTCCTAGTTTGGTACTACCCAATTCAAATCAATGTTTGCTCAAATAAAGTCTTCAAAATTGTAACACAGCTCAGTTTAGCTTTTAACAGTGCAAAAATGTATATTCAGATTGTTCTCATACTTCTAGAACAAAGGACACAGTGTACTAAATACAGAATCAGTACTTTTATAGTTAAGTCTATAATCAGTCCTTATAGTTAAGTCTGTATTTGTCTCAGTCTACACAGTGCTGCATTCAGTCACCACCAACTAATCAGAAGTATCTTGGGCAGTGAACCTACTTATAATTTTGGGCAATAATATCCCGAAAATTTCTACCATCTGTAATAATCTGGGATTCCTTAATCTCTTTCGATACCTTAGAACTTCCCTAATTTTATGGATTCTAGCTTTCAAGGTGAAGCATTAACTTTTGGCATGGATTTAGGTATTTTAGCTCGAAATGCTATATAGAAGCTCTCACAGTTTTGAACTTTCCTTATCAGATCTCCTTTCTTGGCAAATGTATGCATTTTTAAGTACGGGAGCAAAACTATCTTGTAGTTCAAAAGAAACTAAATGATTATTCTCCTCTACTTATGACCAGTGTCATCTGAGTTATACTCAGGTAATTGGATTAACCAAAGAGATCATCTAATACAGTAAGTGTGCACTGAACTCACCTCTCACCTTTCAGGAGATGTTTTTATCAGAGATTCTTCTTAAGAGGTAACCATTTCACTGTGTAAATACGTTTGAGATTACCCCGAGAAGCAGCTCTTTTTTAGTATTTGTTTTTTTTGAAGTAATTTTCTCATGAAGAATCAGACCACAATGGTTATTACGGTTAGTAAAAAGAATGCAACTGAGATAACATAGGAGGGACTGGAATAAAGATATGAACTATGAAATTTCTTAGAATTTTCTCAGCAGTCCGGAATGGTGCTAACCTCTCACTAGATTATAGTGCATTAGAAATACTTATAAAATTTTCTAAATGCATAGCTTCTTTCAATGGTTTCAAGCTCCATTTCAATATATTATGTGCAGATTATACATAAGAGAAAGTTTGACCCACTTTTAGACTGATTTTGAGACAATTTTAAAATTCTTGTCTCACAGCAGACTTACTGGCATATATCAGAAGTGTTAAATTTTCTTAAGTAATAAAGTATAATCCCTCTGGCTGTGTCTATTCCTGTTGAGTAATAATGATCTTAATTTAAACAGAAGACATGATCTCTAATCAATTTAATCGTTTAAAATGAAAACAATTTTGGGAGTTCCGTCGTGGCACAGCGGAAATGAATCTGACTAGGAACCATAAAGTATTGGGTTTGATCCCTGGCCTTGATCAGTGGGTTAAGGATCCATCATTGCCATGAGCTGTGGTGTAGGTCACAGATGCAGCTTGGATCTGGCATTGCTGTGACTGTGGTGTAGGCCGGCAACTACAGCTCCGATTAAAGCCCTGGCCTGAGAATCTCCATATGCTTCGGGTACAACCCTAAAAAGACAAAAGACTAAATAAATAAATAAATAAATAAATAAATACGATTTTGGTTCATTGCCTTGCTATCTCTCTCTATTCAGTGTTTTGTTAAAGACCGATAAGTAAAATATTGGCCAACAGTTTCAGAGCTAACAAACTGTCATTGCTCAAAATTCTGTTGTTATTTTAGTAAAGTTTTTGAGGTTTTCTCTGGTTAAGATGACTCTACTGCAGAGTCTTATAAGGGATGGAAGTCAAACCAAAAGTCTAGGGAGTATTTCCCAAGTGAAAATTGCAGAAAGTGAATTGTGTCTCAGTGGTACAAATACCAAGGACAGGAAAACAGATAATACAGTGAAATGAATTCGAGTGAATATTATGAAACACTGCTTTTTTCATAAATGGTTACAAGTATATATATGCACAAGAGATGATATAAATGATCATCTCTGGTATCATGATTAAAATTATCTTTCTAATGTGAAAATCACTTTATTATTGGGAAACAACTTGGCAGTCACTTTCACAAATTCTTTTTAGCCTGGCTAATTATATGTTCGCTTTATATTAGAAAGTAGATATGTTTTTTATAAAAATTTAAACATAACTATTATGGATATAATTTCATAGATATTATAGGTATAATGTAGAGTCATATTTTAAACAATGATTATTTCATTGCTGCAAGTGTGTGAATACTTATGAAATATGCATAAACTTATGTTTTAAAAATCATATATATTGTGTAGACTGCATATATTTTGAAAACATTACATCAGTCAATTTTCATTCACTTTTTATAGAAAATGTAATTCCAGCTCCATCTTGTGGTTTACAATTTAGTGTTAAAATAGTGCACTATTACGACAATACTTTATATCATTGTTTTATCTTTTAATTCACTGAATGAATGTTAATAGTTACTTGCAATTGTGTATACTAAAGAATATTCCATATCTTTTCTCTGTAACATATCAGTTATATCTTATTTTAATTTAATTGATTTATTTCTTTGTTTATTTTCCTTTTAAGGGCTGCACCAGGGGCATATGGAAGTTTGGAGGCTAGGGGTCAAATCAAGCTGCAGCTAGCCTATACCACATCCACAGCAATGCCAGATCTGGAACCCTGTCTGTAACCCATGCCACAGCTCATGGCAATGATGGATCCGTAACCCACTGAGGGAGGCCAGATATCGAACCTACATCCTCCTGGATACTAGTCGTATTCTTAACTCGCTGAACTATAATAGGAACTCCCTTATATCTTATTTTAAAGTTCTCACAATATATTTACTGTTTTTTTAACAGCCACACCCATGGCATATGGAAGTTTCTGGGCCATGGATTGAATCTGAGTTGCAGTTGTGACCTAGACCACAGCTGTGGCAATGGCAAATCCTTTAACCTACCATGCCAGATCAGGAATCAAAAACACACCTCTGCACCCAAGCCACTTCAGTTGCATTCTTAACCCGCTGCCACAGTGGAAACTCCTATATTTACTATTTTTAATATTTTTACTTTCATTATATAAACACAAAGATGCAAAAATAAAAAAATACATCAATGATCAACTTCTCCAAATTTTTCTCAATATATAAGATATTAGGAAGCTACTTTTAGATCTTACTTGATACATAAATTGAAATCATTTCTGGCTATGGTCAGAGAAAAGGCATCCTGGGTTATAAAATTTATGATTAAATAAAATTTATATAGACTACTAATTCTCAAAAATTTATAAGGCATTCAAACATAATAAAATATAATTATATACATATAGATTGTCATGAAATAAATAGGATTTTCATGGCATATAATTGTTATCAAACCCAAGTTTGTGTGCCTGATGCACCAGGAAACCAAACAAACTGAAACATCACCCTCAGTTTGAAGTTTAGTCTAAGGGGTACCACCCTGGAAGATGGGAGACATAGCCTTATCTGGAATACATCTTGCTGGCTGGCCACAGTTGCAATGTTTTTAAAGGCAGAAAGAAAAAAAAAAGAGAATGAAAGAAAGAAAAAGAAAGAAAGAAAGAAAGGAAGGAAGGAAGGAAGGAAGGAGAAAGAGAGAAGAGAGAGAAAGAAAAAGAGAGAAAGAAAGGAAGGAAGAGGAGAAAGGGAGAGAAAGAGGGAGAGAGGGAAGAAGGGATTTGTGATTTCATTTTCCTAATATAACCTCAGTTGCAGACTTCCTGGTACTGTCTTGTGACTTCTTGTGTCACTGGTGATTGTGATGGATGTGTGTGTTCCTGCAAAGCAAGCTATTAAATCAGTCTTGTGACCCCTTAATTTCTTTCTAGAAGAGAGCAAAAGCAATAGTTGAGGCATTTTTTCTTAGAGCCTTAATGATGGTTAGGGATTTTCAATTCTTAATGAACCCTCCCAGTCCCATCAATATTAAGTTTGCTTGGGGCCAGCTGGTTGAAGCCACAGGGCATTATCCCAACACTTTAGGGTCATAAATCAAGGCACTAACTTAAGCTAACTATCATAGAAAAGGTTATGTTGGCATTGTTTTTCCTTTGTTTCCCAGCATTTTTTGCTGAAATGACATTTTCCCATTTTACATTCTTTTCTCCTTTGTTGAAGATTAATTTGCCTTACATGTCTGGGTTTATTTTGGGGTTCTCTATTCTGTTCCATTGGACTTTCTGCTTTGGTACCAGTACCACACTGTCTTCATTATTGTGGGTTTGTAATATTGCCTGAAGTCTGGAAGAGTTATTCGTCCTGCTTGGTCTTTGTTCCTCAGGATTGCTTTGGCAATTCCGGGTCTTTTATGATTCCATATAAATTTTTGGATTGTTTGTTCTAGTTCTGTGAAAAATGTCATGGGTAATTTGACAGGAATTTCATTGAATCTGTAGATCGCTTTGGGTAGTATGGTCATTTTTACAATATTAATTCTTCCAGACTAGGAACATGGAATATCTTTCCATTTCTTTGAATCCTCTCTAATTTTCTTAATTAATGTTTTATAGTTCTCAGCATAAAAGTCTTTCACCTTCTTGGTCAGCTTTATTCCTAGGTATTTAATTTTTGGGGGTGTGATTTTAAGAGGTATTGTATTTTTATTGTATTTATCTAATATTTTATTGTTAGTAAATAGAAATGCAATTGATTTCTGAATGTTGATCTGTATCCTGCTACTTTGCTGAATTCATTGATCAGTTCAAGTAGTTTTTGTGTGGAGTCCTTATGGTTAACGGATACTCAACATCATTGATTGTTAGAGAGGTGCAAATTAAAGCTACTATGAGGTACCACCTCATAACTGTCAGAATGGCCATCATTAACAAGTTAACAAATAACAAATGCTGAAGAGGGTGTGGAGAAAAGGGAACACTCCTACACTATTGGTGAGAATGTAGATTGGTACAACCACTGTGGAAAACAGTATGGAGGTACCTCAGAAAACTAAATATAGAACTACCATATGACCCAGCAATCCCACTCTTGGGCATATATCCGGACAAAACTTTCACTGAAAAAGACACATGCACCCCTATGTTCATAGCAGCACTATTCATAATAGCCAAGACATGGAAACAACCAAATTGTCCATCAACAAATGAATGGATTAAGATGTGGTATACATACACAATGCAATACTACTCAGCCATAAAAAAGAACAAAATAATGCCATTTGCAGCAGCATGGATGGAACTAGAGACTCTCCTACTAAGCGAAGTAAGTCAGAAAGAGAAAGACAAATACCATATGATATCAGTTATATCTGAAATCTAATACATGGCACAAATGTACCTTTCCACAGAAAATAAACTCATGAACTTGGAGAGCAGACTTGTCTTTGCCAAGGGACAGGGGAGGGAGAGGGATGGACTGGGATTCTGGGGTTAATAGATGCAAACTATTGCATTTGGAGTAGATAAGCAATGAGATCCTGCTGTATAGCACAGGGAACTATGTGTAGTCACATGTGAAGGAGGATAATGTGAGAAAAAATAAAATATAGATTTATACATATATGACTGAGTCACTTTGCTGTACAGTAGAAATTGACAGAACCCTGTAAGTCAACTATAATGGAAAAATAAAAATCACAGAAAAAATAAATCAAGAAACTTCAAGATTGGAAAAAAATTAAAAAAAATAAACTGCTGCAATGAACTAGTTGTAGCAGGGTAAATAAGAGAAAAGAGGTACACAGATTTAGAAAACAAACCTATTGGTAGCAAATGGGATTGGAGGGTAATACATTAAGAGTCTGCAATTGACATGTGTACACTGTTATATATAAAATAGGTAAAGGACCTACTGTATAGCACAGGGAATTATATTCAATATCTCGTAATGGAAACGAATCTGAAAAGAATATACATATATATGTAAAACTGAATCACTTTTCTGTACATCTGAAACTAATACAACATTGTAAATTAAATATACCTCAGTTAAAAAAAAGTTACATCATTTTTCAATGAATCCAGTATATCTAAATATCAGAGTGATGTGATACCCACTATCATCCAATTAAAAATAAAATTTATTAATAAACCTTACTTTAATTCATTTCAGTTAAACTTTACTAGTAGAATATGTAATAACATGTTTAAACACTGAGTCTTTCATTGCACATTCTTCCATATTTATATGACTATATACGTAAATTGCTTTTTTTTCTTTTCCTGTCTTTTTATGGCTGCACCCATGGTATGTGGAGGTTTCCAGGCTAGGGTTCGAATCAGAGCTGCAGCTACCAGCCTACACCACAGCTACAGCAATGCAGGATCTGAGCCACTCCTGCAGCCTACACCACAGCTCACAGCAATGCTGGATCCAAACCCATGGGCAAGGCCAGGGATCAAACCTGCATCCTCATGGATACTAGTAGATTTGTTTACCGTTGAGCCACAAGGGGAACTTCTATATGTAAATTTTAAATGTATATGTTTAAATTTTAAAAATCTTAGCTTGAACTTAGTAAAAATTTAACCAATTCCACACAAAGTTAGTTTAAAATGTTTATATTTTAAAATAATATTAAATTAGATGCACAGGTCTTTATGAAATTAGTCTCTTTTAATATTTGTTTCTGTGTACATGATTCAGTACTGCTTATACTTTATAAGGAGGCAGGTTCATTCATAATTTTTTCTGTTCTTCGTTTTTCACAGACATAACTGCTGAAGAAATTTTTATATACATAAGAATAGCTGAAATGTTTTACAGCAACAACATTCCATTTTTAATTGCTTAAAATTATATAACCCAATCTCATATTACTTTACACTAAAAATAAGAACATGTATGTTCAGCTCTATACTTCATGGGATTTGAGAACAAAAGTTTAATCTAAAGTTAAAAAATAGTTCATAAATTTTCTCTATCACATTATAGGTATTGTTTACCAATTATTATTTCTTTACTTATATGTGTGGTGCCTGAGTTGTGATGCATCACAAACCGAGCTCAAGTGGAACTGTCAACCAGAATGGCTACACGTGGCCTCTTCATGTATCCACATGATTTGGTCTTAATAGCATGGAAACTTCAGAGTAGCTGGACTTTCTGCATGGTGGCTTCAGAAAAGAAGCTGCAAGGCCTTTGTGACTCAGTCTTAGAAATCACAAAGTATTACTTGTACACTATTGGAGAAATCAGTTAAAATAAGCAGAGGGGACACAGACCCCACTTCTTGATCAGTAGTATGTGGAGTTTTCAGCTATGTATTTAAAATAACATTGTGGGAGATTGAATTAAGATGGCAGAATAGAAGGACTGGAGTTCAACTTCTCTCCTGAAAAACAGCAAAACTACAACTGAATGCCAAGCAGCCTTCGACCAAATGGACTGTAAACTACCAAAAAAGGTATTCTACTCCAGAAGACAAAGAGGAGACCACATCAAGAGGTAGGAGGGGCGATTACGCGATAGAAGCAACCCCATACCTCCTGGGTGGGAAGCCCCACAGACTGGAAAGTAACTGCATCACAGAGACTCAGCTACAGGACTGAGAGTTCTGAGCCCCACGTCAAATCCCCAC
>PVHT020000886.1:24741134-24765463 GCA_004024745.2 Catagonus wagneri | reverse complement strand
TGTGGAAACTAAAGAGACACAATGAACTTCTTTGAAGAACAGACAATGACTCACAGATTTTGGAAAACCTTGGTTTTTCAAATAAGACAATCTGGGGGGTGGGGGGATGCACTGTGGGTTTGGGACACAAAATCTATCGAATTGACTTATGATCTTTGTACACCTATAACTGAAATAAAATTCATTGTTAATAAAAAAAGGAAAACAAAAAAAAACAAAAAAAGTAAAATAACATTGTGGTTGCATATTTGAAGTGTTATTTAAACCCGTTTTATGTAATGAAAAGCATGTTAGCTGAAGAACATATTTAAGAGTGCAAATTGCATAAAATTCTATACTTCGGTGTTAGAAAACTGTAATACCACATGATCCTAAATGTGAAGGAAAATCCTAAGACCTGATATTGTAGTTAACTGATATTATGTGTCATGTTCAACCAACTTGCCTATGTTTTTTCTTAATATCAGTAAAGGAGACAAAGGTCACAAGTGGTAATAAACAGAGAGTTTGTGAATGGGTTTCTTCCCAGTTTAGGGAGGAATGAGTTTCCTCTCAATTTAAGTAGGAATGAATTTTCACCCAACTGAGGCCAGTATTTCTCAGTGGTTGAACACAGTAACATTCTGGAGAGTATCAAAAGTAACACAATCTTGTTAGCTAGACTGTAGTAACGACTATGAACTGGTTAATATTCTGTGTTATGTAAAGTCTGTCAAATTGACATTAAAGGGACGCTTAATTTGAAATAATTAAATGAAATATTACTCAAGAAAAATGTCAAAGAATGCTGAAGTAATTTACTCAATTCAGAAATATCAATTTTTGGAGTATGTGTATGAAAATCCTGGATCATACTATTATAACAACAGTTATACACTGGGTTATAAAGAAACTTAAAAGCCAGCAGCATATTTTCTGGAATGCGCCATGTATCACCTCAGATTGTTTCAGTCGTCATGAAATAGCATTATTATTTTTTTGATTGCAGAATTCCTTTTTCTGTAGGGAATATTGAAAAAAATTTATGGTTTCAACCTTTAGTTTTGAATTAGTGTTATTGCTGAGCTTTGGGATTACAAATAGCTATCTTTTACCAACATAACAACCTACAACCTTTACAAAATCTGTTTAATAAATACTGCCTGTGTTAGGGTGAAAAAATTTATTGTTTGACAGCTATTGACAAAGGACAGGTAATAATCTAAAAGAGAAAGATGATAAAATTAACAGAGGAAAAATACTTTACCTCTATCAGGATGTTCTATCTACTTTGTAAAATAACACTTTTTGGGGGGCACGGAAAATGTTTTAATACTCCTGAAAAAGTATAGGCTCTTTATGTATTTTCTTCTATAATTTATAAACAATTAATATATTTTTAAAAGCAAGGAATGCCAGTGTCTATATTGATTCAGGATAGTTAAAATCAACTTCAACATTACATATATATACATATATATCTATATATATGTGTATATATATATTATTTTGCATCGAAAAACATTGTCATAAAGCCAAGAAAATTTGCCTTCAAGGTTTTAATGACCTAAGTCAAAGTTTTGAAATTTGGCATGAAATTTGGCATGAAATTAGGGTTAAAAAAATTTTATTCAGTTGTTTCTCATGCTACACAATTCTCTGATTACTATATTTTCTTCAGTCACAGATAATTTATAATTCCAGCCTAAAATAGTGTTTGTTTATTTTAGAAAGCTTAAAATACCTGGTAAAGGAACTGTTGTCTGTATGTATGTAAAGATTTTTTTTTCCTTGCAACTGAATTCAAGTTTTGTAAAATTAGATTAGTATGGAGTGGTTTGCATATTAATTTCTTTAGGCAGTCTCTTGGCTCAGTAGTGCCCAAACAGTAATGCTAGAGTTCAAGGATTAAGTATGTGCTTCTTAGTATGGAAACAATTAGCTCACTGATTGTGTGATTGCTCAATATACAGTTTATGAAAAGTGACACCAGGGCTATAAACACGGAGCAGAATGAAGAGCGTGAACATCCTTAACTGTGGCTGAGGTGATTTGTTTAAGGGTGGCATAATTACATGCCTTCTGCAAATCATCTACACAAATTCAGTCTTCTGATTTATAATGGAGGGGCACTTGCAAATAAGTCTATAAAATTTATTATTCACAACCAAGTTCAGGAATGAGTATGTGGAAAAGTGCCAGTGTTTTGTTGATTGTTGTTCTATTTTATAGAAAAAATATTACTGTGAAGAGTAGGTTGTCAGTGACAATATTTCAGGATATACGTTAAGACTATAATATAGGATAAGTGTGATCACAAAATATGTTTTTTCGTCCCTGTCGTTTTTTTAATAATTTAAATTGTTTGTTGTTTTCTGCAGAACCATTTAAGAGGCTAAAGATTAGTTCCAATATTAATAGGACAGCCCATTTTTTACAGAGAAATGATATATACTTTTTTGTTTAAATTGACCCAAGCAACAGTAAGTGACATTGTTTTGCCTTTGTTGATTCAACTCATGTTTCTGCCAAATCTTAAGGAAATAGGATACATACAATTTTTCAGTTTATTATTGTTGCATTTGTTTTCTAATTTTGTAAATATTGCAAATATTTTTAAATTTTGTAAATATTTAAATATTTTTAAATATAATGCTGAGTTCTTGTTGTGGCTTAGTGAGTTAAATACCTGACATAGTGTCCCTGAGGATGTGGGTTCAATCCTTGGCCTCACCCACGGGTTGAGTGTTGCCAACAAGCTGTGGCATTGATTATAGATATGGCTTCGATCTGGTATTGCTATGGCTGTGGCATAGGCTGGCAGCTGTGGCTCATATTTGATCCCTACCACAGGAATTCCCTATGATGTGGGTGTGGCTGTTAAAAAAAAGAAAATATAATACAAAGTGAAATTTTTACTTGCCTACCCATGTGTATGAAACATAAAATTCTTATGATTTTTAGTTTGCAAAATACTTCCTCATAGAGCAGGCAGTTGACAATCGATAGTAAGAACTGACATCAATTATCTTACAAAATAATTTGCATTTAGAAGAATGATTTTATAAATAACAATTATCTATTAATATAAATATACTAAAAACTAAAGTTAAAGTTTTAATTATTATTGCTTTATGTTCATAAGCATGAACATAATCTGTTCTTTATCCTTGCTTCAATGTATTATAAATTATATCAGTTTTAATTTTACTCAGAAATAATATGACCAGGAAAGAAAATAAATACAATATCTTTCTTATTTATTTATGCTTGTTTTAATCCAACATATATTGTATGCTTAATATGTTTGGTCCTGTTGATGATCTAAAGACTTCTAAGCTACAAAGATTCTGGACTTTAGGTGTTCAGAGAAAGTGAATAAAAATAGAAATGTAAATGTCAAAAATAAATGCTAAAACAAAGAATCGGCGCACTGTAGTTTTTCATTACTCTGTAATTGGCAATTGTAATCAATAATTGCTTAAATAGAGTAAGGAAAGAGCACTATATGCAATCTTTTATTTGAAGACTTTCAAGATGACAAAAAACTTGAAATAGTTCCTAAGTACAGCAATGGTTATTTCCAAATGTGGAAATGTGTGCTGAGGAAACATAAAGCCTACGCAGGAGACAAAGGTAAATAAAGTATAAAGGATCAGAGGGTTCTAAAATTTTGAGTAAGTAGAAAGCATATGCACATTTAATCCCATAAATAACCCCATAAAAGAGGAGGAAAGTGAAAATGCATATGAAACTCAGTTTAGGAGAGATTAAGTGATTTGCTGAAAAATACCATTAATAGGTGAAGACAGCAGGACCAGAACCCCATTTCAGAAGATGAGTAGTTAAAAGACTAGAAGTGCAGTTTAGAGCCATAAAATTTATTATAATATTTAAGATGGATTTTCATAATTCCCTGATACTCATTTTAACAAGTAGTTTTTGGAGTACAGAAGTTTAGACTCTTATTTTTAAGCAACAGACAACTCAATCCAAAGTGACTTAAGTTAAAAAGGAATATAAGTACAATCTGCAGTAAAACTTAACTTCTGTGATAGTCAGACCAAAAAGCTCACCTGATATCTCCACAGATAGGCTCTTCCAAATACTGTTATCAGTCAATGAGCATAGGATTTTTCGAAAGACATTTGTTGAAAGTTATTAAAATATTTTCTTGAAATCTCTCTCTTAGCATGTCTTAACATGTCCTCAAGACTAGTTACTTCCAAATGAATATCTGTAGAAATTCCTCAATTGCACAGTGAAATGGATTTTGAAATCTGGGCATTTCCTTTGGACTTGGACTGAGATGTAGAAATGTTTCTAGAACAGTAGTGAGTTTACAAAATTGATCTGCTCCAAATTATTTGGGAAGTGGGGATCTTGCTTTTTGTTTTAACTTTGACAGTATGGAAAGTACATAAAGCAACTTGACATCACCTCTCATTTTAGAAATGTAAGTTGTTCAGATGATTTTACCACAGTACAAGTTTCACATGTGAGTGCTTTTTTGCTTTGTAAGTTTAGTATGAATTCGTTAAGATATATCACCAGGTTGGCAGCAAAAATCTAGTGTCCAAAGCCACTTAGTGTACACCATTACTGGTTGCAGGGGGTTCTCTTCTATAATATAGATTGAAATATGTTTTTACATAGTGAAAGAATAGTGAACTCATAACCCTAGGGTATAAAAACTTGGAGAATTTGTTCAAATATATATATATATATATATATATATATATTTTTTTTTTTTTTTTTTTTTTTTTTTTTTTTTTTTTTTTTTTTGTCTTTTTGCCTTTATGTAGAACCGCACGTGCGGCATGTGGAGGTTCCCAGGCTAGGGGTCTAACAGGAGCTGTAGGTGCCGGCCTTCGCCACAGCCACAGCAACGCGGGATCCGAGCCACGTCTGTAACCTACACCACAGCTCACGGCAACGCCGGATCCTTAACCCACTGAGCAAGGCCAGGGATCGAACCTGCAACCTTATGGTTCTTAGTCGGATTCGTTAACCACTCCTGCTCAAATATATTTTTATTCTCACAAATATTTGCCACAGAGTCTTTTGTAACACATTGTAGCAGATTCAGCTTGAAGTTGTACTGCATTCCACCATTGTCAATATTTTTGAAAATATTCTCCATGTAGTTGTTCCATGCAGAATATTTTGTTGAGGCTAATTCTTCTGTCACTTAAAATTTGGCATTGACCCTTCAAATAAACAACTTAGTGCACAGGTCTCCTCAACAAGAGAGGAAGCACAGGGCATGAAGTCACTTGCTCTGTGTTTTTTTTTTTTTTAAGTGAATACTAATTTTGTTTCTAATGTCTCCAATCCTGCAAGCCGCTGTTCTCACAACAATACTTAAATAAGTGTTTATATTTTGGACACATTTCTCTGGCTGTTATAATCAAATAGTATTTAAAGAACTCATATTCAGCCAACATCTTCCCTTGTGTAGCAAAAAAGTGACCCGATCAGAAGCTTCCTTTTTCCTAGGCTTCATTTTTAAATGTTTTGTGAAGAAATTCTGATATGATGAAGTAGTCCATTTTTTTTTTTTTTAATTTTTCCAACTGCTGTTTTCCGAAGATCTGGGGATAATATGAGGATTGCTATAGTGTCCGGTTTCATATGATAAACACCATACTTTGTCATCTAATTTAATAACAAAATAATCTGCAAATCCCTGTTCTTGAAAGTGTGGCATTTTGAAGTCCACTTTTGTCTTTTCTTGTCTTGACATGACGAGGGTGCTCTGTTCATAAAAATAAAATAGAAATTCTCTTGAGTTATAACTGCGCCACTGTAATTTGTTTCTATCACAGGTACTCAGCTCTGCCACTGTGGGATATAAACCACCGTGTAAATGAGTGAATGTGACTGTGTTGCCGTAAATAATTCTGGAAACTGGAATTTTAATTTCCTATAATGTTAAGTTCCATGATATGTTTTCTTCTTTTAATGTTTTTTAAACCATCTAAAATTTTAAAAAATTTAGTTCATTTGCCATACAAAATAGGCAGCCAACTAGTTTTGGTCCATGGATCATAGTTTGCTGACCTTTCTAATACAATTGTATACAATATGCTTTAACACAAAAAGTTGAAAGATCATTGATGTTTTCTATGTGGTTAAACTACATTTTCATTTTTTAAAAATTTAAACACTAAAGAGAATAACAACAAAATTTATTAAAATATCTATATAAGTAAAAATTGTGAGGACAAAAAGACAAAGGAAGCTTTCCAAAATCAAATAAAACATCAGAATAAAATATTGAAATAAGCCTAACAATCTTGGATTTCTTTGTGTTAAAACAAAAAGAGCAAGAAAATAAAAAAGGACTGACTTTGGGCGCAAAATTACTATATCAAATCATATGTTTCCCAGGAAACAGTGATGGGTAATATTTGATGGGCTATCACCTGAGGTAATCATTGTTTATAAAAACATAGATTATTTTCATCCATGTTACAGTAAATGTATTTTACTTATTTAGAAATTAACTGGTCCATTTTTCAATTTTTAGTCTCAATTTATGTCTTTTTATTATGTAGTAAGTACCACAATATATTATTAAAATTGCATAATATATTATTATTGTTAATGAAATGGTGAGGAGCACAGGCTCGGCAATAAAATGCCTTGACCTGCCTTTGATCATTAATGTGTGACTTAATCATTTAAGCTTTCTGTGCTTAATTTCCTTTCTGTGCTTAATTTCTTTCCTTAATTTCCTTAATTTCTTGGAGAACCAGAGAGAATAAGAAGGAGACCTAGATGAGAACAAGAATGCAGATAATTTATTAAGGAAGGGCACCCGAGATTATATCATGAGGGAGTTGAGGAACCAAAACAGGGAAGGGGAAGAAGCCCAGCAAGGATGTGTTTTGAGACAAGGACTCAACCTCAGAGTGATCACATAGGGAGCTGTGGAGTGTACACTGAACTTCAGGGTAGTCTCACTTGAAGGAACAGGGGTGGAGTTTTCCTACTCTACCAGTTAGTCATTGCATATATCGCCAGTGAAATGTAAACTCCTAGCACTTGGCCAGCAGCTCTCACATCCCAAAGGCAGTCCTCTTATTAGAGTCTCAGATACAGGTCATTAAAAGCAAAGCACTTAGATAGGCACATGAGATGGAACTGAAGCCAAATGGGTGATGCACTGACTATTTGCTACAGTTTGAAAATAGGGGTGTAATGATAGTTAAATGTTTTTGAGTATTCACTTTATTCCAAATACTAAACAAAGCATTTTCTTTTTTTTAATGTAATATCCGTGTGTAGTGTTTACTCAATAGATACTACCTAATATTTATCACTCATACAAATTCAGCTTTGTTGAATGTACGTATAGTCATGAGATTAAATTATGCACCTTTCAAATATTATAATGTCATCAGTTATCAATTTATTATCAAATCTTGTCCTAAATGAAGGGCTAATCCAAGTATTATTATAATTGAACTTGTAGTATCCCCATGACAATAGCAGTCAAATTCCTAGCACATTAAGTTGTGTATCCATTAGAGAAGTCTAGCCAAGTTAGTCTTGCTTTCTTTCTGTGTGTGCTATTTGCCACATATGTGGTATTTTTAAACTCTGCAGGGAAGAAACAGTGAGAATTACAGTTTCTGGAAATTCCTGCTATCTGGCTTCTTGATAAATTAAATTGCATGTTATAACTCTTTTCCTTTGACTATTATATCTTCCCTTTTGATTTTATACTTCTGGGAACAGTATATTAATTTATAAATCGAAAATATAAATATATAGTGTGTGTGTATGTATGTAATGGATATAATTCTTAACAGGGTAGTATTAAATAATGATAGGTCTACAAGTTGAACATATTTTATACAAAATGACTGCTATAGCACAAAAGCTTTTCAGGTTTTCCATTAAATTCATCTTATTATTTATACATATAATTGTTTATATTCAAATATGGAAAATATTTGCTTTTGAATATATTTTTTGTTGATTGAAAGTTTACCTGTAAATATCTTAACTCATATTAATGTATCCCCATATTTGAGGAACTGTGTCAAATCATAAAATTATTCAGTTTAGACATCAATAATAGGTAAAATTCACATATATCTTTCTATAGAATGTCATGTATGTGCAATTATGTTTTTGGAATGAATTTTAAAATCTCATGCTAATTGAAAAATTGTACAATTTCATGTTGTCTTCATATATTGTGAATGTGTCAATGTGAGGCAGAGTTTGAAAGGTAGAATTCAAAATAGTATAAGAATTAACTACACAGATGTCTAGAACAACTTGGGTATATAAATTGGATAGCCTTGTTATATTTTTAAATGTATTCTTATTTAATTGCTTATATCTTATAGCAAATGTGATGAAAGTCTACGTTATTAAGTCATGTAACAAGGGAAAGGTTAGGTTAGAAGAGCCTGAAGAAAAGAATTAAATATATTAAACTTGAAATAATGCATAAAAGCAAGCAGAGCGGCCCTTGTGAACCAAAGTACACAGAAGGGAGAGGTTAAATATACAAAATAAGCATTCACGTCATCACAGTACACAGCAATGACATTGATTCAGTACCAGCATGGAGACAGAAACTTCCGAACACTTCATGAGGTTGGAAGTACCAATGAGTTGTTATGCATTACAAGTGCCTTACAAGTAAATTTAGAAACCATCTTTTTGCTAAAACTTTAATTTCTGAGAGCATTAGTTTGAAATATATTTGAGAGGCTCAGTCATTCTGCTTAAACTTCCTGAGTCCTGTATTCTTTTTGTGTGCAAAAGTGAAATATGAGATAGGCGATACATTCCTCACAGTGTTTAAAGGATACAGCTTTTTAAAAATTGTCCATTGCTTGATTGATACACTGTGAATTCAAAAATATGTTAATTGCCTTCGTATTGAATTACTTTAAAATTCAACAAAATTCTAACAATGCCTTTTAGAGAGTGATAATCTGGAAACAAACAAATAATTTATACTTGTTTCTCTTGGATTGTATAAAATCAAATGGCTAAATCGGAATCTTTTAACCAAATATGAGGACAGGAATTTTTAAAGTACTTAGTTTTCACCAACGAAGGAAAATAATACTGTCTTTCTTACGTATTCACCTTGAGGCAAGAAGTTCTAATAACCCTGGATTGAATGAGAGTGATACAACGTAGAGTGAAGTGGAAAATAGCATAAAGGTGCAAAGGAGCAATGTTTGTTGGGTAACTTACAAAAGGAGGACACAGTGGCCCTAAATATGCAATACAAAGATTTCCTTATGTTTGAGACATTCCCGAACTGATTTTAATAACATATAATATCTTCTGAGACAAGGACCTTTGGAGCTATTATTTAAACTGTATTAAAGAAAAGTATTCCATACTTTTACTTGTGCACTTGAAAGTATGAATCACTTCAAAATGGATTAAGTCTATCTTCTCTTTTTTCACTGCCTCTGTCTCCAATGTGGGAATAAAGTTGTCTGTAGTCTGTACATCTTTCAAGTATAGAAAAGAGATTTGTCCAATAATTCCAAAAACCAACATATGTTTTTCTGTGATTATCATATCTGAAACATGTCCTGATACTATAAAAGGAAAAAAAAATCCATTCCCCTTTCTGTTACTATAATTAGAAAAATTTATCTTTAGAAGTTTCATTTATTCACAAAATTATGTACTTGGAAAACTGAGCCATGTATATTTATTGTAAGTGCCAGCTTGGTGAATCTTTAATAAAACATGGTAATAACAGAAAAACATATATACCCTTAAGAATAACTCTACATAATTATCTTCAATAAGAAATTTATATCAATAGATAAAAGCTTATATATGCTTTTGGTCATGCCAAGAAAACTGAACATGAGATTTACCCTCTTAATGTATATTTAAGTGTACAACATGGTATTATAAACTGCGGGCACTATGTTGAACTGTGGATCTCTAGAACATGCAAAACTGAAGCTTTATATCCTTGGAACCACAACTCCCCAATTCCCAAGCCTCCCAATAACCACCATTCTATTCTCTACTTCTATGAATTTGATTCTTTTCAATATTTCATGAAGAGGTTCCTGCAGTATTTGTTCTTCTGTGATTAGCTCACTTCACTTGGCATAATGTCCTGGAGATTTATCCATGTTATCATAGATGGAGGATTTCAGGATTGCCTTCCTTTTTAAGCCTGGATAATATTCCATTATGTATACAAGTATTTTAATAAGTTTAATTATATTTTGGTAGTTGTTTAATTATTAAAGCTTCTCTGGGTAGTAACCACTGTGATAATTGATGCCTCTTAACTCCTAAATTTGCCTGACCAATAGAAACTAGCAGATTTATGTTTAGATACTTTCATGAATTTACTTCATATTGCTTTTAAATCAGTAGATTCCTGAAGTGACAAAGAAAAACCTGGCTTTTCAGACTTCAAGCACAGAATGTCTGACTTCAAGCACAGAATGTCTGTTAAACGTAAATATATTACTTCACTATTATGAAATTGCCTTCACTTTTTCACAAAGCTGTGAGATACTGTACATAATGATGTGGATAATCTATTCACTAAAACTAGCAGCATGCAGAATTTAAATGGATGCTGTTACCTTATTATAAAAAGAAATTATTTTATTCCTCTGGAAAATAATGATAATTTAATAATTCTGTACTAGTAGAATGACTAGAAATTTGGCATATTTCTTAAACAGAATAGTTTCTTATCATCACGCTGAAATGCACTGTTAAATTTATCTATTTGTTAGTATAATACTAGCTTTTATTTGAATAGTGCTTTACAGTTTTCAAAGAACACTTTCATATATTATTACTTCTGTTCTTCAAAATAACTCTGTTAGGAGGTAGATAACTGTTTTTTGCTTATTTTTTTTGTATATAAATTATGGAATAGTGGCTTAAAGAGAATTTAAGTCATGGCTATAGGAACTTAATAGCAGACCTGATCTTGAATCCATGTCACTTAATTGAGTTCAGTGTTCTTCCACTAAATTACACTGAGTCACATGTTATGAGAATTGCAAATCAAGTCAGCAAGTATCATAAATTATACTGTGTTCTGATGACAATAATTATCTAGATAAAAAGCCATATTTCATTATAGTCTAAAAATTAACAGACATCTGATATTTTTCAAAGCATATAACTCCAACTCAGACCAGTTCTTCAGAAAAGAAAGCTATCAGAATAATAAAGACAATCCATGTAATCAGACCCCAAATGCCATTTGTCTGAATTTAGTTTGCAGTGAGTCAAACATGACACATAATTATCTTTGTTTCAGAAGACCACACTTCTAAAATAGAATTCACTAATGATTTAGTCTATCTTCTGGATAATCCTTATTTTTCCTAATGATCCTTAGAAATACTCACTACTGGTTTGATTTAGCAGCTCAGATCATTTTCCAGGCAATGGCAAATTTTCCAGGAAAATGAGACAAGTTTCAGGCACGATGAATATTTAGATGATGTCAAACAATCCTTCTTTAGTAGAGGAGGGATTTCATACTTTATCTGCCTAATATATTTGTTTTTGAAGGAACAGTCTAAGCTCTAGCATGGTCTCATTCACCTCTTACATTTTTGATGGTAATTAGAAGTCTTTATGTCACGATTGCATACTTGGTTTCCCTTCTGACTGGACAGTCTTCTTGCAGATATGTCCCCGTAGCATATCATCCCCCTTCTTTCAGTTCTCTGCGTAAGTCTCAATTTTTCCACGTATATGTATAAAATAGGAGCCTCAGTTTCCTGTGAAACCCTTATCTGGCCTTTTAAAAATTATCCCCACTGTGCAGCTATCCCTTTTTGAAACCACGTTATCTAAGTATTTGCTGGCTTCATTTCTGTCATTCCCCTATAACATAAGCGTGATAAAGCAGGGGCTGGGCCTCTTTTTATTCATCACTGAATTAGCAACACCTAGAAGAACAGCCTGCACGTGCCAGCTAATGTGAATGACTGATTCATCCCATTCTTACTTTGCTCATAGAGACTTGATGTTCTGTTAATGCTACTATATCCACCACTGGGATTCATAGTCTATGATACTAACGTCTGGATATTCCCAAATTCACTTGATTGAATGAACGCTCCATCCAGTGGTTGTCCTTTGCTCTGCAGTGTGGTAGCTTCAATTTATTCAGCACTCTTTAAATGAATTTGGTTGGCTAAAGTTGCTTCAGAAAGCCTGGTGGGAATTGAAAGAATGCAAATGAAAGTACATTGAATTCAAGAATTTTGGCCAATAAAGATTTCAATGCAATGTTAGTTTTAAACAACGAGATGTCAGTGATTAAAACAAAATTTCTAGTTTTTCCTATTTCCACTGAAGACAGCAAGTGGCAGTGCCTTGTATTTCCATTTAAATAATTTAAACTTAAAAACTTCACTTGTGAACTGAGGTTATTTGTTTACTCATAACCGACATTCGGAAAATACCCAATCCCTCTCCAGAGTGAGATTATATGCAATTTGCCTCAATTTTTCAGTCTTGCTTCCTTCTATTTTCATGTTTCTCTATGTGACTGTTAAATACAAAACTTGTTCAGTGCCCCGAGGCTTCTTTTTGCTGGCACTGAATATTTCATATTTGAATAAATCTACTCGAGTTAAAATCACTAGGTTAGTTTCTTTGATCTCTGTTATTCTTTTCCTCTCCACTGTCCAATATTTTTTATTTAACTTTTCCCTTCTCAATTACCATTTGCACTCAATCGCCAACAAAAATAATAATAATTTTAATATATTTACTAATGCTTGGTTATGTTTTTATAGTTAACCTTGTAAAATTTTTTCATAAAACAAATTATCTAAACTACAGTTTATTACAACAAAAAGTACAAAGAAGTATATGACACTTTATTATATACTTATGCATGTATTTATTTCTCAGTTGTTTTACAAGAGGAAACAGATCTTCATTTTAAAATAAATTCCCCAAATAGCAAGTAATTAATATGCCTTGCAAGTACTTGAAAGCAAAGTATAATCACTGATTGCATAAAAATATTTAAAAAAATAGTTAAATAAATCAATCCTTCAAACTTGTATTGGCCTATTGTATGGTAATTTTGTTATAGGCTTCAAGTCCCCCTCAAGGAGATTAAACCCCAAAGCCCTGGCCACCTCTCATCGCATCACCCCTTCCCCCGCCTGGTCCAGCCTGGGCTGCTCACTCCCTGCTGGAGAAGGCAGGTCACCCATTCCTCACCCACCATCAGCCACCATATAACCCGTTCCCCATACAAATAAGGTATCAGGCCAAGAGCAGTCAGAAGATCAAACTGGGGCCTCCACTCAGATCACACTGTGGGTTAGAAAGACTATTGCAGAGTCAGTCGGGCTCTCTTTTTAACCTGTGGCACATGAGTTCTCTCTCCCGCTCTCTAAAATGTACTTTTGCTTTAATAAATTTGTAAAACATCCGTCACCTTTCCAGTGCTTTGTTACAATGAGACGGGGACCAAGGAGACTGTGATGGTGTCACTTTCAGCAACTAAGGTGATATTTTAAATGCTAATAACTACAGGACTATTTGGGATTCATTTATATTATTTTATTATATATTATTTATATTATTTTAATATCTTAATTTACCAGCTCATCAATTGACTAAAATAAATGTTTAGGTGAGGTATTCATTGTTTTTTGTGGTTTGTTGACGAAGTTATACTGAAGAGTTGTTCGAACTGATGTGCTGCAGGATTTGCTAGAGAATATCTTCTATATCAAGAGCTTCCGATAAGAAGCTGAATTGGGGAAAATATTACTGTCATTAGGGACTATATTTGTGTATTAAAATCCAGCGAAAACAATATGTTATTCAAATTGCCATTTTCATCAAATTATTTACAGATCTTAACCAAATACATAGCTCAGTCAACACTTGGAAAAGGCTTTTTAGTATTTAACTGAGAACCCAAAATATTTACATATATATTTAGAGTATGCTGTTGATGCTAAAACAACTTGTTAAATGTGAGAAAGAGCATATTTTGCTGCAATTATTTATATTTTTTCAATTGTTATGAATTTTTCTACCACTAACTTTATTAAAAAATAAAAACCATAGCATTTAGTTTATTTCCAAGCTCCGGACTTTACTGTTAATACTTAACTTCAACTAATGTAATATTTGTAAGCTTTAGACTTCTGTTAGCTGAGAGTTCATTAACATGCCACTTTCCAGCACAAAAAAATTGTTCATATTCCAGTCAAGACCAGATGTTTACATACATATTTCTGAATTGTAATGTGGTGTGATCGTATATAAATAATGTTTCATCGAGCCAAAATCAGATCCAAAACTTCACTTCCAAAGAGAATTACTTTAGGAATGTTACTTTTTACTTAATAAGCCAAATACAGTATGACTGCTTTATATGTGTGTAGTTGCATAGGAAAATACGCTCCCTTGAGTGAAAATGTTATAGGCTTCAAGTCCTCTTCAAGATTAAACCCAAAGCCTCTGGCCATGTCTCTTTGTAATGGCCCCTCCCCCACCTCACCCAGCCCGGGCTGCTCCCTCCCTGCCAGGGAATGACGTCAGTCATTCCTCAACAACCTCTGTATAACCTGCTCCCCATGCAAATAAGGTCCGCAATTGGAAAGTGAGTCCAGGTTGTCATTCTACCTGCGCAGGCGCACTCTCTCTCTCTCTCTGAAAATGTGCTTCGGCTGTAATGAGTTGGTAAAATGTCCGCCTTTCCATTGCTTAGCTATGGCGCAACTGGGACTGAGGAGACTAATACTCTCAGAAATGCTCTTTCACTTAGGGCTCATACTTTCAGAGTCAGAGCGCAGGAGGCTGAGACTGACACATCTGATGTCCTGCAATAGTTTCTGAGGTCGTGGGTCAGACCTTTGGTCGCTGAGCACACCTTTCAGTTACTTGGGGGTAGGGTTCTTTTCTATGTTTGTGAGGACATATTGTTATTTGCTCATATCAAGTTGGTCCAAGTGAAGTGGGACTCTTAGATGCCTGCCCAACACTGCATTAATCATGTAGTGTTTTTATACCTGGTAAATTTTTAAGAGCTTCAGATATATTATTTACACCTTAACAGTTAGCTTTTGCTGAGTTAAGGAACCTGCCCAAGGCCATAGTGCTTGGAAATGTCAAGGCTGAAATATTAACCTAGTCACTCTGGTTCCAAGAATCTTTCCTTAGTTTAACTAAAGCTCAGTTCTGTCTCAAAGGCTTTCTTGGAATCACTGTTTTGACTTAAAGACAGTAAAAATAAGGCAGATATAAACAGACCCCTTCTCATCATATTTTTGCAGATTTTTTTTAGAGGATATTTAATATGGAAGTAAAATTTATCATCTTGAGCAAAATGACTTGGTCTCTCAACAACTAGCATACTTGTCGAAAGTTTTTCTCACCTTGGGAAAGTTATAGGTACTTCAGCCTAAACATTACCGTGAATATTCTGAACCACTCCGGTTATATTTACTGTTACTGATTAACTATTGAATTAAACCACTCCAAATATCCTTCTAGAGAATAATTAGAAAATGAAAACTCCTGTTCTACGATTTGTCTCATCATCTTTTCACGAAAATATTCTAAGAAACAAATCACTTCTGTACCTTTCACCTGTGTCTATGAGTTTGTTCCATGTTGTTATACCTATTTAAGGAAAATATTTAAATGTTTCATAATCATTACTCATTTCATTTGCTACGTAGGACTGTATTACTTTTATCTTCAACAGAAAAATGCCTCTATCATTACATGTTCTAGCATAAGCATTGATCATTAAAATGCTAATAATTTAATAGATGAAATACGAGTATTTTAATTAATACAACAAACTTGATATCAGGGTTCAATTTCCATACTCATAAAATCCTGCAGATGATTCCAAAGTATAGCTAGAGGAGAGAACTGTTGCTTATCTGGAAGAGTAACATCTGGTAGAGTCCTGTTGGACTGTTTTAATGTCATGCTACCAGGGCTGTGACATCGGAAAATATGGAATTGTATGACCCTCAGTGTTCATTCCATAAAGTTTCCTTCATGTCTCTATACTCTTTTTTATTTTTATCTCTTTAACATCTCTAGCTCATACTAATTTTGTCAAATACTATTTAAAAAGTACATTGTAGGAGTTCCCATTGTGGCTGAGTGGGTTAAGGACCTGATGTCTCTGTGAGAATTCAGATATGACCCCTGGCCTCATTCAGTGGGTTAAGGACCCAGTGTTGTTGCAAGCTGCATTGTAGGTTGCAGATAGGGCTTGGAACTGCTGTTGCCGTGGCTGTGGCTGTAGCCTGGCAGCTGCAGCTCTGATTTGACTTCCAGCCCAAGAACTTCCATATGCCACAGGAGCATTGGTAAAAAAAGAGAGAGAGAGAAGTATTATACTACCACCGAGTCCATCTGCCTTTAATTTTTGCATTTACTTTCCTTTTGTGAAAGTTGCAGTCAAAAAGAAATTGTGATAACAGAGTGAAAACCTCAGTGCAGGATGAGGAAATATTTTAGACTAATGCAAAACAGCAACAGCAGCCACCTATAATAAATGTTCAGAAACATACAGTTCTTTTATGTATATAGACTTTCCTTTTTCTAAATGAAATCCTTGGTGGGAGGAGGTCAAGAGTTTTTTTAACTAGTCAAAGCCTTCTGCATGTTCTGAGTTGCTTTGCACTGATGGAACACTATTTCAATCTGAAAATGGATGTATTTTTCCACATTTTTCAATGGAGAATTAAAATTTTGATGTATAACATGTATTAGCATAAATAGCACATTTCTTTTTACATTTTAAAATTCATAAGTTAAACTCTTTCTATTCAAGATTTTATATTCTAAATAGCATATGGTGATAAAAATACAGTATTTTCAATACCTCATTGTTTGCTGGTAAAAGTCAGGACTGGTTAGGCTATAAATGGATAGCAGGAGGAACTAAATATTAGTGACATGTTTAAAAATTATTTAGATGATAAAACTTAAAAGGAATTAATTTAAGAAGCATATTTAAAATATCTCATTAAATTAGCATGTAAATTTTTTGTTGCTTTTTCTTGCAGAAATAAGTGGTTGAATATATTTGAAGTTTTTAAATCAGCAACTCCAAATGCAATTTGTTGAATTCTAATTAGACTGAACTTTAATGATGGTATAAATATAAGGTCTATGACTGATGAGAAATCCAACAACTTAAGCCAAAACCAAACAGTAGGAAATGAGAAATATATGTTTAATAAATTATAACACACTTTATTCAAATTTATAGGGCCCAGCAAGATATAATAAGCATGTATCCATAATGCATTAGTGATTCATTTACTATGTTAATTACTCAGTGGGCAGTTAAGCTTCCAGTGGTACTCATTATTCTAATAGAAAGAGAATATCTTTGGAGAAGTGCTATGCTTGGAGCAATACGTTTGCATTTTGTGAATTTCTAGAGAAAATAAACAAAATAGCAATTTATTATTTACTGGGTTAATGAGTTTTTCTTCCCATTCTACTGCACGTCTTTTTCCAACACCCCTCATTATTCTGCCCAATTCAAAGCCAGAATTCATAGCCAAAATTTAAAGCTGGAACTGTCTCGACTTACTCATTTCCATCATTACCTTACTCTTTGAGAATATGACTTTTGGCATCTTTTACTAAAGCTATTTATCAGTTTTCCATTAGTTTTGCAAAGATGGTTTATTCCCGCTTTCTCTCCTATCTCATTGGCTAATATTTTCATCCTATTTTTCCTTTCCATTCGTCCTCCCAAACAGTAAATGATAGTGATTTACATGCCCAATATTGGACATTCTTTTCAATTTTTTAATACTCTCTCCCTAGGTGAGTTTAAATTCCTCAGTTTTGAATATAAATTTTATGCTAATGGCTTTAAGTGCCATTTAGCATCTCTATCCTAGAGCTTATTTATTTTTATGATTTAGATTCACAAATACATTGAATATATGTCATTTTCCCCTAGATGTCAGCAATTTTCTCAAATTTACCATGTCTGAAAGTGAAGTTAAGCAATCCATACAAGTTACCATATCCTTGGCAAATGGCTTCCCAGCTCGCTGTTATTCAAGTCAGATCTCTTGAGTGTTGTCCTTGACTGCTCCCATTCCCTCAAGCTCTATGCATCAAAACCACTGGGCAGTCTCTCAGTTCTCCAAAACAAATAACTTGAATCTGCTTTATTTTCTTTGTCCTGATTACCAGATTCTAATCCAGGGCAGATTATCTTCCAGATTACTAGAGTCTGAAGATTTCAGTCTCCTGAAAGTTCCTTTGTTTGCCTGTCTTGCCTTCTTCTCAGCCATTCTGGATTATATGGCAACATTGGTCTTTCAGTCATAACATTCCACTATTTAAAATCTAACTTTGGATTTCTCCTTTGATATCCTTCTCCTGAACTGTGTGTCTCTGGCTGCTCTGCTTCCCATTTATTTACTCCAAATGCCCCTTGGCCACTACGCATCCATCCTTCTGATCCTCTTTCTATTACTGAGAGGTTGTTGTATCTCAACATCTGTTTTTTCCATACTATATACATATTTTTTTAATTTTTATTTTTTCATTATAGTTGATTTACAGTGTTCTATCAATTTCTACTGTACAGCAAAGTGACACAGTAGTGTATCTATATTTATATTCTTTTTTTCACATTATCCTCCATCATGATCCATCATAAGTGACTAGATATAGTTCCCTGTGCTATACAGCAGGATTTTCCATACCATATTTTTCTCCCCCACCCCATCATGATCACTGATATCAATGAAATATGTATATGCCATTTAGTTGGCTGCTGCTCAGGCCAGAAGATTAGGTATTATCTTTCAAAATTCCCTAATATTAACCTCTGAGTCCATTTCAGCACAAAACCACATTGATTCACCTCCAAAATATATTTCAAATTGCTCCGTCTTTTCTTGCCCTCACTGCCACATTCTCATCCAGAATATCTGCCCCACTGCAGTGTTATTTATATGTCTGTACTCTATTTTACTATTTTCTTCTTTAATCTTTTTTTTTTTTTTTTGCCACACACAGGGCATATGGAACTGCCAAGCCAGGGGTCCAACCCGTGGTACAGCCGTAGCAACACTGGATCCTTAAACCACTGTGCCACATGGGGATGTCCTCTTCTCCAGTCTTCACTTCCTTCCTTCTCCTTGCTTTAGATTTACTTTGATCTTCTTTTCCAGTTTCTTAAGGAAGAAGATCAGATTATTGTGGTGAGATCGCTCTTCTTTCTTAATACAGGCATTTAAAGCTATAAAATTCATTTAAGCGCTACTTTAACTCCATTCCATAAATAATAAATTTATATCAAAGATTTTTCATTTTCTTTTTGATTTCTTCTTTTAAACATTGATTATTGAGAAATGTGTTGTTAATTGCCACATATTTTCCCACATTTTCCATTATTAATTTCAAATTTCCATTTTGTTCAAAGAACAAAGGAGTGGGCCACATACCTTTCCTAGTAGGGGCAGGAAGGAGTAGGTCAGGTTGTTCAAGGTGGGAAAAGGGCATTACAGTGAGATGGGTGGGGAGATGATAAGGTTCTGGTAATTCTTGTCTTGGCCAGAGGCTTTGAATTCTATCTCATTATAATACATGATAGCACTATATCAATATTATATTTTCTGAATTTGAAATCTGTTCTGAAGTTGTAAATGAGGTTGTCTTTTTCCCTTAGAAATATAGGGAAAGTATTTAGAAATAAAGGGCCAAGAAGTATGTAACTTACCCTTTAATCATTAAGAAAATATGTGTGTGTGAGTGTGTGTGTATGAGTGAAGAGCGAGATGCAAAGGTTCCAAAATGTTAGTAAGAGCTGATTCTGCGTAAAGACTAGTGAGAGTTCTTTAAGCAATTGTGGTAAAAAGTAGATGGGACATTTTGTACTAGTTTTATTCTTTCTGTAAGCTTGACATCTCAAAATAAAAAGTGCCCCCCGCCATTGCAAATGAGGATTCAAAACATAAAGAGACTTAGTCCAACCTCCCACCTTAAGCAACAAATAAAACTATCCCCCTATTGTACAACACACAATAATCCCTGAGAAAAGGGAACAAACAATGGAGCCCTAACTTTGTTCTAGGTTCCTGTGTGGAGAGAGGCTACAGGCTACGGTACCTAGAAATAGTTACCCTGGTATCGTTAGTGTTTGGATACTTTCAGTCTTTCAGATTTCGGCTCAGAATTAACCTCCTCTGTGACATCTTCTTTGAACTTTACCTCATGGCCATATTATGATATCAGGTGTTATTTGTAGCACTTATAATGATCTGAATTTATCTTGTTCATTTTTTGATGAATTGCTTTTTGTCTGTATCTATCCATCAGATTGTAAAATTTATGAAAGCATAAGCGTTTATGAGACAACATGTCTGGTAATTTATCAGTCTCCTCAATACCTAGAAAATTCCCTGGCATAAAATAAACACTTAATAACTATATGTTGAATGGGAATGCAGTAAATAAATGTAAATGATACAAACTCATTAATAAAAAGCTACAGTTGTTATAAAAAACCAAAATGCTATATTAGCTGCTCTAGTTAATTTTTATGGTCTCATTTAATCTCATATCAGTCCAATAAGTTAGGAAATATTATCATTTTCATTTTACATATAAAGAGACTGAAAAATAACTGTTTTAACTATGTTATCCAATGTCACATATAAGTGTTAAAACCAGTCTTGCTTGAATACTGATTTCCTTTTTTTTTTTTTGTCTTTTTAGGGCCGCACCTTTTGCATATGGAGGTTTCCAAGGTAGGGGTTGAATTGGAACTATCGTCAGTGGCCTGCACCACAGCCACAGCAACATGAGATCTGAACTGCGTCTGCAACCTATACGATAGCTCACAGCAATGCGGGATCCTTAACCCACTGTTTGAGGCCAGGGATCGAACCTGCATCCTCATGGATGCTAGTCAGATTTGCTTCTGCTGAGCCATGACGGGAGCCCCTTGAATGCTTATTTAAGTCTCTATTTCTTAACTATTATGTAGAACTATTTACCTACTAAGTATTATAAATTTACTACATTTTAAAATTATCAAGTGAATTTGAGAGTACAAGGTGGAGTAGTGACAAATGAAACAAAATTAAAGAAAAATCAGGAATGAAGTATTATGGCAGGACATCATCAAATTCAGGGCTGGTAGTTAAAAATGATGAAACATATATGCTCCCATAATGATAAAAATGTAACTATAAAGATTAAACAGACAATTCTATATTGAATATTATACAATAAATATGTATAATTTATAAAGTTAAACACGGTATGTTTATAGAAGAAACAAGCTAAAATATAAGATATTTTTGTTTCAAATTAAAGAACATTAAAATATAAATAGCTAAGGTGCAGAAGCATTTGCAAACTGACAATCTAATAACTTAAAAGACCAGTAACCAGGAGATATATTTAATGAACTTGTAGCATTGGAAGAGATCTTGATTCAAATATTGAAAACATTGGTTGTTAGCAGTAATTATTTATGATTGCTTATAGGATTTTAAGATACTACAAGAAAGAGATGAACTCAGAAAAGTAATTGCTATTGTGCGAGACTATAGAGGAAACAGCCAGAAACTTCCGATTTAGAAACAGAAGTTGTATCCCCCAAAGTTGTGGTCATTAAAATACCTGATCTCTAATATCCTGTGCCCATTAATAAAACATCACTTTAGGGCAAGGATCAATTCAAAGCATGGTGATACTAAAGAGTCAGGTCCTGTAGAAACAACTTTCAAAATAAGTAAGTAAATAAAATGGCTTCTAAATCCTTACATTTGGACAGAATGACTCATACAGGATTGAGGACATAACCCGGTGAATCTGTAGAGACCCAAATGCACTTTTACTAACTTTCATTCTATCCACCTCTTCGGCTCTTTAATGGAAATGTTGCCTTAATGTCTGCATTTCAGCACATGGAATTGACTGGAAACAACTGTACACAGTATCCGCAAACATTTTGCAAACCAGCATTTGCAGTAGTGTATCCAGCCTATAAAAGAAGCTGAGTTTGCTTGACATACAGAAATACCTGTGGGCACCCAAATATCTAGAGACATTATCAAGCTACTAGTTATATTAACTCCAATGCCCCAAGAAAAGCAACTTTAAAAAAGTTGCTAATGAAGAAGAGTAAAAAAGAGCTTTTCAGATCAATGGACTGGTGAGCCACTCAGGCAAGCAGAAGAACTAGGGCCAGTATCTGCCATTTCCCACTATACTGTTTTTCATATGGAATGATTTATTTTAAGAATTCTGTCCTTGTTCTGTCCCCAGATTGAATGTATATGTGCCTATGTATGTGTGTGTGTGTTGTGTGTGTGGGGGGGGGAGTGGAGAAAGCAAAAGCTGGAGGAGTTGAACCAGAATTCTAGTCTTTTTATTTTATGTCTCTAACGTGGACCTGCATTTGGACATGATAGAGAGATTATAAGATCCTGGTATTTCACTTTGATGTGGAGAATGATGACACATTGAAGATGAGGTCTTAAAATGAAAATAAACATATATTTATGTGAGAAAGCAGAGAATATTAGTAATAAGAGGGTCGGGCCATTGCTTAGATACCCTTCAGCTGTTGACTTCCACCTCTAGGGCCTTGGTGGGAAGCAGATATCACTATGCCCCTTCGATGTTAGGATTAACCACGTGATTTTTGTGGGTCTGAGTTGAGCAGATTCTTGTGAGACGGAGTTCTATTTCATGCATATCTGCCTTTCAGACTGGAAATAAAACATAGATAGGAATCCATTATGGGACACACATGCGCATATTTAGATCTCAGTCCATCCCAGCCCAATACAGATACCCCAGTCTGTGGCCTAGAGCAGCTCACTCCCAGCAAATTTGCATATTCCAGAAGGACATTTCAACAAAGGATATGCAATGAATAATTATTACTGTATGCTGTGGTTGTTACACAACCAAAGCTGGTTGATGTACCCCATCCAGCCTCAGGCTACAGATGGGAATGCATTAGAGGTCATTCTGCAGCTCCATTACACTCACCCAAAAAATCAGTTCTGTATAAAGTGCACCTCATGAATTTGTGGATTTCCACATGTTCCCAGACACGTGCTTCCAACAATCTGTGGCTCAGTCAAATGCTGGAACTACTTCTTCAACAGGACAGTTTCCTACTGAGTAAGGCTGCCTCACTGTAGCCTGTTTCAAGTCATCTCCAGGTTATGTCCATGACTGTCAGAGACCACAGTTGTCTAGCTAATTGAAAGAAATTAGGTCCTAAAGATGCTAAAACTGCCTGGGGTTCTTTTCCAAAAATAAAAATTGGGAAGGGCACCTCTGCTTCTATTATACACACACCAAGGAAAACTGAAACAGAGTTATGCCTCTGGCAAAGTCTTTCATATTTAGTAAAACATACATTTGGCATTTGTTTTTCTTTTGCCTTTGTTTTACTTTCTTTCTAACACATTCCTTTCCTTTACAGATACTTAGGCCTGTGTATTACTGAGACTTGACAGGAAGACAAAACCATTGCTCGTTTTGAAAAACAGTCCTAAAAGTTCATTACAGGGTCAGATTCACTGCTTGATTCTCTCTTTCCTTAAAATAATTTGTTTAAGCAGGACAGAAACTCCTAAAAGTTTAAGAGTATAATTCAGTGAAGTCTTAAGAACCCCAAAATGTCTTTAAGTCCAAACTCTCCATCAAAAGGATAGAATTGCAGCAGTCAATAGGCAACCTAAATAAGCAGTAAAAACATTATAAACTCAAATTTGCATTCTTGCCACGATTATTTGTTACATTTTATGTATAACTCTTTATATGTTATATATGCGTATATATATCTATGCATATATATAGAGAGAGAGCTATATATTATTTTTAAACCAAACTATGTACATTCCTGTAAAATTGTTTATCTGTTGTTTTAATTTCTTCATATATATTTTATCACTTATATCTTCGGTCTTCTTTTCAGTAAAGAGTAAATGTCCTTTGGCCTATTTGTTAATACTCTGTGTTTTTGTACATCTGCATGCTTATGGTAGTTAAGTCTGGGCAGTATTTATATGAATATAAATTGAAAATACTGAAGAAATATTAACTTATATTAAACACAGTTATGGTTTTTAAAGGCTTGAATTGTACTGGATTTCTTTTGCAAAGAATGAGCTATGTGTTCTCTGATCATTTCTATTTACCCATTAAACAGAATGTGATATTAGTTAAGCATTTTATTTCCTGTCCATGTCACTAATTCCCATTATTTCCCTTAAAGTTCTCTTTGTAAATAATTCAGTAAAAACCTAGACCTGAACTTCTGCCACTGGAGAACATGTGTTTAAAATACA
>PVHT020000886.1:24721197-24740134 GCA_004024745.2 Catagonus wagneri | reverse complement strand
TTTCTTTTGCAAAGAATGAGCTATGTGTTCTCTGATCATTTCTATTTACCCATTAAACAGAATGTGATATTAGTTAAGCATTTTATTTCCTGTCCATGTCACTAATTCCCATTATTTCCCTTAAAGTTCTCTTTGTAAATAATTCAGTAAAAACCTAGACCTGAACTTCTGCCACTGGAGAACATGTGTTTAAAATACACAAAAATCAGTTTATAATAAAACTGTATAATACATTACTAATAAAATGTAATGATTCATATTTTAGGGAGAATTATTAATCTATAATTATTGTAAGTATTTAATTGCTCTCATCTAAATTTGCAAAGCTATACTTTTTTGACATGCCCATGATTGGGCAAATCTGTTAACTAAACATGACATTTTTTTCTTGTGTTTACTAATTAGAAAAACAAAGAACAGTTGTAAAAGATCTAAATGGCAAAACCATAGTTTGAAACCATCTGTGGTCTAAAATGAATGCTTAAAGCAATAAAAGAAATGCTTTGATTTAACTGCATTTCCCTTGGTGCTTAATTTGAAAAGGGGAAGATTCATTTTCTTGGCAATTTATTATTTCAGAGAGTATTGCTCATTATTTAGTAGCAAAAATATTCTGAATTTCATGTTGTGATACAGTACATTAAGTGTTTAGGGAATAATTGTTCTTCATTATTTAGATTTAGTTTATTATCCAACTCTTTAGATTGTCATCGCATTTTCTGAAGTTAAATGGAACCACTTTAAATGGTATTATTCTCTTCTGATTTATATTTGGCTATAATTGCTATGTGCATTTAACTAGCATTCCATTCATTTTCAGGAAAAATGGGCAATACTTGCATTATGAATTCATGCAGGCATCCTATGGGATTCAGAGTATCTTTTTCCTATTTCTACTTGAGATTTGAATGGAAATAGATCTTGACAAGTATATGATGAAAATAAAATAGATTAAATTTTACTTAATTTATTATATTATGTTATACTGTATTGAGAATAAGATATATAAATGTCCATTATAATTTATGAGTATTTAACAAAATGTCTACTTAAAATATTTTATCATTTTTCTAAGTAAAATATAAGTATTATTTAATAAAGCTCAATTAATTTTTAAAATAGCAGTATATGGGACTTCTGTTTTCATCTTTGAAATTTAAAAAGCTTAGAATGTTAAACAAAGAGGCTATTAGACTGAGGTGTTTCTAATGACTCGGTAACCTACATAAGCAAACCAAAACCTGAGCCAGAGTCAGTACATTTGAATCCAGGAAATGAAACTTAAGAACACCTAATCAAATAATTTCCTTACTTTGCTCCCACATCCTCTCTATAAAAATGTTTCCTCTAGCTTCTGCTGGTGGACTGCTTCTAACCACTTTAGGTTTGGAGCTGCTGATTCAAATCAATGTATGCTCAAATAAACTCTTGAAAATTTGAAGATGTCTCAGTTTATCTTTTAACAGAAGTCAATACCCCATTCTTACAACACATACCAAATAAAATAGGCAATCTGAAATCAATGAATTCCTGGACTTATCATAGAATTGATGGTGAACTTACTAAAGAACATCTTAGTTGTTTCTAAGGTTGGACAATTATGAATAAATCTACCTTAAACATCTGTATGCAGCATTTTGCGTGGACATACATTTTCAGCACCTTTTAGGTAAATACCAAGGAGCATTGTTGCTAGGTTTCATATAGTAAGAGTATCTTTAAGTTTCTAAGAAACCAGCCAACTGTCTTCAAAGTGGATATACTATTTTGCCTTAGCAATAGCAGTGAATAAGACTTCCTTTTCCCTTGTCAGCACTTGGAATTTGCAGTGTTCTGGATTTTGTTCATTTCGGTAGTTATGTAGTGTTATCCTATTGTTGTTTTAACTTGTTTTCCTGATTGCATATGATGTAGAATATCTTGTAATGTGCTCAATGGCATCTGTTTGTCATGTTTATTGAGTTGACATTTGCGTATCTTATTTCTTGTGCTGGGGTATCTGTTAAGGTTTTGACTTTTTTTTTTGCTCCGCACCTGAAGCATATGAAGTTCCCAGGCTCAGGGTCAAATTGGAGCTGCAGCTGCAAGCCTATACCACAGCTGCAGCAACGTGGGATCTGAGCCACGTCTGTGACCTACACCCCAGCTCATGGCAATGCTGGATCCTTAACTCACTGAGCAAGACCAGGGATCTAGGATTGAACCTCCATCCTTAAGGATTCATCGATTCGTTTCTGCTGTACCACAATGGGAACTCCATGTTATTGTTTGCTCATTGTTGTGTTTTAAGAGTTCTTTGTATATGTTGGGTAATAGTTCTTCATCAGATGTATCTTTTGGAAATATTTTATCTCAGTGCATGGTGTCTCTTCTTATTCTGTTGGTACTGTCTTTTGTAGAATGAAAGTCTTTAATATGAATAAAGTACAGTTTATCAATAATTTCTTCTATGAATCAAGGTGTCTTTGGTGTTGTATCTAAAAAGATATTACCGTACTAAGGTCATCTAAGATTTCTCTTATGTTCTGTTCTAGAAGTTTTACAGTTTCACATTTTACATTTCAGTCTATTTTTAATTAATTTTGTTTGCAGGATGTAAGCTCTGTGTCTAGGTTCATTGTTTTGCATGTGGATGTCCAGTTGTTTCCACTCAATTTGTTAGAATGACTATTTGTATCCACTCTTCTCTGTATTTCTTTGTCAGGATAGATTCACTATTTATGATGGTCTATTTCTGGGCTTTCTCTTCTGTCAATTTATTTGTCTATTCTTTTGTCATTACCATGTGTTTTTGATAACTGTAGGTTTATAATCAGCTTTGAATTGGACTGATATTAGTCATCCAACTATATTCTTCTTGAATACTGTGTTGGCTATTCTGAGTCCTTTGCCTTTCAATATTAACATTAGAATCAGTTTGTCAATATTCATAAATTATTTGCTGGGATTTTAGTTGCGGTTTTATTGAAACTATAGATCAGTTTTAGAAAAACTGATATTTTGACCATGCTGAGTTTTCTTATCCATGAACATGAAATATCTCTCCATTAATTTCATTACTTTGTTTCCTCAGAAATTTTTAGTTTTCCTCATATGAATTTGCTTATATCTTCTTATAGTTGTACCTAAGTATTTAATTTTGGGGTAGCTAATGGAAATGATATTGTATTTTTAATTCCAAATTCCAATCGTTCTTTTCTGGTATAGACGAAAGTAATTGACTTTTGTATATTAATCTTGTGCAGTGCAGCCTTTCTATAATCACACATTAGTTCCGGGAATTTTCTTGTGGATGCTTCAGATTTTCCACAGAGATTATCCTGTCATCTAAAAAGACATTTTTTTTTTACTTTCTTCTGAATCTCTATACCTTTCATTCCATTTACTTTGGTGCATTAGCAAGCCCTTCCAGAATGATACTGCAAAGAAGTTGTAATAAGGAACATCCTTCCATTTTACCTGATACTAGTAGGAAAGCTTCTTTTCATATAATGTCTTTGTTTAACTGTGTTATTAGGGTAATGTTGGCTTCACCATAGAATGAGTTAGGAAGTATCTACTCTGTGTCTATCTTCTAAAGGGATTGTAGAGAATTTGTATAAGTTCTTTCTTAAATATTTGTTAGAATTCACTGGCAAAGCCATCTGTCCCTGGTGCTTTTTGTTTTGGAAAGTTATTAAGTGTGGATTTAATTTCTTTAAAAGGCATATTCAGATTATCTGTTTCCTCCTGTGTGAATATTTGCAGATTGTATCTTTCAAATAATTAGTACGTTACCTATGTTATCAAATCTGTGGGTGTAGAGTTGTTCATATTATTCCCTTATTAGTCTTTTAATAGCCAGGGGATCTGGAGTTATATCCCATCTTCAGTCCTGATATTATTAGTATGTTTTCTCTCACGTTTTTGTCTTAACTGGCCTGACTACAGGCTTATTGATTTTGTCTTTCCAAAAAGGCTTTTGGTTTTGTTGAATTTCTCTATCGATGTTCTGGTTTCTGTTTAATTGAAATACGATATAGTTCTTATTCTTTACCTTTTTCTGCTCACTGTGGATTAAATTTGCTTTTCTCTTCTAGCTATGCTTTTCTTTCTTAAAGTAGAAACTCAGATTTTTTGATTTAAATATTTAAATATTAAATATTTCTTCTTTTCTAATGTGTGCATTCCCATGAAGGCCTGAATTTTCAGCAATTTATTTTGTTCAAATTATTTTAAAATTTCTCTTGAGATTTCTTCTTTGATTTGTGTGTCATTTAAGAGTACACATGTACTTTAATTAATTTTCATGTATTTTGGAGTTTTCCAGTTATCTTTCTGTTATTGATTTCTAGCTTAATACCATTGTGGTTTGAGGAAGACATTATATGATTTATATTTCTTTAAATGTGTTAAAATGTGTTTTATGGCCTAGAATGTGGTCTATCTTGGTGAATGTTACATGCGAGCTTCAGAAAACTTATGTATTCTGCTGTCGTTGGTTGCATTTGTCTATAGATGTCCATTATATACAGTTGATTGATGGTATTGTTAATTTTGACTACATCCTTATTAGTTTTTTGCCTCCAGTGTCTGTCCATTTTGGACAGAAGACTGATGAGGCCTCCAGCTGTGATAGTGGATTTATCTATTTTTCCTTTCAGTTCCCTTAGTTTTTGCCTGACATCATTTGATATTCTGTTGTTAGGTGTATACACTTTAAGAATTGTTATGTCTTCTTGGAGAACTGACCCCTTTATCATTATGTAAATTTGGCCATTGAGCAACATATGGTTTGGGGCACCAGTCGCCCTCACAGTCATAAATCTATATATAACTTTACAGTTGGCCCACCATATTTGTGGTTCTGAACCTATGGATTCAACCAACCATGTATACTATATTACATATTTCCTGAAAAAAAAAATCCCCATATAAGTGGACCCACACAGTTCAAACACATTTTGTTGAAGGAACAACGGTAATGCCATTTTTACCCCTGATAACCCTCCTTACTTTGAAGTTTACTTTAGCTAAATTAATATAGCTATTTGGCTTTTTAAAATTAGTGTTAGCATGTTATAATTATCTCCAACTTTTAATCCCCCCAGCTTTGAAATGTAATTGGTATATTACATTGTATAAGTTTAAGATGTGCAATGTTGTGATTTTACCCATGTATAAGCTACAAAATGATTACCACAATAAAGTTGGTTAATAGGTCCATCACCTCATGTAATTACCTTTTTTTGGTAGTGAGAATATTTCATATCTATTCTCTTTGCAAATTTCAAGTATCCAGTACAGTATTGTTAACTACCATCACCATGCTGTACATTACATCCATGGGACTTATTAATTTTATAAGTAAAAGTTTATACCCTTTGGCCTACATCTCCCCATTTCCCCCCAATCCCAGTTCCTGGCAACCACCATTCTACTCTCTGTTTCTATGAATTAGGCTTTTTTTAGATTTCACATATAAATGAGATTGAACAGTATTTTTCTTTGCCTGGCTTAGCATAATGCTCTCACAGTCCATTCATACTGTCACAAATGGAAGGATTTCATTATTTTTATGGCTGAATGTTATTCCATATATAATTTATTTTTTCTGTTTTTCTTTTGCCATTCATCTTCAGTGGACACTTAGGTTATTTCCATATCTTCGTTGTTTTCAATATGTTGTAATTACAGATGTACCTTTGAAAATATTATTTAAATTCTTTAGCAGAAATAGCCTGATGTAGGAATGCTGAATCATGAGAAAATTTTATACTTTTTCTGTATTTGCTGTACCAATGCACATTCCCATCAGCAGTCCTTGAAGATCCCCTTTCCTCCACATTCTCACCAACAATTGTTAGCTATTTTTTTTCTTTCTGATAATAGTCATTTTAACGGGTATGAGCTGATATCTCATTGTAGATTTTATTTGCATTCCCGAATTAATAATGTTGAGCATCTTTTCATATTCCCCTTCATCATCTGTATGTCTTCTTTGAAGAAATTTCTATCAAAACCTTCTGCCCATTTTTAATCTAAGTATTTGCTTTTTACCTATATAAGGAACTTATAAAACAATAGTAAAAAACATAGTTTATCCATTTACTTTTAATCTCTATATGTGTATGTATTTAAAGTGGATTTACTTTAGACAACATAAGAGTCAGGTCATGTTGTCTTTGATCCACTCTGATAATCTGTCTTTTAATGGTGCATTTAGACCACTGTCATTCAAAGTGATTATTGATGTATTTGTATTAATATCTGTTTTATCTACTACTGTTTTCTATTTATTGCCCTTATTGTTCCATTTTTGTCCTCTGCTATTTTTCTGCCTAATGTAGTTTTAATTGAATATCTTTTTTGCTTTTTTTTGGGGGGGGCGCCTGTGGCATGTAGAGGTTCCCAGGCTAGGGATCGAATTGGAGCTGCAGCTGCCGACCTACACCACAGCCACAGCAAAGAAGGATCCAGGCCACGTGCAACCTACACCACAGCTCATGGCAACTCCGGATCCCTAATCCACTGAGCATGGCCAGGGATCAAACCCACATCCTCATGGATCCTAGTTGGGTTTCTTAAGTGCTGAGCCATGAAAGGATATCCTAATTGAATATTTTATGTGACTATTTTCTCCCCTCCTCTAGGAAGTCATTTTTAATATATTTTTTTTTTTACTTTTTTGTTGTCCTACTGTTTGTAATACACATTTACAACTAATCCATGTCCACTTTCAGGTAACACTATACGACTTTTCAAGTAATGTGAGTACTTTATAAAAGCCAAATAATCTATTCCTTCCTTCAATTCTTTATATCATAATTGTTAGTTATTTCACTTATATACAAGCATAAATAAGTATATATAAATATCTATAATATACATAATCAGATATATTTTGATATATTGAAAAAATATGTTACATCAATTATCTTACCTTGACATTTTTCTTTTTTGATACTTTTCTTTATGTAGATCTGAGTTTTTGACCCATATTGTTTCTCTTTTCTTTAAATCCTCATTTTAACATTTTTTTCCAAGGCAGGTCTACAAATTTTCTCAATTTGTATTTGTTTTGAAAGAGTTTTTATTTCTCTTCAACTTTTGAAGAATAATTTTGCTTGGTACAGAATTCTAGTTTGGTGTTTTTTCCCACCAACATTTTCAGTATTTTACTTCATTCTCTTCTCAGTTGCATGGTTTCTGAGAAGAGGTTGGTTATAATTTATATCATTGTTCCTCTGTAGATAAGGTTTCACCCCCACCTGGCTTCTTTCAGAATTTTCTTTATCTTTGATTTTCTGTATTTTGAAACTGCTTGGAGTTCTCCAGGTTTCCCATATTTGCGTCTTTGTGTCTTCTGTTAATTTGGAGAAAGTCTCAGTCATTGTTGTTTCAAATATTTCTTCTCTGCTTTTCTCTTTCTCATATTCACAGTGCATGTATGTTATACCTTTTGTAGTTTTCCATAGTCCTTGGATATCCTATTCTGGCTTGTTTTTTCATTCTTTGTTTTTCACTTTTAGAGGATCCTGTTGATATATCTTATAGCACAGAGGTTCTTTTCTGAGCTGTGTCCAATTTACTAATAAACCCAGTAACAGCATTCTTTGATTTTGTAATAGAAATTTTCTTTTTTTTTATCTTGAGCATTTTTTTTTTTCTTCCTGAGGATTTTAATTTATTGACTTATATTGCTAATCTCTATTGCATGGTCTCTACTTTATCCATTAGGTCCTTATCATAATAATCACAGTTTTAAATTTTTGGTTTAATAATTCCAGCATCCCTACCATTTGTGGTTCTGTTGCATGATCTGTCTCTTCAAACTGTGAGGTGTTTTGTTTTTTTTGACTTTTTAGTATGTGTTAAAATTTTTCTTGATTGCCAACATGATGTATTGGGTAAAAACAAAAACAAAACCCCTCATCCAAACAAAAATAACAACAAAATTGCTGTGAGTAGGCCATTCCTAATGTAGTGGTGTGGGGAGGGAAATGTTTTGTAAGCCTGTGATTGATTAGGTATCAGTCTTTTAACAGTCTCTGCTTCTTGACTATGCACTTCACTAGTGGTTTTCATTTGTAAAACCCTCTTAGGGGGACAGGATGGTTAGAAACAGCTGGAGTTGCTTGCTTCCCTTCCCAGGTCAATTAGGCTCTGATAATACTACCCAGGTTAGGCCCAGGTTAACTGGTTTCCCCTGAGTGCAGGCCTTATTAAGAAAACACAGTGCTCTGGTGTGGTTCAAAATGGCGTCTTCTCCCTTCCCTCTGCAGGAAGCTGGAGGGATTTCTAAAAGATATTTACGGTGGGACATTTGTCTAGCTGCTGGAGATTAACCTTGCACTGTTGTGGAGGCAGCCCTTTGACTGTGTGCCCCAGGAGTCTTCACCTCTCAGTGCTGTCTGCACTGAGCCTTCAGCAACTCATCAACAACACACAGTTCGAGTTTTCCTACCCAGCACTGGTTCCTGCGGCATTTTCTGCTTTTGAGTCTCTGCTCAGGTAAGCCAAGGCTCTCTGTAGTCATCTATCTGTCTGGTCTTGGGAGGTAGCAATGCAGGCCGCGTCCTCTCCTTTCTTGTAGATTTAAGAAGAGTTATTGATTTTTCGGTTGGTTTAGATATTGTTATGAAGGAGGAGTGGTTTCCAAACCTCTTACATGGGGAACCAGAAATTCTTTATAGTTCGAGTTTACTCTTTATGGAGTTCTCCTCAATTGAATCTTACAACCCTTTTATTATTTTAAAAATCCTCTTATTGTATTGTGTATTTTTGAAAGTGCTCTGTTTTTCATTTTTGTTCTGGCATTATTTCATGAATATAAGGTTTTCTGTGATCTTTTTATGTATGAATAGTGTATTCTTGAAATTTGACTTTTTTAATTTCCCTGAATTTTTTGTAACTTTAAAGTTTTTTTTTTTATTTTTCTTTAATCAAAAGCATTCTTCAAATGGTGGTTATCTTTGTCTGAGGTCTTTATTTAAGTGAATGAGAATGTGATTGGAAACTTTATGTGCATAGAACATGGTACCAGCGTGTGGGCCTCACCTAATTAGAATGATGTGGATTGCCGATTATCAGAATCTGGTATCAGCTTTCCCTTGTGCTTGTTGCTTCTTTTGAAAGCAAAAGAGGAATCTTTCAAATGTCTTTTTGAATGATAAAAGCCTGGCTACTACTGTTCTTTAAAAGACTACCCAGAGAAGAAATATTTATTAGTTTTTCTGGATCGCCCTTTAAGTACCTTCTCCACATGTAGCTTGCCTGGAATATAGAGGCCCTCTGACTCAGTAATTCCAGAAAGCTCTGATAGAGTCATGTATATTCAGCGTAAGTTTGGGGAGGTGACTTGGAGAACCCTCTGGGCAAGTTTGCAGAGGGAAAGGAGGTGAGGCAAACAAATCCTTTGTGAAATTTTAGGTCAGTTCTGTTTTATCCACCCAGTCAAGAAAATTGCTTCAAATTCCGGAGCTTTGGGGAAGCTCTGCAGGGAGAATTTGCCGGCTTCATGATTTAACTCTCCGCAGATTATGTTTAAATTTTCTGTGATATGCTGTTAGGTAGTATCCTTTCCAGATTCCAAAACTTTGCTGTTTTGTGTATTCATAATCTTTGGCTTTAGGATATATGCTTCTTTAAATACTGTTTGTGTTATTTTTAATGGGATTCAAATAGGAAGAATTGGTAAGTGCAGGTGTTTAATATGTTGAATTAAAGAGAAGTTCCATTACCTCTTTTTAAAATAAAAATTGCTTTCTTAAACCAATAGACTATCTTCAATGTATTTCTCCAATGCTCACTTTTTTCTCTTGCGATTAATTTGCAGCTATAATTTATATTTTCTCCATTTATACTAGTTTTCTCTTCTTACCACCTTTGTTTGCTTCTACCCTTTAAAAGTCCTCTGAAAAGTGAAATAAATATGTGTAACACAGTGTAAAGAACAATAAAATGCCATCTCAATTGCTTATCGGCATGGCACTGCTGTTAGTATAGGCTTTAGAGACACAAGGCCTGAATTCATGCCTGAAAACTTACCCATCCACTGTGTGACTGTTCATAAGTTCTTTGACCACAGCACACTGTTAATTTTTTTTTCTTTTAAGGTAAGGAAAATATTTGCTTATGTTATGGTGACAGAGTATGGGAGAAGTTACTTGGTAAAGAGACTGACTTTATTTTGTATTAGTATTCTGACAACTTCCAAGCCATTACCCAACCCCAGCACCCCCTGGCCTTACCCCTTGTTTCTACAGTCCAGTAAGCTAGTGAAGCCAGAGAGCTCTCTTCTTTGGCACTGGTCGTAAACGCAGAACTCACAAACACAGCCTGTGCACAGCAGCTTTTCTCTTGTTCCACTCTGTAGCCACCCTCTGTCCCCCTCAGATCATTTCAACCTGCTCTCTTCAAAAAGCTTTATTATGTGAATAATAAGTTCATTTGCACCGTGTTGGTGAATTTGTCATCATTAGTCAGGACATCCAATCCACTCTCTGCTTATTTTTTTCCAACTAATGTTTATGGAGCCCCTAGTCTCAGTGTGTGACAGGCGATGCCCCTAGTCTCAGTGTGTGACAGGTACAAGATTATAATCCCTAGCCCGCTGGAGTTTAGCATAGTGAAGGGACTACTTCAAAATACTGTTGTGAAATTTATACAAGACTTAAGATATTCAACAAATTGCCAGAAATGCTTTATTCGTTTTTGTAACATTTTTATGATTTGTACCATGCAAGGAGCTATAGTTACATTTTTAAACTCCTTTTGGAATAAATGATTGTCTCATTGTTAACACACTTAAATTATTCTTATGTAATTCTCAGTAGGAAAGACAGCCATTAAACACAGAGTTGGGCAGATCTCCATGATTTAAACTAATAATCAATGCTATCTAAAAGGAGTAACTAAATAAGTCAGCATAGTGGCAAAAATATGAATATTTTGAGCAGAAGATTAACATAAGTATATGTATAGTTTAAATAAATCACTTTGGTTGCTAGGAGGACTAATTGGATTGGGACAGGGTGAAAACAATGAGACCAATTAGGAGGTCTATCTTATTTTTTTTCTCGCTTTTTTGATAATTATTTACAGAATAAAATTCGACCTTTAAAACATACTTTTAGGAGAGAGAGAATGTGAGCTGAGGGACAAATATTAAAGAATAAGCACCTCAGTAACAGGTGTGAGAGACAAAAGCGGTTAAGGATAGTACATGGAAGCAAACGGGAAGAAGCCATCACTGTCCTCAGAGGAGAGGTGTGGCCAGTGGTAGAGACCTCCAGGAAAAGGAAGGAAGACAGAATCCATTCATTATAAAATAAATAAGTGATAATATTGCGTTCAGTTAGGTGTTAAGTCTGTTGATTTGTTAATTTAAGGAGTGAGACAAGAAAAAGTTTTCTTTTGGGTTTCCCGCATAACTGATCATTAAGACAAGGGCTTGGTTCCATATTTTTTTTTTTTAAGCAATTCCAGAAAGCCAGGTTGAGAGACTGTAGATATTAGTTAAGAAGGAAAAGCTAATATCAGGTTCCATTTTCTAGGCGATTGTGGTCCATGTAAGTTTGATACCATCAAGGCTTCTTGAGAGGCCTGCAGAATTGTTCCTCAAGTTGTCTGCTTAAAGAACTGGAGACTGGGATAGGAGAACAGAATAGAGCACAGGGCACCAGTAGCATCTGCTCCATTGCAGTATCCGAGTAAACTTGGAAAAAACAACCAGACATAATTACTAAACTTGGAAATCTGATGAGACAGAATAAAGGTCAGAAATGGATATATATAGATATGTATATTCATATGTAAAGCATGTTCTATGTGTCTGATCAGGTTGTCATTTCAAAATGCAGAGATAGGTGTATTCATCAAGAACTAGTCATCTCATATTTTATCCTGGGAGTTATTAAGGTTATACAAAAGTTTAATTTCCTAGCATGAAGACTGTATGAGTTAACCACATTGAATGCTGCCCACTGCTCAGCTTATTACATAGACTTACCTCTATACTGTTCTGTCATAAAAAGAAAAAATAAAATGGGTTTATATTTTAAATATTTCTAAAGTGAATTTTTTTTATATTTCTTTAAAATCATTTTTGCCTAAGTCAGGAGTTTATAAAAACGAGTAAGACAAATAAATACTAAATTTTTATAGACATAAAAACTAGGTGTTCAGGGACAGAAAAGTATTTTGTAGTTTATTTTATGCTGTGAACTTGTGGCAGCCTTACCTTACAGTGACAAGGTATAGGAGAAGTTACTTAGTAAAGAGTCTGACTTTATTTTGTAATATACATTCCGGCAACTTCCAGGCCATTACCCAACACCCCTGCAACCCTACCCCCTACCCCTTGCTTCTGCAATTCAGTAAGCTGGCAAAGCCAGTGAGCTGTCTTCTGTGGCACTGTGGTAAATTCAGAACTCACAAATACTCAGCCTGTGCAAAGCAACTTTACCTTAAGTTTTGATATATGTACAGCCAAGAAAAAGTTGAGGATGGAGTAAATATATTTACTCACCAAGTCCACAAATAATAGCAACCATAATAAATAATGGATATTATAGACTGACTTTAAAAACTATCCAAGTGCATAAAACAATAGGTTAAGCATTCCTGTGTGACTTGCTATGGTTTAGATGGTAATTTAAATCTCAGAATGCCATTTTTCATTTACCGTACTAGAATCCAAACTTTTACAGTTTTAGATAAGAAATACTACATACTATGTTATGCTCTAATTTAAATAAATTCCTCCACTCAGCTATAAAGTAAAATTATCCAAATTCACAATTAGGTACTTTATGCATATATTGCCAAAATTTGCTATCTTTTTATTAAATAAGAGATAAAATAGGAAGTATTTTGAATTATCTAATCCATACTCTACACTTTGGATAATCTGTGGTACAGAATATGAATAATGGGAAAATTATATAGTAACACCAGATTTCTCTAGCTGCTTTTGATAACTTAATGTATTTTGAAGTTCCATAAAGTAACATTTGTGAAAAGGTGTATTCAGATGTGTACTTTGTATTCATATCTGTGGGTCTGTCCCATTAGTGTTTAAAATAATTTAATTATGTATCCTCTATATCTAAATAAATATGTAATGAAAATGAATTTAAAATAATAGCTGCAGATGATTAAGTTCTGTAGCGATTTCCTATTGGTAAGAGAGAAGCACTGGGGTAGGATTTTCACTTTAAACACATACCGTATAGTTTTGTATTCTTTCATGGCTACGTTTTTACACATTGTTTTCCCCAATTAAATGTTACAAATCTGTTAATTAGTTGACTTTTTGTCACTTAAAACATCACATTTTCTTTCAGTTTAATATTTATATAATTATAAATATAGTCACAGTATGTCAGATTGAATTCCTTCTTGGAACCTACTTCCCTTTTTAGGTCAGGGTTTTTTTGTGTGTTTCTTTTTTGTTTGTTTTATTTTGTTTTTTCAAGAGGTGAGCGAGAACAGACCTTCCTCCAACTGCACCAAAAAAAAAAAAAAAAAAGGAAAAGTTCTAAAGTCTGTCAAATATCATTTCATCTTTTCCCTAGAAGATTCCCACTGTATGTTTTCCATGTTTTCCCTCACTCAAGTGAAACAAACTCTTCTAAAAGTGATATTTAAAAATAACAATAATAGAGAGTTCTGATCATGGTTCAGTGGAAACAAATCTGACTAGTATCCATGAGGACACATGTTCAATCCCTGGCCTTGCTCAGTGGGTTAAGGATCCCACATTGCTTTGAGCTGTGGTATAGGCTGGCGGCTACAGCTCCAATTGGACCCCTAACCTGGGAACCTCCATATGCTGAGGGGGTGGCCCTAAAAATATTAAGTAAATTAATTAATTAAAAATAATAATAATAACAATGTGAGAAGTTGATAGCAATTGCATGTTCATCGCTACTGCCTGAGGTTAATTTCTGATGGTATGTGCCCTATTTCGAGTGCTGCATGTTATTTAGCTAATTCTTTCCTTGGTTTTCATTATATTGAGTGGAGGAGAAATGGCAATATCATTTTCTTCCCAATGTTACGGTGTCATCTATTGGCAAGATTAGAACAAACTTGAATAAATCATAACAATAAAGGCAGTAACCATCAGGCTCTTCACAGCTGCATCCATTCGGTGCAGACGTCCATTTGTTTAATACATTGATTTTTTTTTTCTTCTATAACATTTGTTTAAGAAGAATCTTGTTAACTATAATACACAAAAATTTCTCCAGGAAAGTAGCTAATAATTCAGGACAGTGGCAAGTAGGCTCTTGCATTCCATCTTTATTTATTTATAAAGAAAAGACATGATTCATATTGTGCCACATTAATGACATGAGAATTATTTCAAAATATAATAAATCTGAGGAAAAGGTTGTTTGATGGAATGAATACATTTCAGAACATGTATATTTAATGTGCAAAAAAGTAAGAAAGAAATATTATAGATGAATATGTTTGTAATATTGAAAATTCTAATAGCTGTTATAGTCAATGAAGAAAAGAATCTCCGTACATACATTAGAGTTTTATTTGGTATTATTTAGGCCACAGGCATATCACTCATACATTCACTCAGTAATTGATGTATCTTCAAACACTATTTTTAAAACAAGTGCCATGGGGAGCACAAATTTCTGTAACTCAAATTAAACATAACGGAAATCATGAACTATAAACTTCACTTCTCATTCTTAGAACTGAAAGGAGACTCCTAAGATCACCTATTTAGGAAGCTTTGAATGTAGATTCCTGAGATGGGTAAAGAGAGGTTTCAAAAATTTTCCTTACAGTAAGAATCATTACTGCTTATTTTTAAAGACTTTTAAAATGTTTCCGTTTTATACAGCTTTACTTGCGTTGTGTCTTTAGTTCTCCACAATTTTTTTCACATGTGCAGTTTCATGTATGCACGGTCACAAACAAGATACATTGTCATCAGCACAAGGATCCCACCTGTTCCTCTTTTATAACCACATCCACCTCCCCTCCCTGGTACCCTAATCCCTGACCATCTAATATATTCTCCTCTTCAAATATGTAATATTTTAAAAATATAAATAAAATCATTAATCTATAATATTTTGGGACAGGCTTTTTGAAAACTCAATTAAATCCCTATAAATTCAGATTATCTTGATAGTTTGTTCTTCTAATTTCTGGGTAATAGTCCATGGTATATAATTATGCTACATTTTCTTTAATTACTTACCCATTAAAGGGCATGTATTCCAGTTTGGGACGTTTTTATGCAAGTTTTTATATAAACATAAGTTTCCATTTCTGTGGGATAATGTAAAGAGTGAAGTTTCTGGGTCTTATGGTGGTTTCATGTTTAGATTCAAAAAAATGTGCCAGTTTTCCAGAGTGGTTGTGCTATTTGATATTCCCATTAGCAATGCTTGAATGATCTAATCCCAAGATTCTGTAGTGTCATTATTTTTAATTTATCTAATAGGAGTGTAATGGTATATTATCGGGGTTTTAATTTGTATTTCCGTAATGGTGAATGACTTTGTAACTATTTTATGTGATGGTTTTCAAACTGTGTATCCTCAGTGTAATATACCTATATCTTCCCCAGTTTTAAATGGGAGTGATTGTTTTTACTATTGAGTCCTTTATATATTCTAGATATTACAGTTTGTCAGATGTGGTTGGAAAATATTTTCTCCTAGCCTGTATTTATCTTTTCATTTTTTCACAGGCTCTTTTGCAGAGCAAACTTTCCAAGTCTGATCAGGTCAAATATATCAATCCTTTATGGATTGTGCTTTTAATGCCACATTGAAGAACTTTTCCCCTTGCTTTAGAACAAAAACATTATCCCCTGAATTCAAAAGTTTCACTACCTTTTTTTTTAGTCTTTCATCTTCTATTTTTAGGGCTGTATCCATGGCATACGGAAGTTACCGGGTTACCGGGCTAGGGGTCTAATCGGAGCTACAGCTGCCGGCTTACACCACAACCACAGCAACAGGATCCGAGCCGCATCTGTGACCTACACCACAGCTCACGGCAACGCCAGATCCTTAACCCATTGAGCGAGGCCAGGGATCGAACCCGCCACCTCATGGTTCCTAGTAGGATTTGTTTCTGCTGCGCCATGACGGAAACTCCCTAAAGTTTCACTATTTTGCTTTGATATATATTGAGTTAATTTTTGTATAAGGTCTGAGGTTGGCTGATGTTTATTTTACTAATTGCTACAGAATCATTTGTTGAAATGGTTACCCTTCCACCATTAAATTATTTTGCACCTGGGTCAAATTTCAATTGGGCATATATGTGTGAATCTATTTTGAGAATTTTTTCATACTGTCCCAATAATATATGTCTATCCCTATATCAATGCCATAATCTGGATTATTGATTTTTTCCCATTTTAGTCTTCTTTTTCAAAATTATTTTAGAGATTCTAATACGTTTTTATTTTTATAATAAATTTTAGAATAATCTCATCTATATGTATAAAATTTGATCTAGGAAATGAGCTATGTGTTTACCTGTATACTTGGAAAAAAAATCAAATGTTTATAACGTTAAGTATCCTAATCCATGAGTACAAAATGTCTCTTTATTTCAGTAGATCTTCTTTAATTTAATTATTATTTTGTAGTTGTACTATGCAAGTCACATACACATTGGATTTACACTAAGATTTTATTTATTTGAATGGTAATGCATTTTAAATTTCAATGTCCACATATTTCTTTGTAGTATCTAAATATACTATTGATTTCTATATTGTGTATCTCTTGTATCCTACAATATTTTTGAACTCGCTTATTATTCCTAAAAACTTTTGTGTAGATACATTGGATTTTGTCAATGTCGACAATCATGTCATTTTAATTAGAGCTAATATTTTATTTAATTGTTAAAATCTTATTTTATATAAACACATATATAACAGATATACCATTCATACATATTATTCTACATATTAGATATATACGGCATAATATATAACATAATTGTAAACTTAAAATACTTAACATGTATTAACTTCTATTTTTTGACTTTTTTTCTTATACTACTGCACTGGCTAGAATATTTAGTGCTATGTTGAAGAAAAGTGGTGACAGCAGAGATTTTGTCACATTCTTAGGTAGGGAGCATTTATTTTTTTATGATTAAGTATGATATTAGCTGTTATAAAAAGTTTCTTACAGATTTAGGATGTTTACCTCTAGTTTTCCAAACATTTTTATCTAATAGAGTGCCAAATGTTGTCAGTTTTATCTGCATCAATTGTATATATTTACATGATTTTTCCCTTTTAGCTTACTGATATGATGTATTGCATAGGTACATTTCCAAATACTGAACTATCCTTACATACTTGGAATAAATTCTACTATATGACGCTGAATTAACTTAATATGTTTCTGAGTTCAGTGTGCTAATAGTATCTTGAGGATTTTTGAGTTTAACTTTATGGAATATTAATTTTTAGTTTCTTTATTAAAAAAAACTAGTTTCAGTATCAGGGTAACATTGACCTCAGGTAAGTTGGAAAGTATTCCTCTCTCCCCTATTTTCTGAAATATATAGTCCAAAATATGTGTTAAACCTTTGAATGTTTGAATAATCCACTGCTTTGAGGTTTTAAATTTTCAAGGTTATTTAATGGTAATAGGATTTGAGATGATCAGTTTTATCTTGGTTGTGTTTTGTTTAATGTGGCATTTGAGGAACTGGTTTGTATCTTTTATTGAACTTGAACACAAAGTTTTTACAATGTCGTGTTATTCTTTCATGCCTGTAGCACCTTTAGGTATACACTTTCATTTCTGATACTGCTGTTTTGTGTCTTTTTATTTTTGACTCTTGGTATAATTTATCAATTTAAATAGATTATTATTTGAAGAATTAGCCTTTTGTTTCATTATTCCTTATTTTTTTACATGTTAAATAGCTGCCAGTTTTATGGGTTTTTTTAGGTTTTATTGAAGTATAGTTGTTTTACAATGTTGTGATAAATTCTTCTGCACAACAGAGTGATTCAGTTATACATATACACACATCCGTTCTTTTTCAGATTCTTTTCCCATATAAATGATCACAGAATTTTGGGTAGAGTCCCATGTGCTCTACAGCATTTCCCTTTTGGCCAATTATCCCATAAACCAAACTATGCATATGCCAATCCCAAATCCCTAGTCCATCCCCTCCCCACCCACCCCTAGTCCCTTTCGGTAACTATAATAATTATTTACCTATTTTGTTTCATTAATTTTTGTTCTTATCCCCTTCCTTCCTTTTGTTACAGCAGGCAGATAGTTAGGAGCAGAGAAGGGGTGACTGGGGACAAAAGGCAGGAAACCATGCATTATGGAAACAGCGGGGTCCAAAGTGATTGAGTTATAAAATTATTGGTACAGACACTTTGCAAGACAGTTTGGCAGTTTCTTGCAAAACGCATCATACTTTTACCATAAGATCTAAGAGTTGCACTTAACTTTAACTTGTTTCACAGTTTTTCATAGCAGTTTTATTCATATTGCAAAACTTGGAGACAACCAAGATATCCTTCTGTAAGTGAACAGACAACAACTGTGCTGTATCCAAACAACTGAATATTGCTGAGTGCTAAAGAAATGAGCTATCAAACTATGAAATGACGTGGATACAGTTAACATGCATAGGAATAGGTGAAATCTGAAAAGGTTACGTACTATATGATCTCACTTATATGACATTCTGGAAGAGGCAAAACCAAACCATGGAGAGTGTAAAAAGATCGGTAGTTGCCAGGGTTTGCTGAGAAGTGAAGATGAATAAACAATGACATAGGATTTTTAGATCAGTGCAGCTCTCCTGTATGATACTGTAATGATAGATATATGCCATTATGCATTTGTCAAAGACACAGAATATATAAGAGCCCTAATGTAAACTATGACTTCAAATATAGTGACACGTAGGG
>PVHT020000886.1:24709089-24720197 GCA_004024745.2 Catagonus wagneri | reverse complement strand
GACAGCGAGAATGGATGTGCATGTGTGAGGGCAAGGGGTATATGAGAACTGTCCGTCATTTTCCACAATTTTTCCAGAACCTAATTCTAATCTATCTTTTAAAAAAAATTGTTGAGGTGTGGGAAATCCACATGAGAATCAGCATGCATCAAAAAAAAAATTATATTACAAATATGTGAAACTACCTCCCAGAAGGGGATAGGGAAGGGAACTACTTTCTAAATAAGTGGGGACTGAAAGACGAAATGCGGAAGGCGCTGCACAGAAGCATTGCACTATTGCTAATAAACTTTTTGCCGCCTGGATACAGCTTAACAATTCTGCTACTGCTATGTAGACATACTACAGTTACAAAATTAAGTAAAAAAAAAAAAAAAAAAAAAGGCAGATGGCAGAAGCCAGATTTCTTACTCCTGGAGTGGGAGTTTATAAACGAGCAAGGAAAAAGGCTAGGATTAGCCATGTAGTAATGGATTAGAGTTGGAAAATTCAGTATGAACTCATGTTTATCGTAATACAGATACGATGGCTACATATAGAGATATTTATAGATACTTAGATATACACAAGTTGGTAACAGACACATTTCCTTCCTCTCTCAGCTTAGAGGGCCTAAAAGCACTGACACCCAATAGCAAGAAGCACACTTATCATCAAATCTCGTTCTCTAGTACATTTTCACCAAAAGCAGCCAGTTGATAGTATGTACCCTTGATATATAATGGTGAAAACAAAACTATATCTCTCTGGTCTTAAAAAAACACACACATCTAATAGTGAGAAAAACCATCAGAAATTGGCACAGCATTGTAAAATCAACTATAATAGTAATAAAAAAGAACCTTAGACAAATCCCAATTGAGAGATTTTTCTGCAAAATACCTGGCTAGTACTCCTCGAAACTATCAAGACCATCAAAAACAAGGAAATTTCAAAAAGCTATCGCAACCACAAGTTGCCTAAGGAGACATGCTAAGTAAATATACGTGGTATTCTAGGTAGGATACTGGAACAGGAAAAGGACAATGAGCACCAAATAAAGCTACTGAAATAAATTATAGACCTTAGTTAAGAATGGATAAATAAGGGTTAATGAATTGTATAATAGTGTTAGATGTTCACGCTAGAGCAAACTGGGTTAAGGCTATATGAGAACTCAGTATTTGAAATTTTTCTATATATAAAAATGTTCAGAAAAATTGTATGTTAAGAACTTGTTTTAATTATGTGGAGAATGAACTGCAGTACAGATGGACAGGAAACAAAAGTTAAGAGGCTGTTATAATAACCCATGTATAGGATACAGTGTCAAGAAGTCAAGGATTGCCTGCAGATTTTGGTGACTGAGTAAATAGTAGTAGCATTCATATTTTATGTGGGATTTTATGGATCTTGATCAATGATTTAAAACAAATGCATTCAAACACTTGCCTTAATGTTAAGCAAGTTAAGCCAAACAGCAGATGAGTGTTTGTCCAAGGTCTTTTGTTTTGTGGTGGATTTACACTAGATTAACACATACTCAAATGATATTTCTTCAAAACCGCTTTCCCTCATTGAGGTAGGTAACATATTTTAAATTGTTTTCCCATTTAAATGTCCATACATGGTTTCACTGTTTATACCTCTTTGATAAAAAGAAAAAAATTCGAATGGAATACAAATTTTTATAAAAAAATGAGTTCTGGAGACTCTGAGTATTATTTCTGAACTTTATATGAGATAATAAAATATTAAGTGCATTCTACATTCCTTCAAGTGTAATATGTGTTTTTTTTTTTTTTTTTTTGCCTTATCTGCGGCATGCAGAATTTCCTGGGCCAGGGATTGAATCTACACCATAGCAGTTCCCAAGCCACAGCAGGACAGTGACAGATCCTTAACCCACTAGGCCACCAGGAAACTCAAGTTCAAGTTGATCTCCACTCTGTAAGGGCACATGCCCCTTGCTGCTGATTTGATACATTAAGTGAATGCTATTTTTTAAATTTTTTCTACATATGACATATTTAGAACAAAATGTCTTGAATATTATCCTATTTCATAGACATAATGTTCATTTTCTGACCCAAACAAAAGCATCCAAACCAAATAGAACATTGTTTTATTGTAAAATAAATAACTCAGTTAATCATTTGAATCTCAACTAATTCCTCCAAGTTAGCTTTTGTCATTAGACATCTCTGTCACAGAACTAGTGAAAATACAGTCATGTTATGATGGGCAAAATAAAACATCCCTTTCATTTTTAAAAAAAGCTATAAAGCTGATAATATCATTATCATCATTAAAGGCATGGCTCTCATTCCCTGAATTTTAAACTGCTATGTCAATGAAATAGAAATTTTAATGAAATGAAATAGATACATCAACAGTACTACATAGACAATTTATATATTACAGTACTTTGACAATAGCTGGACTTGGGAATGTGATTCTTGGTAATACTATATTTTTTGCTTTAGGGAGTGATAAGTTCTCGGTTGTGAAGCTGATGTCAGCAAACTCTACTACTTTGATCTTCATAAAGTTATGCCTTGAAAATTAATGGGACGGCTACATATGAAATCAAAATCAATTTACTATTTCTTATAGTGGGGCAAGAATGAATTATCCAGTATAAAGTGCAGAACACTATAAAGGCTGCAATCTCATGTCACAATTCTTATGTTTTTTTAATAAACTGTTCATGCTTTTTTTTCCTACGGTTTATGACATTGAAAGGACTCTTCAGTAAAATTACAGCAATAAATTTCTCCTTATGCTGGACAGATTTTACTTATTTTCTATCTGTCATCCTGTTTTGCAAATAATCAAGACATGACAAAACTGATTAAAGATTTATCTTGCCTTCATGAAATACAATATCTGCCTTAGCTAAAAAATGGCAATATAAAAACGGAGCTAAGTTTAGATCAAGTTTCTACTATTTATCACCACTCAGAAATAAGTGATATTAAGGTAAACTAAAATAGTTGCTTTTATTATCACTGAATATTTAATTCCTCATAGTCCAAGGTAAAGTAGATTTCTTTATTACTTCTGGCATTTGGCAAAAGTTGTTAATCAGTTACAAAAAAAATGCATTGTTCACTACCATCTGCTCTCACATCTGTTTTACAAAATCATGGCTCCAAAGAGAATATATATAGTTTGAATATAGAACAGATACTTTTGATGTATTTTTAAATGCTAAAGAAAGATTTTTTCCCCAAAATATCTAATACCTGAATTTTCAGGATTTTTGTTAGAACACCAAAAATAATCAATTTTTTTTTACAAATTGCTGTTTTACCTATTTCCTCCAACAACATTAATATCTAATGATTTTTTATGGCTATCTAATTAGGTTGATTTTTTTCCTGAAAATTGACTCCTTATGGAAAATAGAGTTTGCTGCAAAATACATGGTTTATAGTTCTGCATTTTCCCATCTTATTCAATCTGAGATGATTTGCACATGTGTATTCTTACATTTGATTATTGGTATAACTTTTTGCACCTAGCTTTCCCTTAATAATATCCCTATCAAATTCTCCCATCTCCAGAACAAGCTTATGAATATGAACATCGTCTTACCTCTAGGATAAGCTTTCTTGTGTGTGTCCCTATTTTTTCTTTTTATACTTCATTGACTGGTTCTTTATACTCAGACCAAAATAACCCTCATTTGTTCCCCGTAACTATTTGGTCACTAAATGGTATTACTAAATATGCTCATTAATGCTAGTTAAATCTCATTCTCTGTCATAAAATATTTCTCATTTTCATTGGTACTGCTCCCATTATTTTGGAGTTTTACTTGCCTCCTACTTGGTCTCTGTGTCTCCTATTTTTTTTTTTCAATTCTGTATTTCAGTAATTACCACAATCATACTAATCTTTATACTAATAGTTTTATTATCTTATTCTTCTGCCTCAAAACCTCCAATAAAAACCTCAACCTTCTTATGCTATTTAAAGCTCTTAATACTATGTCTCTACTATTTATTTCCTCCTGATTTCTCACTCCTCTAACTGTAATGACAACAAGATATAAACTCTCTCTGCATACAGTTTCAGTTTTTCTTTACATCTTCCTATAAGAACATTTAACTCTTGATCCTGCAAGCATTCCATTCTTATCCTAGCCGTTCACCACTTAGCACTGCCTACTTCCTTTTCTTCTCCACTCAGCATATATTGTACCTGTTATGTTCATGCTCTTGAAAATTTCCTACCTTGTTTCGTATATTACAGAATTCACCAAGAAAGGGAGATTTAATAGATATCCACATTCATCCGTCACCTATCATAACTTACACACTGGCAATATAAACCAGCTTTAAAAAAAACCTTTACTATCTTACCTGATATTACTTTTAACCACCCCTCTGTATATCATAATGCTGAAGCCGAGAATGGTCGTCCTCTGCAATTTTTTCTGCCATAAAAAAGCAGGATATTGAAGCCCATGGAGTAAATGCATATACTAGAAAGACATGTTCTTACTATCTTTTAAACATTCATTAAGGAGACTTGTTTCAAAATGTAACGTGTTTATAAATGGGACAATTATCCTTAGGATTTAAGAGAGAGCCACCCAGTTCTGAGACTTCAACATCTCCCACGTGACACTTTCCATAGGTAATCTGCAATGGCTGGCCTACAAAATTGTGGATTACAAAATCCCCAAATAACTTCTACGTGTGTCCTCACCCAACCCTTTTCTCTCAGAAATTTCTGACCCATCCAAATGCCTGGTAAACACAACTACGTTGTCATTCAGATTGATCTAAGCATCCCCTTGTACCCTAAATCTCTTCCCTACCTGATCCCTCTACCTGTTCTGCCTTCTGTCTCTCCTATGAAGACACTGCCACCCCTCTGGCATTGCCATATATTGCCGGTTTTCCCCTGACTCAGTACCTACCACGTTTTATAGGATGAGTGTGGGCTTTCGTTCCTCCTTGCGCAACACTTATTAGAGGTGAAAAGATAAGAACTATGGTTACATTAAGTTGTCTAAATTTAGAGTGTTAACATAATGTAGAAATTAATTTTTGTGTCTCTGTTAATTAGTATTGTACAAATCTCAGTGATGGAATAATTCAAACATTATCAAACACTAATTTGTCCTTAATAAGAAGTCTTAAACATAAAAACAGAGCTTTAAAAGACAGTCTATGAAAATCCTCTGCAATGCCTATGCCTGTCTATAAAGTCTGCAGAATCTGAAATGTCTATGCCTTATATTTGTATCCATTGATACCATCAATTGTTATTGAAATTAATCACTACATAGTGAAGTTTTTTCCACCTGTAATTAAAATGTTTGAGGGACTCTGATACTTCCAACAGAAATGTCATGGAATTTAAGCCATCTTTTTGTAATCCAAATACTCTAAGACTCTCAAATTAAAAACCAATTTAAAATCTGTAGTTCTCTTGGACAGTTTAGTAGCAGGTAAGTGTGATAGAATGTGGAATGTGAATTGAAAAAGCAGATAAGATTTACCTGTCAGTAAAGCTCATTATAGAAATAGACTCAGTGTTCCATTAAGAAACAACACCTGCTTTTGTTTAAGCTCTGGTTTGCGAGAGAGTAAATTTAATCTATTGAGCAGCTAATCCAGTAACATGCATTTGTATGAAACATAATACATAAAAACCAATTATGGAAAACGTTGACTCTGAAATATGCAAGTCTCTGTAAAGCTTTGTTTTTCATTTTGAAACAAATGTCTTCTCGGTACAATGATGTTTCATGATTTTATTTAGAAGAACTTTACAGATATTATTTATTCTCATTTTAAAGTTATTCTCATTTTTAGTTTTAAAATAAGGTGGTGACTTTCTAAAGAATATTGACATAATTGTGTACCACTTTAAAAATAAAGGAGAAATTGAAAAAAGTCCACTTGAGCAACTTGCATTTCTGAATAGTTCCTTAATAATCATAAGCACTTCTATCCAAATAAAAAAAATAGGTAAGTCTATGGAGTTCCCATCGTGGCTCAATGGTTAACGAATCCAACTAGGAACCATGAGGTTACGGGTTCGATCCCGGGCCTCGCTCAGTGGGTTAAGGATCCAGCGTTGCCGTGAGCTGTGGTGTAGTTTGCAGACGTGGTTCGGATCCTGCGTTGCTGTGGCTGTGGAGAAGGCTGGCAGCTACAGCTCCTGTTAGACCCCTAGCCTGGGAAACTCCATATGCCGCGGGTGCGGCCCTAGATAAGGCAAAAAGACAAAAAAAAAAATAGGCAAGCCTAACAGTTTTTAAACATAGTCCTACACTGTATAGGAATCTGAGTCTTTGGAAAATATAAAAACATGTAAGGATTAAAGGAGACATCTTTGTGTGGCTTGGAGCATATTTAGTTGTTAAAAATCCTCTTAGACTCCATGTTCACTCTCCAGGCCCTCGTGGGCTGTGGTTTTGCCCCTGGAACTCTGCTAGGTAGGAATCCTGATCCTGGGACTCCTGGGCAGGGATGGCTTTAGGCAGAGATTATCTGGGCTCAGAAAAATAAACAACGGCTCCCCCTTTTGAAGCAAAAGAGGCAGTCCTGATGATCTCGGACTTGCCTTTAGCAGTTGTTTTTCCTTTGTCCAGAAGAATGATCTTTACAGCTAAGCCAAGTAGCTCTATGTTCCTGTCTGGTAAAAGCCAAGATGTCTTGACCACCCGCCTTCATTCTTTCTATTTACCTTTCCATTCAGTTCAAACTGGCAGGTTTTCTGTTGGGATGCTAATGAAGTTCCTTGTTCATACTCACACTAATTTCTTTATCAAGTCGTTGCCTGGCCATATTCCTAATGTTCTCTTCTGAACATGCTTTCTCATTTTCTGCAATATGCATCAGCTGAGAATTTCTGAATTTCGGTTCTAGCACCTCTTTGTTTAGCAATTCTGTCTTCAGCTTACCTCTTCTAACATTTTGTCGTAAACAGAAGGGAAGAACCACACCACTCCTCCAACACTTTGCTTAGAAATCTTTTCAGCTAAATATCCAATTTCACTCCTCACAAGTTCTAACTTCCCCAGAATGCTAGAACAGGGACACAATTTGGCAAAGTTTTTTTTTGGTTTGGTTTTTAAATTTTTACCACTTTGTAATAAGCATTGGCTTTCCTCCAGTTTTTGATAACATGATCCTCATTTCCATCTGAGACCTCAGCAGAATATCCCCCCTTAATATTCATATTTCCCACCCTTCTGGGCATGATTATTTATTTTCTAAGATGGAAGCATTCTCGAGAGTCCTCTTCTGTTCTTTGAGTCCTAACCAGAATCGCCTTTGAAATTCCTTTCAATGCAGTATTGATTTTTTCTCTCATACACTTCAATGTTATCCCAACTTCTACCCCTTCACCCAGTTCCAAAGCTGTTTCCAGATTTTGGAGTATTTGTTATAGAAGCACCCTACTTCTTTGTGCCAAGTTTTGTCTTAGTTCAGGCTGCTGAGTTATGACCAGAGTCTAATTGAAACAAATAAACAAACAAACAAACACATTGTTTCTCACAGTTCTGGAGGCTGGGAGGTCCATGCTCACGGTACCATACTAGCAGACCTAGTGCTTGATGAGAGCCCACTCCTTGCTTCCCGACTTCTCTTTGTGCCGTCACAGAGAGAAGAGCTCTCTGGCTTCTTCTCATACAGACACTAATTCATTCATGAGGGCTGTACCCTCTAATGACATAATCATATCCCAAATACCCACCTTCAAATACCATCACATTGGGGATTAGATTTGAACACATGAAATTGGGGTTGGGGGCAGACACACTTAGTCTTACAATCCCCAAATCTCATTTACATGTTAATATATGTTGGCTATGTTTCACATGTTATCTATAATGGTGCCATATTTAGATAATAAAATTTCTATATAGTTTGTGAAGCAGAAAAAACAGTACATGGTAAAATCAAAGGAAAGCTCTTAAAGTTTCTGCTACCAGATAGCATAGCTCAATTTTGTAAAACGTTTTTCCACTAAAGCAAGAAAGGGCTATGCCTGCCTTAGTAGGGGGCAGGAATTTTTTCCTCCCTCAGCGAACCTTGCAAGTTACATGGCAGTGGGTACAGTGTAGTAATTTTTTCCCAGAAAGAGCAGAAAATAATGTATAATAATGTGTAAGTATATACATTGATTTGAGGTAGAATTGACATGTTTTTCTGAAAATTGTTTTCTATTAATATGTCTAGTACTTTAAAAATTTTGTTTGTCTTCTTTGTATGTCTTTGGAAGTTTTCTTATTTAGGTTGCCAAAAAATTGTCATATTTAATGTCCAGATAGTTTATCCTTCTATTATTATCTTAAATAAGGCTTTTAATCATTATGTTCATAATTTGAACCATTTAAAATCTGTCTTTCTTATTTACTCATTAATGAACAATTTTTTTTAAAGGCTTCATTTAGGGAGGCAATATAAAACGTGAAAAATAAGAAAGTGTCCCTGCTCTTAAACAGCTTGTAATAATATGAGATAAAACATACTTGGGTAATGGCATTTCTAATGAATTTAACCTAGTAGGTGATAAATATATAACATCGTTTGACTTTGAATTTGATGAATTTAGGTCTCTATTGCTTCATTGAACAATTAATTGAGCTGAGTAAGTTTAAAACATGTGGCTCCTTTTAATTCTCTGAATCTCTCTTCTGAACCAGAAAATCTTATATAATAGTATGAACATGCATTTGAAAGAAAAAAATTTCTGTCTAGTGACATGTCATTTAATATAGTTTTTCCAAATAAATATTAGTGGTGTAGCCAAAATATTGCAAAACAGATGAAAAAGTGGTTCACCCTGATTGGCATAGACACTGATGGTCAAAGAGAAATATTTTATTTTCAATTTTCTGAAGATAAGCTAAGATTTCAGCTGTGTTAGACAATGAATGAACTAAAGCACCAATGCTTGAGATCTCCAAAAGTGACCCATGATTTAATTTTTCTAGAGTGTTGATGCTTGAACAAAATGGTTATTATTTAAAATTTAGATATATGTGTTGAATGAAAATAATGGAAGCCCTTAGAACTTGATTTTAGTTTAATATTTGAGAGCCAAAGAAGCTGCAGTCCTTTGGACACCCATGATACTCCTAAGTGAATTAGTAATCAGTTAAACATTCTAAAAAGTATTTTACATAGGTCATCTTGTTTAATATTTAATAAACTCCTATGAAACTGGGATAACTAGTTTATGTTGCAGATTAGAAATCTTAGGTTTAGAGAGTTGGTGTAATTGACCAAAGTCAAAGGCCAGAAGCCAGAGCTTAAACTCTGGTCTGCTTTACCTAAGTAGAATACTAAATACTGGTATTTAGTCTCTAGATCATCTTGTTTTTTTGTGTGTATCTTATTATGTGCAGCATAGTTTGGAAGATGGAAGGACTCTAAATTTGGAAACTGGCTAGGAAGAGGTAATAATATTTAAGAGTCATGTAATAATAACTTGAATTAAATTTTTTCAGTGAGATATTGAATAAAGCCTTAAAAGTAAATTTTTGTATGATAAGGTGTTAAATATATATAATAACATATTTTAGTACATAAAAATGTACTGTTGCAAACAGATTCTAAACAGAAAATAGACAACATTGTATTATAGAATTAGAAAATCAGAAAATTATGCAAGAAAAAAAACTGAGGGAATCAGTATTACGGAATTATATCTGCAACTTTACCAACTACATTGATGAGCTCTAACAGTTTTCTGGCGGTGTCTTTAGGATTTTCTAGGTATAGTATCATGTCATCTGCAAACAGTGGTAGTTTCACTTCTTTTCGAACCTGGATCCCTTTTATGTCTTCTCTGATTGCTGTGACTAGAACTTCCAAAACTATTTTGAATAACAGTGGTGAAAGTGGATATCTTTGTCTAGTTCCTGGTCTTAACAGAAATGCTTCCAGTTTTTCACCGAGAATGATATTATCTGTAGATTTGTCATATATGACCTTTATTATGTTGAGGTTTTTTTTTTTTTCTATGCACACTTGAGAATTTTTATCAGAAATGAGTGTTGAATTTTCACAAGAGCTTTTTCTGAGCCTATTGAGATGGTTTTTAATCTTCAGTTTGTTAATGTGGTATATCACACTGATTAATTTGCAGATGTTGAATAATCCTTGCATTCCTGGCATAAATCCCACTTAATCATGGTGTACGATCCTTTTAATATATAATTGAATTCAGTTTACTAGTATTTTGTTAATATTTTTGCATCTATGTTCATCAGTGATATTGGCCTATAATTTTCTCTTTTTTTGTGGTATCTTTATCTGGTTTTGGTTTCAGGGTGATGGTGGCCTCATAACATGAACTTAGGAGTGTTCCTCTGCAATTTTTTGGAAGAGTTTTGGAAGAATAGGTGTTAACTGTTCTTTGAATGTTTTGATAGAATTCACCTGTGTAGCTATCGGGTCCTAGACTTCTGTTTGTTGGAAATTTCTTAAATTAGGTTCAATTTCAGTAGTTGTGATTGGTCTATTCACATACTCTATTTCTTCCAGGTTCAGTATTGGAAGGTGGTACCTTTGTAAGAATCTGAACATTTCTTCTAGGTTGTCCATTTTATTGGCATAAATTTGCTTATAGTAGTCTCTGGTGATCCTATGTATTTCTGTGGTCTAAGTTGTAATTTCTCCTTTTTCATTTCTAATTTTATTAATTGGAGCCCCCCTCCTTTTTTTTTCTTATGAGCCTGGTTCAAGGTTTACCAGTTTGGATGATCTTTTTAAATAACCAAATTTTGGTTTCATTGATCTTCTCTATTGTTTTCTTTGTCTCTGTTTCACTTTTTTCTGCTCTGAGCTTTATGGTTTCTTTCCTTCTACTAATTTTGGGCTTTGCCTGTTCTTTCTTCTCTAGTTGCTTCAGGTGTAAGTTTGGGTTGTTTATTTTAAGATATTTCTTGTTTCCTGAGATAAGAGTGTATTACTACAAACTTCTCTGGCAGAACTGCTTTTGCTGTGTCCCACAGGTTTTGGGTTATTGTATGCTTATTATCATCTGTCTCTGTAAGTATCTTTTCCTCTTTGATTTCTTCAGTCACCCATTGGTCATTTAGAATCATATTGTCTAGCTTCTAGGAGTTTGTGTTTTTTGCTGTTTTTTTT
>PVHT020000886.1:24668471-24708089 GCA_004024745.2 Catagonus wagneri | reverse complement strand
TTTTTTTTTTTACTAGAAGTTAGAAGGTATTACTCAAGAAACACAAAAATTTTAAAATTGTGTGAAATACTATACATAAGATATGGACTAGCATATTAAAATATGACTATTTAAATATTTAAAGTTATCAAATAATATATAATGTAGTTCATGTTATCACTTAGTGGACAGCATTAAAATAAAAAAGAGTAGTAGAAATTAAGGAAAAAATCGATGGCCTTATTAGGACATATTTATTCTTTTATTATTACATTTTTTTCAGCCAATTTTGGTTTCTTTCATTGCATGTGAGAATTCTTTTATTCAGCAATAATTTCAATCAACATATTTTTATACATTTTTTCATTTTTATTGACAATTTTTTTATTGACATTATATATTCTAAATATAGGTCCTGAGGATATAATAATTAACAAAATAGAAGTGTGATTTCTGGTCACAGGGCTCTTCCATTCTAATACTGTCATTTTGACTCTCATATATTTATTTATATTATACAAATACAATTTTATCCCAGTTTTTCTTTGAAAAATAAAAGTTCCTCCATTTCATTGTATTTTCGTTTGTTAATAATTATTGATTCTAAATGGGAAATAACTAAAAAAATAATTCTGTCTGTGCTCAATAAACCATCCTCCGAACACCGAGGAAGACCATAGATAGAGTCAAATGTAACACTGCATGCATGTTAAGCTTAGGTGATGTCTGTTTCCTTTTGCAACTACAAAAAGAACCAGTAAGGCACAGCCTGTAATAGCAACGTGAGGACAAAGAAAGGTTAGCAGTAGTGTCAGCCTCCAGTGCCTCTTCACTATCGAGGCAATGCTACACATCACTGCCACAATCTTTGCAATCGTCTTCAAGAAAATTATGCATAAAATACATATAATATAGAATTAGTGTCTTCCCTTAAAACAATACCTAGTTGTGCCAGTACTCCTTCTTTAGAATACTTGTTTTATTGCTTAGTGATATTAAGATTTTTTCAAAAACATCGGAGCAGGCAGATTTTGCAACATAGCAACCCCACACTTGACTGAGGTTCTGCTTTTCCTATTCTTCAGGGAGAAAGAATCCTTCTTTTGAACATCAATTTTCTTCAAAGGCTTTGGGCTAAAGCTGTTACAATTAAAAGAATAATTTATCTTTCCTGTGCTTTTTACCTTCCTAAGACTCAGAGGAAATAGGAAAACATTATCTTGTTGTTACTTGGATGAAAATGTAGTGTCAATAAAGATTAAGTATTTCCTTACCAGATCCTGATGAGCAGTTAACATTACTTTACTGTGCATTTTCAATAAAATGTTTTTAGTATCTGCAAAAATAGATATCACAATATTCAGTAAGGGGATTTTGTTCAGAGAATGACACTTTACATTTCTCCTTTCAAAATTAAAAAAAAAATCAGAAAATTTAAGAATTCTCCTCTAAAACTGCTTACTTAGGTTTTAAGTTTACAAAATCTTATTTAAAATAGGACAAAACTTTTTAACCTATGCTATAGAGAAAGAGGTATTTCATAATTTGATATAAATCAATGGGAGCTTTATACCTCAACTTTGTATAGTGATGATTTTACCATAAGCTGGAATATGTTGGATTCGTATGTTCTGCCATGATATGGTTTTAATTTGATGCTAAGTTTGGGTAGTTTTGCCAGTAAGGCTTTGCAATAATATGTACTTATATTTACTTTAAAACCTCACTGAAAGAGTAAGTTTTGTGCCATTCTGTGCCTTAAAACCTAACATTGATTAGTGAAAAAAGTGTAAAATAAGGATACCCTTATAATTTATATTATTTTATTCAGAAGGATTCAGGCATGAAGAATACTAGATGATAAGGAAAAGCTGTAAGGATGCATCACTGGAAAAGAAATAATAATAAAAAACACTCCTTATCTCTACATAAATAATGGCCAAGCTGTTGTATCCTACAGTTCCTGATAAAAGGAGAGGTCATTTTTGTACATATTTTCTGACAGAATGAGGACATTCATGTTATCCCTGATTAGCTGAATAATGTCCCATGGCATTTTCTCCATTGATGCAACTTAGCAGCGACAGCCTCATTTGCTATTCATTCTGACCTTCCCCCCCACTCCTGCACTCGTCTCCTCTAACAGACTTAAAGAGATCAGTATGTTCCAAACTCTAAAAATAAAATGCAAATTTTTCCTGACATAATACAAAGAAGAGATCATTTTCATTAACATTCCCACCTACATTTTGCTTTTCAAAGTGCACTTTTCTTTTAAAAAGCCATTAATTCTTATAAAAATTAATTGCCCACTAGGTAAGACTGATTTGGATAAAATTCAGTTGAATTTTAAATATACTTTAACTTTTCACTATATTTTTGTATGTGCACACTGGGTCTATGTCCATTATGTTTATATTTTAAATATTTTCAGTTTGATAAATAGCAAAGATGGCTTTGAAGTATATTTTAAGAGGAAAATATATGAAATTCATATTCACTTATTAGTAAGTTCAATAACCTATCTACTATATATCTTTTAATTTTCTATTAACATCATCTAAACTATTTATTGGGAGGAAAGAGGGAAACTTTGAGATTCTTACATTTGAATTGTAAAGGTAAATACATTGTTTTCACCATATTAAAAAATATTAGTATCTTGAGCAATATGAAGAATAGTCTTATTCCATAATTACATTGTGTCTATTTAGAACAAGGGGTCTTTTAATATAGTCTGAACAACTGTAATAAACAGATGATATGGTCACATTAACAAGAGAAAGATAACCTCATACCTTCTCCGAAATATGTCTCATTCATTAGTTGTATTGAATGTTTCATGTACGACAATCACATTGTTTTTGTTTGTAGGTAAATTTAGATAGGACTATATGAAACAAACTCATTTATGTCTGCTTGATTCAACAACAGTATTTAATGTGCACTGTGACCCTCTCATATTTCTAAAATGTAGTGAACATAAAAACATTTTCCCCCAGATGATCCCATGGACTAAATTTATAACCACATGTTTTGTCTGCATGGGGGTATAATGATTTAGTGTATCTTAGGATGATATAAAATGATAAAGAATGGCCGAATAAACTTGAATGCAACATAAGAAAGAGATTTATAGTTATAATATAACTCAAGGAATTAATTTCTAAGATAGAAATTGCATATTCTTATTTAAAATATTTGAAAACAGTTCAAATTTACTAATAACAAGAAAATAAAAATTTAAAAATTGGATATGAATTTATAACTACCTGATGGCTGTTGCAACTCCTTTGTACCCATGCAGCTAGCGACTAAAGGGAAAGGCAGGCAAACAGCAAGCAAGACTAATAATATAGACATATCCTTGACATAACCTAATAAGAAAAACACATTGGCTATAAATATGTGATAGTATAAATTTTATCATTCAATAGGAGAAAAATATTTATTAGTATATGATGCTAAGAATAAGGAGGAAATGCAAACAAATCCACTAAATTCTTTCAAAATACCACAAACACAAGTGAAATGCATATGAATTAATGATAGGGTCTAAGTCTGAAAATCAATAAAAGAAAATGTAGGAGGATGTTCTGTGATAGATGCACAAAAGTGCTTCATAAATAATTCTTTGTAATTGTCACAGCAAAAAAAAAAGGTTTAGTTACAACAAACAAAAATTTCTTTTTACTGAAGGATACAATGAATGCAGTTGTTGAACATATGGCAGCTTGGAAAGATAACTGCATTGTTTGTGAATAACAAGGGAGAAACAGTCAAAATTTATGAAAATAGTCAGGTGACACAGAGATGACAGAATGGAATCAAATACAAAAAGGACTTTCATCAAAAATGAAAGAAAACAAACAAAAATCATGTGAAATCATGCTTTAACTAATGAGTAATCAGAAAAATGTGAAAATGAGATAGCACTTAGCATGTTGAAAAGGATATTGAAAGAAGAGTAATGCCAGCTGAGAGTAAACAGCACAGACAGACATTTCCTGAAGCAGCTTTTAAGGATGCATTTCAGAGTGAAGCAAGATAACTCTTGAAAGATAATTTAAAACACAAGAAGAAATGAGGAGTGAAATAGCATGCATCTGTATTTAAATGACTCACTGTATAAAATGATAATATGTTTATATAATTTGGAAATTTTACATTTGTTTAAAATTCTTGGCAAAATTTCAAGTTTAAGCCTCAGAAAAGAATGTAGAGTTTAAATTTCAAATGAGAACAGTATAAATTTCCAAGAAAAAGAAAAATCTGAATAAAAAGAAAGTAAACCCCCAAATTCAAAACAATGTAAAATAAGGAAATATACAAATAGAAAGTGCACAAAATCAAAAATATTAAAGTGATGGAACAAGCCCAAGTATATTAATAAGCACTAAAATTGCAAATAGACTAAATGCAGAATCTAGAAAAATAAAGACAGTTGTTTATTGGAAAATAAAATCCAGCTGTGTTTTGGCTATCACATGTACACACACCTAAAACTAAGAATCCTTAAACGTTGGAAATATAAACACTTAAGTGGATATTCTAGGCAAATATAAACACAATTAAGGCTTAAATGTCTATATTAATGTAACATTTGCTTCTATGCACCAAATGTTATTAATAATGGATGGACCCACCAGGTAAGCAAAAAATAACTCAACAAGAAGAAAGAACAGTATAAACTTGTATGTTTTCTACATGATTTCCTTAAATAGTTATAAAACAAAAACTGACATAGCAATTCAACTGCTGATATGGGTTAATAAATGCCTAACTTATTGGCTTTCCCTTATGAAATAACTCAAAAGTCTAGATTAAATGCACTCAGAACACTTTTAAGATTTTGGAGAGTGGACTAAAACTGCCAAATTCTGGAAGTCTGTCAACATTGCAAAGAAGCGTGGATGAAGAATAAGTATTAATAGGTACAGGTGTTGTTTTTGTAATGAAAATAGTCTAAATTTTGGTGGCAATGATTGTGTGACTGTGAGTACACTGGAGCCACTGATTTACTTTAAAAGGGTGAACACCATGGATAATGAATTACGCTGTGTCTCAGCAAAGCTCTTATATAAAGAAATATTGGAACACAGGATCAACATAGGATGGATTTCTGTTTTCCATTGATTTCTAGCCTGAATTTAGTCCTAGGCTACAGCACTGTATCAAACAGATAAACTCTGATATTTTACAGCCTTCTGGTCTAAGAACAGAAGACAGAGTTAAGGTAAAGACACTCCATCAAAAGTGAATGGGTAGATACTGAAAAGGAAAGTCATAGATGTTGACCAATAGTCTGCTTATAGATTTCTGCCCAAGTTTCTGTTGATCCCTGCAAGATACAAGCATAAAACACATAACAATGAGCCTAATGAAGGGCGAAAAAAAGATAAAGAACTAAGATTGGAGCCAATTATCAACCAAAAATTAAGGGAAAAGTCATTTTCTAGATAAAAAGAAATCAAACAAAATCCATCACCAGCAGATGTGCATTTTAATAAATGCTGAAGATATTCTTCAGATGAAGGAAAATTATACCTGAATAAAAATCCAATTTTTCTGTAATGAACGAAGAGCATCAGAAATAGCAATTGTGGTAAATAGAAAAGATTTGTTTTTTTTCCTCTTAGTACCATGAAAATTCATATATGCTTTCAAAGCAAATGTAATAGCATGGTGTACATATGGATCTAATACATATAAGTGGCATAAAGGGTAGAGAGATTGGAAAATCGGTCTGGAGAGTGCCAGAGAACCTATATGTCACACAAAGCAGAAAAATTTAGCTATAAATATATTATGAAAAGCTAAGGATGCCCATTATAATCCCTAGGGCAATGAGGAAGGAGAGGAAGGAGAAAAAGAAGGAAGAACCAGGAAGAAGAAGGAAAAGGAGGAAGGGAGAAGGAAAGGGGGAGAAGCAGTAAATAGGTACAGCTAAAAAACAAACGGAAAAGAAACTTTAAAACATACTAGTAATCACAGAAGAGGTAGAAGGGAGTACCCTTCGTGGCTCAGTGCTTAACAAATCTGACTAAGAACCGTGAGGTTTTGGGTTCGATCCCTGGCCTTGCCCAGTGGGTTAAGGATCCGGCGTTGCCGTGAGCTGTGGTGAAGGTTGCAGATGCGGCTCGGATCCTGCGTTGCTGTGGCTGTGGCGAAGGCCGGCGGCTACAGCTCCTGTTAGACCCCTAGCCTGGGAACCTTCATATGCCGCGGGTGCGGCTCTAGATAAAAGGCAAAAAGACAAAAAAAAAAGGTAGAAACGGAGCAGAAACAAAAAATATAGAGGGCATAAATAAAGGAAATTTTAAAATAGTAAATGTAAATAAAACCATATCAATAATTACATTTAGTGTTAACAAAATTGTCCAAATGACATAAAAGAAAGCTCAAACTGTAGGCTGTGTATGATAAATGCCTTTTAAATATAAAAAATAGATGTTTTGAAAATAAATAGAAAATGGTATATCATACGAACCAAAGGAACAAAAAGAAGGGATAACTATATTAATAGCAGATAAATTTTACCCCAAAAAGTAGTTCCTGAGAAAAGAGGAACATTGTAATAGGAACAGCACTAAGGAAAACTTAGAAGACTTATGCTACCTGACTTCAGGTCCTGTTATAAAACTATTTCCAACTATGGCACAGCGGGTTAAGAACCTGACTGCAGCAGCTTGGGTCACAGAGGAGGTGCAGACTCAATTCCTGGTGCAGTGGCTTAAAGGACCAGGTGTTGCCGGAGCTGCAGGATAGGTTCAGCTGCGGGTCTGGTTCACCCCCTGGCTGGGGAATTTCCATATGCCGCTGGTGTGGCCATAAAATGAAAATTAAAAAATTAAACTATTTTGATAAAGAAAGTGGTATTAGCGTAACGATGGACAAATACATTAGTAGGCCCGAATAGAGAGCCAAAATATAGATCCTTACTTTAATAACCAGCTGGTTTTTAGGAAGGGCACCTAATGAATCCTATGGAGAAAGAAATCCTTTTCAGCAATTGTGCTGGCATAATTGGAAGCCCACACAGGAGAAAACAAAGCAAAATAAAATTAAACTTTGACCTTTATCTCTTATACTATATACAGAAATTACCTGAGGTTGATTTAACTGTAAATTAACCATCAGGCTTCAAAGTGTGAGACCCTAGTGATTTGGAGACATGTAAAATTTTCCTAGAGATATTACTGAAGAAAAAAATAATGTTTATTTTTCTTTTGTTTTAAATCATAATTTAGACCTCATCAGATTGAAACCTTCTGATTCATCAGACTGCAACATCTGAACAATTTTAAACTCAAGCCATTGCTGGAATATAATTATTTCTAGAGAATATTTTTGATAAAAATTTAGAATAGATAGTTATGGACTGATTTTTAGCATATGCTTAGAATACTTTAAAGTCAATAATATCAAAGGAAATAATACAGTTAAATAATCAGCATGTTAACAGATTTTTACAGAGAGAATACTGTAATTTCCATTTATATGAAAATTTAAATGGATATATATGTAATAAATTAGTATAGTTAAATATAGTAAACTTAGTGAGTTTAAATGTGCTCAACTGTGAAATTCTTTCAACTGTAATAAATACTTGAATGTTTTCATAATACAAATCTTAAAAATTAATAGAAAAAGAAACACATTTACTTGAAGAAGTAGATATTTCTATACCCATAGGTCACATAGGAATTGACAAGAGACAAAATAGAATACTTGTTTAGATCTCATTATTAATCTTACTTTACATATAAGCAGCATTTAACACTGGCAAATACTTCTTGGTTGATGTATATGTTTTTAAATTTGCTTTAAAGAAATACCATGTCTGTTTTCTTTCTTTCTTTTAAAAAACTTACCAAGTCTCTCTTTGTTGAATTATCTTATGTTTTTGACAGTTATTGGGATGTCCCAAAATTAAGTGATTTTCTTCTATTTTCAAACATTATTTTGGTGAACTTATGTGATCTTTTGCTATTAAATACTACTATATATTTCTGAGTCACGGTTGTGTATCTCTTGACCATACCTCTCGTCTAAACTCAATATCTCTGTTTGGTAGTGTAATTTCATCCGAACTGAACCGACAGTATTTTCCAGACATTCCATATCTGCAGTCCTCCTTACTTAGTTTATTATAGTACCCTTCCAGTTGGCCAGATCAAAAAAATAAATAAATAAACAGTTTATGTTTAAATAATTGGTCTTGTTAAATAACACACTCTGATCATAACAAAATTCAGCTAGACATTGATAATAAAGAAAGATAAATTTAAAACAATAATACATTTGAACACTTATAAACATCATTGTAAATATGCATGAGTTAAAGTATAGCAATCAAAATGTAAAATACAGTTAGGCTATGCTGTAAAGAAATGTATAGTTCTGAATAATTGTATTTGTCAATACCTCATGATTCAAGTATTTGTAAATATCTCATAATTTAAAGATGAAACAATAATCAAATTTTAAAATAATTTGAGCTCTCCCATGAAAAAATGTAAATTTTTGAGTGTTAGTATCAAAAATTTAGAAACACTAAAAATGTATTTTTAAATGTATTTGTAGGAAGTTATAAAAAGAATGACAAAATTAAAAAGTGTAGCAAATTTTATTTTCTAAACTGGTTGAAGAAATATGTATTCCTTCATCAATGCCACTGACTCTCCTCCCAGTAAAAGTATGGTCTTGATTTTCTTCTCTTGAATTTCAACAGAAGCTCGGGACTATTCATTAAGTAGGGGCTATGGGAGCAATGCTAAGTCAGTTCTGACTTAGCAGAAAGCACAGAGTGTGCACATGACTTTTCACTATAATCGTAGGTGTCATTTGAGACCTGAGTGGACATGTAAGAAGGTTCAAATACTTTGAAGCCTCTTTGCTAAAGAGACCACATGTAGACACCCCATAAAATAAATGTGCCCAAGGAGCTTCAACTCTATTGGCCCTTAGCCTTTTGAGCACCTAACGGAAGACTTTGCAACGAAGGTATTTTGAGATGATTCCATCTATTGGCCTGCAGACTGCAATAGAAGATACCAAGTGGAACAGAGACAAATCTCCTCTGCTGTACCCTGTCCAAATTTCTGGCTCACAGAATCTGTGAGCATAGCAGTCAACTTCGCTAAACTGGAAACTGTATTTTCCACAACCCTCTTTGATATCTAAGTTAGCGTTGACGACAACAGGAAAGTGCACAAGAATTGAAAATGGGAAATAAAGATGGCATTGCTTTCCAAAGGAATCAAAGAACAGGTCAGAGATAGTCATAGTCGTGTCCAGAGGACTCTGAAGTCTAGGTGGTCTTTCAGATTACTGACCCCAGCAGCCAGGAGTGGACTCAGGTTAGCTAGCTGCTAAATCCTTCACTGAAGTTTCTTAAAAAATGGCAAATCCCATAGATCTCTCCACCAGATTTCTCCTCCTGGTTTTACTTTGACATCTAGACATGTACAAATTCTAGGATTTCCCTTAAAGCTCAGTTCTAAGTACCTCAGTAACTCAGCCTGTTACTGACAGTGATTGTACTTTCTCTTCCAGTTCTCATCTTTCTTATTTCATTTAGCCTATTCCATTCACATTTGTGTGAATCCTAATTTATGTAGTAAACTCTTTAGCCCTTAACATTTTTAATACTTCTGTCCTAGTTAAACACTGACTAACACAATGATGAGTTTATTACCTATTATATAAAAATGTCTATGGCTGGAGTTCCCATTATGGCTCAGCGGAAACAAACCCGACTAGTGTCTATGAGGATGTGGGTTCGATCCTGGCCCTGCTCAGTGGATTAAGGACCCACCATTGATGTGAGCTGTGGTGTAGGTCACAGTCGCGGCTCAGATCCTGGTATGCTGGCTGTAGTACACCAGCCAGAAACTGTAGCTCCAATTCAACACCTAGCCTGGGAACTTCTATATCCACAGATGTGCACACACCCCCAAAAAAAGCAAAAAAAAAAAAAATACACAAAACATATATATGGCAAACATAAACCTATTTTAACTCTCTAGCTTATATTAGAGGTTAATCACTGGATAGGAGATCTTGAGCATAAAACATCTGCAAAGCAAACAAGTATATTTAACCTTCAAGGATTTTCATATATCTAGGGGGTTGGCAAAGTTTTCTTGCAAAGGGTCAGATAACGAACATTTTAATTTTAAGTTTGTAGGCCTTTAGTCTCTGTTACAACTACTCAACTCGGAAAGTGCAATGCTAAATCAGCCATAGACAATACATAAATTAATGATCATTGCTGTGTTTCAATAAAATAAAACCTGTTAATAGACCAGAATTGGTCCACAGACCGTACTTTGCTGAACATGGTCTATGAAATCACATTGAAACAAATAAAAAGAGAAGAATCTGAGAAACTGATTCTACCTTGGATTCTACTTAATTTCAACTTACAAAACTGTCGTGTGCAAAAACGTATTAAATTACATGTTTCTGCCTTAACCATTCAGGACTTCCTAATTTCTAACACACATGCATTTTTTATTCTGACGCTAAATACCTTAGATACTACACTTGGCTTTTGAGATGCTCAGCCCATTTCCAATTAAAGTCTAATTCCATGTATCAGTTGACAAATTACAGAGACTTAAACTCTCACAATCTCTTGTGTACTAGTGCATTTTATGCTCCAAATATCCTCCCATATTTGTTATGGAAATCTTGTAACCGTGTGGGATCCTCTTATGGTAAAATGGCAAGGGAAACAGTGGTACATGAAATTCAAATTGATTGAGCCCTACAATACTGAACTTTAACTTGTCAAGCAAATATGAGGATTTATTCCCTTTGCTTCATGCTAATAATATGGCACTTACAGAGTGAAAAATAGAAAGAATAAATGAAACATTCAGAGAGCCTGAAGAATTTGTTAACATTCACATCTTGTGGACTTTACCTCTTTTAGGCAATGAAATCTCAGATTTATTTGGTTACCCTTAGAAGAAAACAAATTACTGTGACATTCCTGAAACGTTTGTAATTCTATCCACAGGCAGCTTTAGAGCCTCTCCTTCATTAAGACTCAACATTCAGTAGCTGCTGTTGTCTGAGTCACAGTAAACACTGCTGACAGCCAGCTGCTCCTTTCTTATACCATAACTGAGCTGCTTAAAGTAAATTGTTAGTTGGCTTAAATCCACACATGTTATTTTTGCCACTCAAATAATAAAAATATTCATCTGCAAATGTTACTAATGTGACTTTTGAGTAACATGACATACTCCTCTGAAAGAAGAATCACATTTCAAGTTACAATATATCTATTCTTAATTGTATGCAAAAGATCAAATACTATTGAATATTTATGTCACTGTGTTTTGACTTTGAATAGTGACTATTTAAGAGGATTTGTTTTTTCCCTCTATGTGACATGGCATTATTAGAAATGTTAAAGCATTATCAGTCAGCTACAGCTGTTGATTGTTCAGTTTACACTGAGCTTAAATTTTAGGCATTTAAAGTGAATGTCATCTTTTTTCTTAAGTAAATGATGATATTTTCATCTTTGAATTTAATTAAGGCAGGTATTTTTAAATGAGACACATGCTTATATTTTGGCGTCCTTAAATCCCCTGAATGTATGCATGCTTGTGCATGTGATTTTTTTCTGAAAAAAGTCTATAGATATTAGTAAATTAAAAATGGAAACATGGGTCAAAATGATCATTAACAGGAAAAGGATTGTTTTCTTTGTATAATAATAAAATAGCATTTTAAGTAGATTGTGGAAACTTAGACTAAAAATAATTGTTTCTTGATTTAAAGCCTTTAATACTTAAAAAACAGTTTTCATATAATATGCAAAAAGGTTTAAAATATAAAATTTGAAAGATTTGAATTTAGGAGTTCCCATCGTGGATCAGCGGAGACAAGCCCAACTAATATCCATGAGGATGCGGGTTTGATCCCTGGCCTTGCTCAGTGGGTTGAGGACCAGGCGTTGCTGTGAGCTGTGTAGTTTGCAGATGTGGCTGGGATCTGGTATTGGCTGTGGCTTTGACATAGGCTGGGCAGCTGCAGCTCTTATTCAACCCCTAGCCTAGGAACTTCCATATGCTGTATGTGCGGTCATAAAAAATCCAAAAAAAAAAAAAAAGATTTAAATTGAAAAGATTTAAAAGAAATGACAGCGGAATTAATGCCTTTGCTGAAATCTATCAATAACTAACAACAGTATGTGACAAGTAAATTGTAAACCAGAATTTTTCATTATGCTTCTAATAATGGCACTTGGCCTTACTATGTAGGACAGCTAGAAGAACTTCATTTCAGAGTTGTAATATAATCAAACTTGGGTGTGCACCAGGGTATCAACTGTTTTCTACTATATGCCATTTATAACATCCCAAACAAGTTTTTGTTGGCTGCTTGATGGATTTTGTTGTTTAGATGGCTTTCTTCTTTAGTGTGTTTTTAAATCACAAAATCAAGCCTTTGGAGCATGTTCATCTAGCATATGGATCTTGGATGGGCTAGAAAAGAGCTAGAAGTAGGGCATATTTCTAATTGTCATTACATAACATTCGAGTTAAAATAGAAACCAGTCTCAGAGAATGAATTAAAGGAAAGACACTTAACCTTCCTGTTTCTGTAGTTTTATCATTTGAAAAATCTCTTTTAGCCTGAAAATGCTGTGATTTCAGTTTCAAGAAAGATCTAGCACATGAACCATGAAAACAATACTGAATTGATCAGGATAATGGATTGGAAAGGATGTAATGAGTATCTGTGATTTCCTTTGAGGGGAATCAAGCTATTAAACACCTAAGGTCAATTGCAGCCAGCAGCTATGCAGATATTTTCACTTCAGCTACCAGGTAGATGTAATTGAGCAGAATCTTGGCCTGTGCACTTGACTCAATAATGTACAATGAACACACTAAGGTATAGTGTCTGATGCTAATGAGGCAGGCAACCCATATTTTCTCCAGGCTTATTGGATTAACCTAGGAACTATACTTATTAAATATAATTGATGGAATGGTCCCCTCTTCATTGCCATTGAGCAAAGGGAAAAACAGGCTCTAGTAGGGATGTTTCAGCAGCATGAATCTTCTGCATTGAAAGAAATATGTGAATGCCTCTAAATTAAGACAGCCTGCTGAAAAAGAACAACACAGCTTCTCTTTTTTTTAACTATATTAAAGCACTTGACTGTGTATCCAGCATAGAAAAATGTAGGAGTTTCCATTGTGGCTTAGCGTGTTAGGAGTGTCTCACAAAGTATGTGAGGATGTGGAGTTGGTCCCTGGCCTCACTCAGCTGGTTAAGGATGGATCCAGCAATTCCGCAAACTAGGGCCTACATCACAGACGCGGCTCAGATCCTTTGTTGCTGTGTCTGTCGTTCGGCAGCTACAGGTCCAATCCCACCCCTCCTGGAACTTCCATATGCCACAAGTGTGACTGTAAAAAGGAAAAAAAAAAGAAAGAAAAGAAAAGAAGCAGTGTGTAGACATTTTAATTCTATTAAGTTTTTTTCTTTGTGCTTATATGACATATCAAACTGACCCTTCCTATTTCAGTGAAATGATACAAATAATTGCTCATATTTGGAAACATAATTTTCAGCTACAACTGTCAATATTTTAAAAGTAAGTTTAAAAATGCTGAGAAAGTTGCCTCTTTCAGGTCATTTAAAAATAAACATGAGCAATCAAGATTAAGAAATACAGATATAATACAAGGTACTCAGGGAAAAATTACAAATATGAAATGTATCTATATCTATCTATCACTATATATCATGCTTCATTTTGCAATCATTTATGATCAGTTAGAATATATTTTTAGATCACTTTTACTGGAAAAACTAAGTTTTTTTGTCTTAAGACTAGTATTTTTAGGAACTTTGAGAATAATGGTTTAATTTGTAAGGTAGAGGTGTACACATTTATCATATAAATAGGTACATAAATTGAGTATTGGAACCGATTTACATTTTGAAGTCATGCTTGTTCACTGTAGAATACGCAGTGGGCCTGTGTCTGTGAGTAGCTCCTCCTGGTGCTGGCATTATGACTTTCCCCATCTTCCAAACCCTGGGGACCCTCGCTTGGGACTGGTAGTTTGGATCTTCCTGCTCAACAAAGAAGAGTATCCTGCATCTATCTGTTAGATCTCATTGGTTATGCTGTTCAAGTCCTCTATTTGCTTACTTATCTTTTGTCTGACTGCTGTACAAAAAAATGTAATCATATTATTGTTATAGTAATGCTAGCTTTTATAATTGCCCATGTATTTACTTTTACTGAAATGTTCACTTCTTCATATGGCTTTCTGGTTATGGTCTGGTTTCCTCTTATTACAATGTGGAGAAATCCCTTTAGAACTCCTTTCCGAACAACCTTGGTTATAATGATGGGCTCAGCTTATGTTTATCTGGGAATGTCTTCATTTCTCTGTCATTTTTGAAGGACATATTTTACCAGATATGAGAATCTTACTTGGAAATTCTTTTCTTATAGCATTTTTAAATACATCACCCACTGCCTTCTGACTTTCAAAGTTTCTGGTAAGAAAACTAATGGTAATATAATTGAGGATCCATTATATGTGATGAGTCATTCTCTCTTGCTGCTTTCAAGATTCTCTCTTCCTCATTGTCCTTCTGCAATTTGATTACAATATGTCTTGGTATGAGCTTCTTTGAAAATATGCTACATAGAGTTCATTGAACTTTGGGGATGTTCATATTCAGGTTTTTCATCATATTTTTGAATTAAATTTATATGAAATTGGACTGTCTTTTCACATGTATTCCTTTGATAATTCATAAGACTAAAGACATGTCCATTTATCTGTTATAAATGTTTTCTTGATTTTTAAAATAGTCTTTTCTGTATTTCAGAGAAAGCATGCTGTTCAGTGGACTAAAGGCAGAACTAATCGAACAGCCTTACAGTACCGAACACCCATAATTTGCCAGTAAAGACATTCTACTTTACATTCCCACTGTTATCCTCTGGGAGAAAGAAAGATTAACTGATACTTACGTGAAATGGAAGACTCAAAAACACTCAGAAAAATATACAATCCAAATAAAACTCCAAAAATGAAATGTTATTTTTCTCTCTGGAAGACTAGAAACATCTACCTTAACCTTTCAATTCCACATCACTGGTTTCTGAAGGTAGATGTTAATTGGCAACTATATTGAAGTTTAATTTCTATTTAATGCTGCCTAGACTTTTCATTCAATACCACAAACATTTATTAGTATTTTGGCAAATTTTTGCAGTCTGTCTAGTGTATCCCAAGACCATTAGTTTATTTAATGCACTAAAAAAATCCATAAATGACTGTTCTCCTTTGTCTTCTTTTCTTTCTTTTGACGCTATAACTTTTTCCCTGTATAAGTATCTGTAGATTATGTCAACAAGACATTTGAATGCTCTGAGAAATAAAATTATATTTACATTTTCAAAATATTACTGAAAAGTAACATTCTCAGTGCTTCTCAGGGGCAAATGTCGTGTCATCATGGTTTATAATTCATTATTCACAAATAATAGTGTAAAACAATGAAATCATCCATTACACTCATTCTTGAAATGTCAAAATTTTAAAATTTTTATCTCACATGCTATATAATTTTATAACCCTTCGGACATAAACTGCTTGTTTGCTTTGCGTTTCCCAATATCTTGTTTCATGTGTTCAGATATAATTGTTCTTACATGAATTGAGTTCAAATGGACAAACGTGACTATTTTCTCCAAATACTTATTGAATGACAGTCCAGTTGTTGGTCTTTTAAAACTGGACTTTTCCCCATGTAGCAGTTTCCAGAAAAAATAAGTCATCTTAATTATGCTATTGTAGACAAAAAATGATTTCACATTCGCAACTCTAGTTTCAACATTTCCAACTGAAAGAAAAAGGGAAAGAAAGATCCCTAAAACTGAGCTCCTATAGGTTTGTCATCTCCATAGTGGTGTTCTTGAATCATTACTCATCGCTGCAGATACAAGGATGATTAGATTTTGATTCTTGCTGTCACTAAGTGCAGAGTATACTACACATTCATACAGGAAGAAAAGAAATACATATAATATGATATATGATAGATAACCTGCTATAATGGAGTGTATTTCAGTATATCAGAATATAGTAAGCATATTTCGGAGCCCGGAAGAAACAACCATAACATGCTAGGATAGAAGAAAAGGTGAGATTATGGGAAATTTTAGAAAGTTGTTAATTCTGTTAATTGTTAAAGATCATTTCACACCTTTATGGTTTTGTCACTTTCACGATAAACTAACATGTGTCTGCACACATCTACCTCCCTCCCTCTCTCCTTCTCTCTCCTCTCTCTCTCTCTCTCTCCCTCTCCCTCTCTCTCTCTCTCTCCTCTCTCTCTCTCTCTCTCTCTCTCTCTCTCTCTCTCTCTCACACACACACACACACACACACGTTAATTAAAATTCCAGTGAAGGCTGATTAAAGTTAGAATAGACAAACACCTTCAAGGAGCATTTTGAATATTAAAATTTGACTCCATATTGTTCTGTTCATTTGGCTCAGAAGCTGGTACTACAAAAAGGCGGAGCATTATTTTCACTTACATTTAAATTAAAGTTAAATCCACATGTTAATTATGCTGTGAGGGTGCTTAATAAAGAGTGACAAGTAATTATAATCAGCACCTTAACATTTAAAAGCATATATGTACCTATTCTCCTCTAATTAATCACAGGTGTGGAGAATCAGTGGCAGGAAGAAGCAGCTATTTAAAACAAAATATGTTAAATAGTAAAATAGCTAAAAGAATAATTTGCTGTCGTTTTATGTTCTCTTGATGATCATTTGTTGAATAGTAATGAGGTTACTTTATTTATGGAGATTGTATGTGTTCAAATGCAGCAGGCCCACAGGTGAATCAATAGACAAGATTATCTGGACCAGCAGAGGATCTCTGTTGGAAACTGTAGAAAGGTTCCAGCTGATACAAGGGCTTGGCGTGTGCAGAAATGAGAAGGTGGGTGGTAATCAAGATCTGATGTTGTAGGGTGACTTCAGGTACAGAGTCCTTAGTCTCCAGCACAGAAAGAAAAAACTGTTTAACAGGATAATCTATAAAAATATGGAAAGTACTCTGAGAATAACCTAGTTTATAGGTATCTGAAATAGCTTTTCGCCTACGAAGTGAAGAGCCCAAGTGAAATTGCACAGTGGTGCCAGTATAGAAATCACTGAATACACATGGTATGCATATTGATGCTGCTTATGAATTATATAGTTTGGGGAGTTTTTCTAAATGAAAAATTCGGGGACACTGCTGTCCTTTTCTCCCTTGAATCCTAATCACAATGTGACATTGTTTCCCATGATTATTAAAAGTGAAGGAAGAATGTTTTAAAATCTGCAATGATTACATTCTTTCTTTTTCTCACATACCCTATAATTAATCCCAGGATAGTTGGAACTGGTATTCTAGTTTATAATTTCCAAATTATTATTCTTCTAGTATTTAGAGTCTAACTTTAGTAAATGCTAAATATAGTTTAGTATTTAGAACTAATTTAAACACTAGTGTAGTGTGTATTTGATTTAGTATTTATGTTAAAATTTACAAATCACAATTCCTTTAGTATATAATAGTTTACAGTAACTTTATATCAAAACCCTTGCCTTAGGTCTACAAGGTAGTCATAAAATAAATTTATTGGAGTAAATTAGCATATCTGTATCTTGCTGAAAAAGAAATTAAGTTATGCAAAGGCTGATTAACCTACAGGTATTGAATGAGGAAAAAGAAAGTATTATTTAGACCCCAGAAAATTGTCTATATTACTGACTTATTTCTCTACTTAGTCCTTGTTTGGACTGTATTTAAAATGTTAATATAGTCCATCAAAATTATTTAGTTTGTTGTTATTCTCATTTTTCTGAGACATAAAAATCCAAGTCTTATCAAATATCATATATTTAATATATTTAAAATTTATAAGGACATGATTTGAAGCCTTGTCTGCCTTGATTTGGTTCCATGACCTTAACAACAAAGCAAATAAATAGATACGCACATGATGTTAGGGGAAGAGAGGAAGAAAAGATGAAACTTACTAGAGGAGAAAATATGTGGAAAGAATTTCTGGAGACGATAAACCTTGAGCTTAGTCTTGGGTATTAGAAAATTTGGGATGAAATCAAGTGCGTATGAGAACAGATAATGCATGAATGAAAGCAGACATATGAGAATAGATATGATTGAGGAAATAGAAATAATGGTTCTGAGTAGGAATTGAGATAGTTATAACCCAGTTATGAAGAGACCTGTGTACCAGTGTAACTAGTTGCTTATATACTTGAAAATTTCTAAGAAAGTAGATCTTAACTGTCCTCAATACCCCCCCCAAAAAAACTAATAAACCGGAAAAAGATTATGTGAGGTGATGGATGTATTAACTCACCTTCATGTGGTAATCATTTTGCAATATATATACATGTATCCAACCACCACATGGTACATTTTAACTTTGCACAATATTACATGCTAGTTATTGTTGTATAAAACTAGGAAACAGAAACAGAATCAAAGAAAGGAAAAAGCAAAACCCCGACACTGTTGTCGGGTCTAGCTTGGTCTAATTCTGTTGTTAGCGGAGAACCATTTAATGGCTCTCACTAGAGAGGAGATTATGTCCAGATTGCCATTTGATGTGTGTCACTCCATCCATTTTGCTGAGAAAGTGTGTATGTCAACTAGAAGTAGTTTCAACAGCGCCACAGAATGTGAAACAATATAAAGTGAAAAACAGTTTATGACATACCTTTAAGAAGTAAGTTTTGAGATATATTTTGAACTATACTAATTTTTGGCTATACTAATTACTGGCCATGTAATTGTGGACAAGTTATCTATTTTATAGAGCCGAGATTCTCTATGTCAGCACTACTGCCATTTTTAACTGTGTAATATTTTATTGTATATACGTGAGGGTTGTTGGAGAAATTATATCATGTGTGTTGTAAGATGCTTAGCAGCACCTCTGGCTTCTACTCCCTAGATGCCAGTAGTAACCTCCCAGTCATGACAATCAAAAATGTCCCGAATGTTGTAAAATATTTCTTGGGGGATGAAAGCACCGCTGTTGGTAAGTCACTGCTCTGTATCCTCTCAAAATTCAGTGTCTTCAGCAATACTTTGAGGATTTGGGGCATATTAAATGAAAATATGTAGTTCCTGATTGTCAATAAATATTAGCTAGCCACATTATGTTGATTTTGCTATAATATATGTCAATATATAGACATGGTTTTGTCCTTTGTGATCTATATAGCTGTAAATTATAGAGATATTTCACAAAGAATACTTTATTATCTGTAAGTTAATATATATATTTTTTTCACTACCTATTTGAAAACTCAATTATAAATAAAATTGTGGTTATGTAAGATTTTTCTGGGAAATGGAAGAATGAGAAGACATAATTTAGTCAAGTGGGTAGGTACCACTCTGTGTTTTGAGAAGACGGGGAAGGCAAAGCCCCAAGAGGAAATAATAATTATTCTTGTGAAATTTGAAAGCTGTAAGTAATTCTATTAAATAAAATGATTGTAATTAGATAAATGGATATAAGTAGCAAATGTAGGTGTGTATTGAGTAGATAATCAGGGAAGTAAGAAAATAGTTGCTGGATCTCGAAGTTAGATGCCCAGAAGAGAGAGAATGCTGTAGTTCTCTACTTAATATAAACAGTGCTCCACATGTGTTGTGGATCTTAGACAGACTGCGAGGGATTATGACCTTGCAGTCCAAGAAAATGAGCCTCAAATGGAAATTAAAAGAAACTCTGGTTTTATCTATTCTCATTTACTATTGGAAGGGATAATTATATGTATTATGGCTAGGAAATAAGAATTTAAGTGTTTTAGTTACTTGGGCTCCTATAACAAAATACCATATACTGAGTCCATTAGGAAAAAAAATAAGTATTTCTCACAGTTCTAATGGCTGGGATGGGGGTGCCAACACAGTCGGGTTCTGGTGAGAGCCCTCTGGTGAGCTGCAGACTGCCAACTTCTCATTTCCTCACATGGCAGAAAGAGGGGAGAAAACTCTCTGGGGTGTCTTTTACCTGGACATTAATTCCAATCATGAGAATTCTACTTTCATAACCTAATAATCTCCCTAAGGCCTCATATCCTAATACGATCACATGTAGGCACGAAATGTTAGGATTTCAGTATGGAAATCTGAGGAGACATGAACATTCAGTCAAACGTTCATCTTAGATTAAAATTATTAAAATCATTAAGTATGAAAATTTGCTGTTTTACGTAATTAGTACTTTTTATTTTAGATATTCGCAATTTATAAAGATTTTACCTGTAACATGAATGATTTCTATAAGTAAAATCCATTGATGATTATATCTAATATTACATAGTATATGTGAATTCTAACTGTAATGTGTATATAAGTGTATGTGTGGTTATACATATTTTTCAAAGATGCTGATTGCAGATTTAAAAAAAATAAAAATAATCTTTCCAGAAACTACAGATATGAAGAAATTCAGAGTTTTTCATGGTAAAAATACCAGTGCTTTTCAAGAATGGGACTCTAAACCAGGTATAATCATTGAAATGAGCTGTATACATCACACACACAAGTAGGTACAGAAACAAAGAAACTTCTATCTTTAAATTTGAATCACTAAGTACCTTTATAAGACACAGATTGCTTTTTGAAGACATGGAGAATATTTTAGGGAGTTCCTGGCTCTGGAAAGAAAATGTTGCTGTAATGACCATTGTATATGTGCTGTTGGTCTGGAGATCACAGAGTACCTGAGTTCCCTAGAGCTCAAAATTATATCAAAAAGCTAAAACTTAATTGTGAGTTGCAAATATGTAGAATTTGGCACTGTTTGTGACTTATGTCCTAGACTCATTGGTATAAAGGAATAGCACAAACTAATTTTTATGAAGATGATGCTCTGAAGTTTGATAAACAAGTTCTTACATATGAATTAATAATCAAATAAGTTTATGCTCATTCATAGTTCTGGGCTGGCAAGTCTCTGCAACTTGAGAGATGGATTAGGATTTTTAATCCTCTGTATCTAAAAATTGCAAATTTATCAGTTCTTCAATTAAAAGTAAAATATAAAGATGAAGCACTTTATATATTTAACTTACAAACTCAAAAAAGATGCCCTGTTGTCAAGAGAAGTACAGTCTCATCAGTTTCATCTGTTTAAATTTTAGCTCTTGAGTTTTGCTAATTTTATTCTGTTCCTTGAAGTTCATATTGCTATTTGGGGAAAGTATTCTGTTCTACCAGGATATTATTTTGAATAGCCAATATGGATCTTTAATATGTTTTCCTGTGTAAAATATTTTTTATTCAATATGTACTTTGAAAATTCCTCTACTAAATATTCTCTGTGCGAGCAGAGGCAGAGAGAAGACACATAAAACAGGAGAGTCGCAATTTGATACAGAAAGATTTCCTATGTATCAGTAAGAAAGACAACCTTCTTATTGCTTATAACTTTCTGGGTAAGAGGCAAACAGCAGTCACAAAAGAGGATACCCAGATGACTATTAAGCATATGAAAAGGTGCTCAATTTCGTGAGTCATCAGAAAAATACAAATCAGACGCCAAATGATGTGTCACCACATATCCAGTCAAATACACAGTGAAAACTACCACATGTTGGGATTTTTTCCCTTAATTTCCCTTTCTGACTTTTCGTTGTTAGAATATAGAAATGCAGCAGATTTCTAAATATTAATTTTGTATCCTGCAGCTTTACTGAATTTATTGATGAGCTGTAGTAGTTTTCTGGTAGCATCTTTATGTTTTCCTATGGATAGTATGTCATTTAAAAAGTGACAGTTTTATTTCTTCTTTTCCAATTTGGATGCCTTTTATTTCTTTTTCTTTGCTGATTGTTATGGCTAGGACTTTCAAAATTATGTTGAACAAAAGTGACAAGAGTGGACATTGCTTGTTTTGTTCTCCCAATTTTGGAGGAAATGCTTTCAGCTTTTTCAGTTTCAGCTTCTTTCACTGTTGAATATGACGTTAGTTGTGGGTTTGTCACATAAGGCCTTTTTTATGTAGAGGTATGTTCCCTCTGTGCTCACTTTCTGGAGAGATTTTATCATAAATGAATGTTGACTTTTATCAAGAGCTTTTTCTGCATCTATTGAGATGATCATACGTCTTTTATTCTGCAATTTTTTAATGTGGTGTATCACAGGGATTGATTTAGGAATATTGAAAAATTGCTACCTCCCTGGAATAAATCCTACCTGACCGCGGTATGTGATCCTTTTAATATATTGTTGGAATTGGTTCGCTAGTATTTTGTTGAGGATTTTGTGTTTATGCTCACCAGTGATATTGGCCTGTAGTTTCCTTTTTTTGTGTGATGTCTTCGTCTGGTTTTGTGTCAGGGAGATGGTGGCCTCATAGAATGAGTTCTGAACCGCTCCTTCTTCTGCATTTTTTTTGGAAGTGTTTCAAAGGGACAAGCATTAACTCTTCTCTAAATATTTTGAAGTTCCCTAGTGGTCTAGCATGTTTTGAGTAAAAAGAAAAAAAAAAGAAATCACAGCAATTGTAAAATTAATCTATATTATGAAAAGTCACACTAGCTTTACCTTTGGGAGGTTTGTAACTACAAGGTAGCATGACGTAGATGGCAGGGACAGGCCTTCTGAGATGCTAGAATATTCTGTTTGTGAAATAATCTGAGTATATGCAGTTTGAAACATTTATACTTAGAATAATGTGTACTTTTGCACATATTTTACATACAGAGGTGAATTTTAATATAAAGTAAAATAAAAAGAACATCTTTAAAGGATTTGATATTGTAAAATGAAAAATTACATTGTAATATACAGAAACTTGGCCATATAAAATCATGTGAAAAATTCAATACATATTAAGTTGAGAAGTTATTATTTGAGCATAGAGGGTATGAGAAAAATGTTTGCATATTACACTAAGGAAGACATTTAGGAACCAGTCCATACAGAATCTGGTGTGTTTAATAAAGTTGTTTAAATTTCATGGTAAATTATACTTGTTTATGGAAAACAATCTGGGAAGCATGAAACAGAAGTATTGTTAATCCTCCTAACTTAAAATCATTGTCAGTATTTTCATATCTTTTGTGGTAGTCTTGTTTTTACATTATGTAAATGAATTTGCTTTTGTCTTCTTTGTTAGGTTTATTTCTTTATTGCTTTAGTGTCTTAAAGGACCTACAGGATAAGTGTTTATCCATTTTTACCTTCTATTTAACATCTCATATGATTTAATTACACCAATACAGATTCACGGAATATATATTGTAAAGACTACATATAACTCTATAATTTAGCTAGAATATAAACTGATTTTTTAGATTCATTATCCATTTAGCCCACACTTAATGTCTGCCTATTATTGCCATGCATTTACATATATATTATTATGCCTGTGTCAATTATTTCTAAGTAAATTCTTGATATTGAAGTAATGTTTGATACACACATTATTTGTGTATCAAACATTATTTGATACATAGTGCTAATATTTGAATATACAGTTGAATAATATTTGAATAATATTTGATACACAGTGCTAACTTTGAATATACAGTCGACCCTTAAACAACATGGGTTTAAACTTCAGGGGTCCACTTGTAAGTGGATATTTATCAGCAGTAAATACTATAGTACCACACAGTCTGTAGTTGGTTGAATCGAGAGCTATGTAAGATCTGCAAGGATGGAGGACTGACTCTAAGTTCTATGCAGATTAACCCCCATCTTTTTCAAGGGTCTACAGTGTATCACAGTTTCAGCATGTAATAAGTCTGATTATGTTATGGGAAAATCACCGGAGATTTCTTTGGATCTAAAATCAGAAGTTAAAGCTCAGTGACGGTTGATGAACTTATTTATTCTACCTCTGAACATGCTATGGCAGTTTATATATTCAGTGTGTTCAGCTTTTTGTGTTGTAGTCTCATGCAGCTAATAAGATCAGAACAGTTTGTCTGGTTGGTTGCACCATTCAGATGGATCAGTACTTATTAAATTGTTTGTGTGTGGGACTCATCAAAATTTTCTGTAGTAGAACCTTCCTAGAGTCTAGTTCATGTGTCTGGAAAAATCAGGTTTTGGGTCCTTTCAGTCTTTTTGAAAAGGTGCATTTGTGTAGGTTTACAGGCTTTGATAAAATCCTACATACTCTAACCCAGGAATGTTGTTTTGGGGCATTTTTGGCAAATGCAGATGTGAATGATCGTGGGAAGCTCTTACTAACTCCTAGAGGAGATTATACTTATTGACACTGAGATGGTTTTTGTTCTGTTTACCCAGGGCAATAAAAGGGATTTTTAAATAAGACTCTAAATCCAGCCCCATCTTGCCCTCACTCCCGTCTTTCCCTGGAATCTAGAATGTCCCATTGATGGTGGAAGGGATCCTATAAATTTTCTTCTTATAGTGACAAAAGCAAAACCCAGAGCCTCCATAACAACTAAATGTTTGTCCTCTCGGATGTTACTGGATTCTTCTAACTGTTCTTCTGTGTCATAATTTGTACAGATAAGAGACAGAGTAGTGTATTTTAAAAAGCATATTGGATTGCATCATGATGTTTATTGCCCTTCATAAAATTTTCCTTTCCATTAGAATAAAACATAAAATCCTTACTGTCCTTTTGGAAATTATCGTGATGTAGTTTTATGTGTCTTCTCCAACTCCTCCTCATCTGGTATTCTATGACAGAATTGAATATTCTTAAATTACATATCAAAGCAACATTAGATGTAGACTGGCCTAAGAGCTGGGCTATCTTTCCAAAGCCAGTATAAATGACTCTCTTACTCAGGATATTCTCACTACACGGGGTGGCTTGCTGCTCCTCAAGCACACCAAGGTTTTCCTGTCTCATTGCCTCTTATAAATGCATATTATTTGTCTAAAATATTCTTCCAGCATTCCTTTACCTGCCTAAATATTCTGCAAGTGCCAGCTGAAAGGCTGCCCAATTAGAGAGGAAATTCACAACCTCACCATCTGCCTCACCCTGCCCTTCATGTTACCGTGTCACAGCACACAGTTCATTTCCTTATAGCATGATCACAGTCTGAAATTACTTTGCCACCCATTTATTTAATTGTTATGTCTCATTTTCTATCTCAGAGGAGGCTCAAAGAAAGGGGAAGGCCTGTTTATTCGGGAGTTCTCAGATCTGTCACTTATTCACTGATTGATTGATTCATTCATTCATTTGTTTACTTATTATGGCTGCACCTGTAGCATATAGACGTTCCTAGGCGAGGAATTGGTCCCAAGCCGCCACAGCTGCCTGAGCTGCTGCAGTCAGAGTCTTAACTCACTGCAACACAGCAGGAACTCCTAGGTTTGTTTTTTAGATACCAGATACCAATAGATATTCTTTAAAAATTTCTAGAAACTATGTTCTATAAAAAATAAACATTCATAATATAATTTAGACACAGGTGTTATATAATATAGAAGCAGTGGGAATTGACTGTTACTTGAATCTACAACCATTTCCTGTAAGAATTTACAGGGAAAGGATGTTATGCATTGCTTAGTTCAAACTTATTTATGTATTTATTTATTTATTTATTTATTTATTGCCTGTTAGGGCTGCACTTGTAGCATATGGAAGTTCCTAGACTAGGGGTCAAATCAGAGCTGCAGCTGCCGGCCTGTGCCACAGCCACAACGCCAGATCTGAACTGCATCTATCCTTCACGGCAATGCCGGATCCTTAACCTGCTGAGCGAGGCCAGGGATCGAACCTGCATCCTCATGGGTATTAGTTGGGCTCCTAACTTCTGAGCCACAAGGGAAACTTCCCAAACTTCTATTTTTATAGATAAGAAAACATATCTAAACAGGTTAAAAACTTTTAGCCAATGCCTGATATTTTACAATAATAAGTCCTAAATGACTTTTTATTTCTAGAAACTTCTTCTTAATGTAACAAAATCCTTATTTGGGTTGTATATCCTGTTGTATTTTCTGTTGAAATGAACAATAGATAATTAAAGTGTAGCCATTCCTTCCACCCGTAGATTCTACTAGGAAGTAGAAGAGAGCTTTTGAAAAATAAGCTATATGGTGAATGGACAACCCATAGGAGGTCGTTAATAGAGGAGGAATGAATTGTATAAATTTATCATAGAATCAACATTGATTCCCAGGTCAGTAGATGAAGTGACACTCAGCTGCGCTGTGTGATTGTTGTGAACATATCTTATATTTGATGTAAAAAATAAAATTTTTAGGTACCAGTCAGTTCTCCAAGAGTTGAAACAAATGAAAATATATCTTCTGTATTCTCATTAAAATAGATGTTATGACTATACATTCTATTTTTTAAATATTTCTGAGCATTTTTTTCTTACATGTTTTAAGCACCATTATCACACTACAGTTAAAAACCAAAATCTCATTTTAGCAGGGAACTTTTGTTTTTGTACGTTTCCATGATCAAACTTCCTCTGAAAGAAGGCTAATTATAGGCTCCAATGTGCACCTGGGTGAAAATTAACTTTTAACAGCCTTTAAAATAAACGTTTTTTAATTATTATCATTATGCAGAAGCTACCTAAATGCCTTTAATTGTACTTATAAAGTAACATTTGCTATAATCACCTCTAATATCCAGGAGCAACCACAAGTTTTTTTTTTTTATTAAAATAAAAATAGCTCTCATTATTGATTCACAGGTCATTTTATTTTATGAGTACAAATGTTGTCACTGAAATACATCAACTATTAAAATTTAACATATACTGAGCCATAGTTAAAGTTGAACTTAAAACATCTTGAAAATGTGTTTAATTACTGGAAGAAGATTAAAGGTCAATATACAACATACTCAACTATAATGTTGAAATTTATGATTTGATTCCCCTCAGCATTAGGCATAACATTTTTTATAGAGAGGTAAGATTGAACATGCACATTTTAGGAATAAGAGTAAATTTTATTTATTTCAAAAACTTGATGCTCCTATGTTTTTACTTTCTCTTTTAAGAAATGATATTGCTTAAAATTGTTGTGCTTGTGTCTGCATATGAGTTAGAAAATACCATTCGTTTCCGCAAAACTTTTGCAAAAAATACAAAATGTCCTAAGGGTCTTGAGTCTATTTTTATCCAAACTTAGCAAGAAGTTTATGAGAAAAAACATGCAAACAAGCCCCAAAACACCTTTAAAGTAGCAGCTTGAGGTGGAAATGACGAAGGGGCGGGAAGAGAGGTGAGGGGCTGTGATAGTGTGGGGTGATGTAGCTGCTGATTCAGCTCTTGTTCTTTAGCTTTTCTTTTGATTTCTTTCCCTCCCCAGCTACATTTTAATAAGAGATATAAAGAGATTAATATGTGGTACTTTAAGGACATTGTATACAATTTTTTTTTGGATAAAGAAAGTATTATTCCAAACAATTATTTAAAGAGTATCTATCAATGATTAGATTAATTCAACTGTAATGCTTCTCTTTATTATACATAATCTCACAAATCTAGTATCTGTCAGAAAATTCTAATGTTAGTTTATTAAATCTTGAATGCCTAATTATGTTCATAAACTTTAAACACATTATTACCTACCATTCTTATACTCCAAATGGAAGCTGTGGGACTGTAGCTTGTCGAGATCATAATTGGTAAATCAAGTGATTTGGGAGAGAAGCTAAGATCTGTGATCTGGATCATATTTTTCCATTCCTGCTTAAGATTATTTATGTCCTTTGTTTGGAATGAGGCCTTTATTAGTAAAGATATTAGTTCTACTTTGATGAGTGGCAGATTTATTGTGAAAAACTTATTCCTTACCTGGTCCAGTCGTCTTTGAGTAGTTTCCTCCTCTTGACCCTGTAAACTGGTTCATGTTTAGACATGTAGAAGAGAGTTATGAAACAACAAGTAAAACCAGTGGATAACTCAATCTATGTAGATATCATTGGACATTATTTCACAGAGCTATGTATTTCTTTGAAGGTGAATTTATGGTATATTTTATATACCAACCAGTAATAATATATTTCAGTTTTTAAACTTTTGGGTGTTTTTTGTTTTTGTTTTTCTGCCAAAATGACAGAAACGGAGAGCAAAAGCATTCTAAGATATAATGGAGAAATGGTCTGAGATGAGACCAATCATGTGAACCAAGATATTTAATTCAACCAGGGCATGTAATTTTCAACAGGCATGTACCTGATGAAGTGCTTTCCATGATTTATATCCTATGTAGCTGAGGGATAAAAGAACAAGAACACAGGCAAAATCTAATACTGTTTTCATACATGTTCTTAATTAATTTCCATTAATTCTACCAATGATTTGTTTTATATTTATGAATTATGTTGTCTTCTAAATAAGCAAACTATCTAAAAATCAGGGACCACTTTATTCCCTTGTCTCCTCTCATCTACTGTTTGCATACAGCTATTTAATTCCTTTAATAAATCCACCAATAAATAGCGTATGAAAACTTGTATGTTAAGTGGTGGTATCTTAGGTCTGTTTCCCATTTGATGTGGATGATTATAGCATTTAAATAGTTCCTTTTTCAAACTACAAAACTTCTTGATCAATCCCATATTAATTTTATGATATCATGTATATACATACCTCATTTAAATTAGAAAGGCCTATTGGTCTTCATTGAAAGCATGCGATTTATGAATTCCTAATAATCATCATAATCTTTATATTGATGTAAAAATCACAGGTGTTGAAAATACACACACAAGTATTCTAGAACTTGAGAATGTAAGGGCATCTTATTATAAAATGAGAATATGGACCCTTTGGGAGATATACTAAAATGAAGCATATTTGGAGTAGGATATTACATCAACAGATAATTATGATTCTATGCTATTTTACTGAATGAGTATTAGTGAATTAAAGTTTGTTGTTGCCGTCTCGAGATATTTTAATACTGTGCACTCGGGAATGATAATAAAGCTTTTAAAGGGATGCTTTTGTTATTACTTGAATAGTTGGTCATATATACTAATCATAAACATCCGTGGAATGCATATAGACCTACATTTATTGAGGATATTTTGTTATGTATGTATATATCTAAGGGCCTTAATGAGGGTATTTTGATATATGTACTTCTGTCTATCTGAGAGATATATTTAGATCTGTTAATGGTAAGGCTCTAGAAATTAACCAGTCTGAAGTATCCCAATTTAAATATGAAGAAACTAAGAATTTTTGTAAATATTTATCTAATATGTATTTAATTTATGTAAAATCTTACATGTTCTTGTCAAAATATATATGCTATTCACATACATACTCATACACACACATATACACACAGGCTTTGAGAAGATACAGGAATTAAAAAATGTTTACTTTTATTATAGGTAGAATTTTCACAAGGAATTGAACTACTAGCATAAAACATTTGAAATTCTCAAAACATATTGAACAATAAAGAAAAAATTACCATCAAATAATATGTAAAATTCAAATGATTTAAATGTTGCAACTTAAAATATTTACTTAAGAATTCAGATTTTTTAAACTGTCTTAAGCAAATAGTATTATGAAATATTTAATAAAATATCATTCAAGAATAAATCCTTTGCAAACACTGGATGCCATTTTTCATTTGTTATATCTATAATTTCTAATTTTCATTTGCCTCAAATATATTACTCTAAATTCAGCTAGATTTTACCATTTTACAGTTATACTCAGCAAAAATACTGTTGTTTGTGAATTTCTGGAAAGTAGAGAGCCATCCTTGATCAAGTTTAATTTAATGAGTTTATATACTGCTTTTCTTTATATAAGATGACATTTTTTCTCACAGTATAAATGGAATCATTGCTGATTTCCTACGCATATAAGAACTGAATTTCTTTAGATAAATCTTGTGTTTCTTTTGTGCCCACAAAGACATCTGGATAGTGATCAGAAGTGTAAAAATCCCAACTAGAAGAAAAAGGAAATAATTATTCTTTCTAATTATGATGGATGTAGCAAGTTACATTAGGAAAAACATATATATAGCTCTTAAAATCTTTCTCAAATGTTGCATAGTTCTCTATCAATTTTCTTTACTCATATTTATTGACTAGCATGATATGAATTCAATCAATATTTATTGCATGGTTGAATACACATGAAAAGTATATAGATCAAAATAAATCTATATTTTTGTATCCTGCTGCCAAAAAATATTCTCCAATAGAAATTTTTAAAAATATCTTTGAATTTTTCAATAACAATTTTCTGCCTACATATAAAATACTTTTATAAACATATACACACACATACATATGTGTGTGACAAACTGTGTTAATGTTAATCCACACTTTTGTACAGTGAAACAAAGAAAGGGTGAAATGGATATAACACATATACCTTGTAATACATGCAATTCATTGCAGTTTAACTTCCTTGTGTGTTAAAGTGACCAGAATTCAAGATGATACAATCGCGGTCCCAGCCCTCCCTTCACAGACACGTATGAATACTTGAAGATACAGAACCTACAGGACTGTGCACACGCACAAGAGAGAGTTTCAAGGCAGGTGTGCTATTGTTATTACTTTTTTAACAAAGTCTTGTTGCTTAATAAATATATTTGGACTGTTTTTTTCTAGCCTGGATTAAGCCACAGTTATATAGAGATGCATAGTAAATAATATTCCAATAAATTTTAATACTGCTAAAAAAATCCAAAATAAAAATAAAAGCATTGAATCCCTATACACATATGCCTAGTTTTAATACTATAGCAATTTGTTCTCAGAAACCACTTCTCCTATAGGTGGATTTATTTCAATTAATTATCAGTAAACCTAGGTCTTACCTGGCAATGTTTGTGTCATGACTGTGAAACTAATCCATGATCCAATCTGTTAGATTAAAACATAAATTAACAAATATTTATGGTTAATCTAGTAACTTGTTTACTTCTGGAATTAGGTAATTTAAAAACTTAAAACACTTATTTTTATAAATAAAATTAAATTCCCGAAAGATAATAATTTCATTGTTAAATATGATAAAGTCATTAAACAACCTCATAATAGAGAATGATATTCATGAACAAGTGAAAGACAGTGTTCCAAAAATTTTGATTATAATAAAATCCTGAAACTTCTCAAGACATTTGTATGATGACTGTAAAACTTTGTTTTAATACAAATAATTATATACACAAATATACTTTATTCTTCAGGAAAAATTGTGGTTGAATATTCTAATTTTAATTGCCTGTAAATCACATTGAAATCCATATTATCTATATTTCTGTCTATGCCTATATTTACAGACAAAACATATATTTTATCATATATAAATCTATAGGACATGTAAATACATAAACGTATGTATTTGGTATCTTATCAAATAAAGTTAAGTTGTTTGCATACATAAATAACATACCTCATAGGTGTAGTTAGGACATGAAACCAGGAAAAACATCCACGTAAAGGGGTTATAATTTGGACTTGGAAAACAGGCATTACTTCCTTTTTAAAAGTAGAGTAAAATATCAGTGATGTCACATATTCCAATTTGATCACATACTTATTATATAGTTCTAAATTCCCTAGAATAATATAGTTCTAAATTGCCTAGAATAACTACCTTCCACATGAAATGTCATCATATATTTATAGAAACCTTATTTCACAAATTACTCAGAAGAGACCCAGTTTCAAATGTTACGACCTTTTGACTCAAACAGAATCCCTGTCATTTTCTGACCATGTCTACATCTATGTTTCTGTAAAATTACAGAATACACCCCAATAATCAATCTTTACGTTTTTAAATGAAACAGTATAGAAGCATTACTTTGTATGTTATCATAGTCACAGCAGTATTGCATACTGAGATTCATAAATGCATTTTAATAATTGCATGCATCTTCATATTCTCCTTTGGTTTCAAATAATATATTTTTGGTTGAGATTATTAAATACCTCAAGCCTCTCTTTCTATTAAATTAGTGGAAATCCAAAGGGAATTTTGAAAGGGTGTCATTTATTTCAGAAAAGTGTGAAAATCTCTCATAAGAAGATTACAACGAATATCAGTATAGTTAATATTCAGAAATACCACATAAATTATTTCTGCTCGGCAATCAGGATTGTTATTTACAGCTCTCATTATAGTTAGCACATTGTCACTTGATTTCTGTTAGTTACTTTTCACCTTTTAAATTTTTTTTAAGAAACATTTTGGATAACAAATCTATAATGATTTCCAGTTGAACTTTGAGCTGTGACATTTGTAAAAGTAAATGTGAGTTATAAAATTACTATTTATTCTCCATAGCAAAATTTAATCAGATAAGACATCAACTAATCTCTTTTAGTTATAATTCTAAAGTCATAATGAAATGTCAGTGTGTTGTTTTCAAAATTGTAACTGTTGTTGAACTATCAAAGTAAAAATATATTAGGCACTGTCCAGATTTCATGCACTGCTCCTTTCAAGATAAGGATAAATATTTATGTCATTTAATAGTACAGATTCTCTAGGTGACATTTATGTAAACATCTTGGCGTGACATCCATGTATATTAATCAAAAGAAAGATGATTAAGGAACATACCTATGTTATAGTAACTGAATTTCAGAGGCAGAATATATTCACAAGATAATCTGGGTTAAAACCAATTTGTGACTGTTCAATTCCTGCAGGTAGTGGAATGATCAGGGTCCACAAATACACATTTCTTCTAGATGTAGTTTGTATATTAAATAACCAGTGTGCCTTGTGACACAGAAAGATAGATGGCTAGATAGATAGATGCTTTCTCAAGTGTAAATAGTGGCTATTAGATGTAATTATATGTAAGTTTAGATGTTACTAATATAATACTTACATTCACATGATATGTTGTCCCAACCCATAGTTACTATTTATAATAGAGCTTCTATTAAATAAAATCCTGAAGATTTTTTACATTAGAATTTTGTACCACCAAGGTTATTCTTCAGGCATAAAGGATTTATGGAACAGCTTCAGGGATTACTGCTGGCAGAAAAATTTCAACTCTCAGCACCCCCCTGTGAAGAATGTGGCTGAAGAGAGCAATCTCAGCCCAGGTCTACCCCTAATCCAGTACTAGGTCAATGTGGTAAATTGATGATTCAACTCAGAATAGCACTGATTATTCATCCCAGCTTTAGAATGCCCCCTGGGAAGGTCTGAGACTCTCAGTGAAACTGTTTTACTCTCAGTTTCCTACCCAAACATGATTTCTTTCTTTCCATCCATTATAAAAAAAAAAAAAATGATGCTAACCAACCTCCTGAAATGCAAATCTTCATCTCATTGTCTGCATCCCAGCAAACTGAACCTACACTAGTTGTCATCAGGATTGACCCCCCCACCCAAGCAAATACTAAAATAGAATTTGAGTTGAATGACCTACTGAAGAAAATGCAGTGAGATTCCTATCACTGATGACCCGTGCAGAACAGAGAACTGCTGATACAAGGTAGCTGTGCAAATGTAAAACTTTTCACAAGTGGTGTACTGGTATTTTATACTGGTGGCAAGAAATGCTTTCTTTGGTTCAAAGGAATTAAGTGCTGACTAATATCATTGTTCTTGACAAAGTAGTTAAAACTGAACCTGATCATTGGTGGTTAAAAGCCAACTGTGAAAGAAGAAGCCCTCTCACTAACATCTGAAGAGGCCCTAAACTGCAATGAGAGAAAGGGTAAACTGAAGACCAGGCCCAGGACTTAATTGCAAGAGTAGTCAAATTCCAAAGAAAATACAACTCTAATCCAGTCTAGGTCTGCTAAGAGATGTCATTGTCCACAGACTATTTAGATATACAGATTTTCATGAACTCCCTGGGCCTGTACAACTGACTGCTCCTCCCTGATAAAAATTAGCATACCTCCATCCTTAAAAGAAACACAGGAGTTACTAAGTAGCAATAAAAACCCCCTCTAGAATCTACCCAGGTCCTCTCTTATCCTTGGTTTGTAAGCTAGAGTAAAAATATAACCCACCCGAGGTTATTCTGAGCCTGTTAAGGGAAAAAAATACGTTCCCCAATGGAGCTACAGAACCCAGCCAGCATGAGCTAGAAAATTATGGGATAACACAGTTGTGACTGTATTCTGAAGGTGATTGATAAGAAAGACAAAATTTAAAATTGAGTAAGAGCTGGTTTCTGTTGTCAGTTCCCCCTTCTAAATTAGAGGAGTTAATAACTCACTAAGATGAAACAAATACAGTAACATGCCCCTGAAAGCAAGAACAAAGCAATATCACCCAATAGGTGAGGCAAAAATGTTATAATTCCATTGACACATAGGGAAAGAAGGTGTTAAATGGTTTAGAAAAATGGAGATCTTGAAGTTCCCATCGTGGCTCATCAGTTAACAAACCCAACTAGGAACCATGAGGATGCGGGTTCGATCCCTGGCCTTGCTCAGTGGATTAAGGATCTGGCGTTGCCGTGAGCTGTGATTTAGTTCACAGATGCAGCTTGGATCCTGCATTGCTGTGGCTATGGTATAGCCCAGTGGCTATAGCTCCAATTGGACCTCTAGCCTGGGAACCTCAATATGCTGCAGGTGTGGCCCTAAAAAGAGACAAAGACCAAAAAAAAAAAAAAAAAAAGGAAAAAGAACAAGAAATATGGAGATCCTTGAGTAAACAGTCTATCTAAAGCCAAAAACAAAGGTCCCTTTCCATGCGAGAAAAAGGTTTCTCCCATGTTTCATATCCCCATCTTCTTTCCCACGTTCTATGGGAGGACATAGAAGACATGCCATTTTCAAAAGCTATAAGGAATGTGTTGGTGCAGTGTGTACACCATCCCTAAGAGCAGTATTGGCTCTCTGTAGTCCTAGGCTTAATATAAGTGATGACATCTTAGAACTGGGACAAGCAGTAGTAATTAGGATAAAAAGGATCCTTTCCGCCCTCCTAAATCAAGCCATTTCTTGTTGCAGCACTTGTCATTAGCCAGAGTGGTAAGTTCAGAAAAAGATTCATCCACAGAAAGCTAGGGCTGGTTAAAAGACCATGGTGTTCCTAGGGATGGAACTTATGGATACCCCAAAACTCTATTTCTGAATTTAGATTAAAAAATTAGAGATTATTAGTCCAAAGATGGGACAGCTGGCTCAATATAAAACTCCCTATTTCTTTCCCAGTTTTTGGACGTAAACCAGTTGCAAGACACTAAACTCACTGAGAGAACAGTCTGGGACCCCAGGGAGAAAGATTCTGCAACATGGAAATAACTGTTACACATATAAGGATGCCCACAATTATTCATTTAAAGAACTTCACTAAAAGATCTATGGTCATCTGTTCAGGGAACTGTGTACTAATGAGAGTAGACTATGCCTACATTTTAAGCACTGCTATACATAGTGAGTCCATTACTCCATATCAGTCATTTCCTCAGACAGTGAGTAACTGGAATATAGATACTTTGTGTTCTGCACAACCTCCTGCATTGATTTATTGGACTTTGGGGCAAGAGCTGTTGCCATAGGGAAAATGAAGTGGAAGCCTCTGAAATTATACCCATTCTTCTGTAAATATAAAACAGTCTGCATGCCAAGAGAGATATTAGTGCTATACTTCAGACCTAAAGTATGCTTGTATGATAGTCTCTATTATAGTGGCATCTAATTCACTTCTCTAGGAGGGTGACAGTGGAGTACTGCAAACTTGATCAAATTTTGTCCATCATTGCAACTGATTACCAGATGTGATGTCTTTGCTAAAGCAGATTAACCCAGCCTTGGGTCTGTGGATAAAGACACTGATTGACAAGTGTATTTTTCCATTGCTATTAGAAAGGGGGATCAGAATAGTTTGCTTTTCTTTAAAATGGGTGATAGCATAGAGTTTCAGTTTTTTTCTATAACTGTTTTAATACTTCTACTCTTTTCCATAAAATAGTTAAAGAAAATCCAGACTGGTTAGACATCTCACTGAAAAATTGCTGTATCATTATGCTATTCATTATGCTATTCATATCAAATGAGTAAGAAATGACCAGTATTTCTTGGCATATCCTGTGAAGACCCCTGCGGTCCACAGAAGAGGGAGTTGCTAATAAGTATGAAGATTTAGGGTCCAAATGATTGTGGGGCATCCTCTCCAAAACAGAGAAAATGTATTGAAATTTGTACTCCCATCATTAAGAAGGAAGCATAATGCCTTGTAGGCATCTTCCAGTTTGGGAGGTACCATATTACACACCGGTGAAGTCTCCTTTTTTTTCTTGCTTTTTTTTTAGGGCCACACCTGCTGCATATGGAGGTCCCAGGCTAGGGGTCAAATCGGAGTTGCATCTGCCGGCCAACAGCACAGTCACAGCAACTCAGGATCCGAGCCGAGTCTGTGACCTATACCACAGCTCGCGGCAAACCCAGATCCTTAACCCACTGAGCAAGGCCAGGGATCGAACCCACATCCTCATGGATCCTAGTCGGGTTCGTTAACTGCTGAGCCACAAAGGGAACTCCCAAAGTTTCCTTTGAACTGTACACTCTGCACACAAAAGCTGCAAAAGTATCGTAAGGCTCAAGGCAGAAAATTTCAGCAGGTTCAAATTTTAGTGAGGGACTACTGCGCTTGACTTTTGATCAGAGAAACTCTGCATATTAAATTTATTACTGATGGGAAGAGTTAATGTGTAGAAATTATGGCTAACTCCAATGGAATAATCACAATGCTAAACCTAGGCATTCTAGAGAAGGCCATGCCTTTGTAGTGCAGACTTATATCTCTTTGACAAAATAGTTCTGGAATGCTACTGAGTCCTGGTGAAGATGAAGACTCTACTCTAGGCTTATCAAGTGACCATGTTGTCCTAACTGAGCATGGAATCCTGAGTTCTATTAGATGTACCACATCATAAGTTTGGGTGAGACTAGTAATTCTCCATTGTAAGATGGAAGTGGTATATTCAGAGTGAAACAAATAGGCAGAAAGATTAGCATTGCGAGGTATCCCAAAAAACCATATCACCCACCTCTGTTGAATCAAGGTATGTCCTTTAACTTACATGCATGACAATTTTAGATATCACTTTGGGCCTTCTGAAAAAGGAGGGAGATCTTGAGCTTAGCTCATGGATGAGTTTGCTGGTATGTGGGACTAAGCCAAAAATGCATGGCAGCTACAATATAGTCCCACTTAAGGGTCACCCTAAAAGATGGCAGTAAGGGGTAAATCCTCCCAATGGGCAGGGTCTCTGGAGTTGGACAAAATGCATCCAAGCTACAGTATGCATAGAATAACAGGCAGGGTCAAATAGACAAATAAGTTAGTATGGGCAGAATGTCCATGAACATGAGTGGTTAAGAAGGATGAAGATCTTGGTATCACATGTGAATGCCTAAAATGGAGCTTCTGTGATGGAAGAGACAATTTAAAACAGGTAGAAAAGTTGATGTAGCCAGTCAGTGGGCCAGATTCTGTAATGGACTACTCATTGCCAATGTGGGTGCATGAGTGGAGTATGGTGGCAGGGATGGATCTGGGCTCAGTAGCATGGGCTCCCACTTACCAAGGCAGATATAACTACTGCTACCAAGTGTCCAGACTTCTACCAATAAAGAACAACAGTAAGACCATAGTATGGCACCATTCCGCATAGAGACTAACTGGTTACCTGCTGGCCAGGTGATGTATGGAGCCTCTGCTGTACTGAATGATGCAGCAATGCATATTTGCATGGAATAACATATACTCTGGAATGGTTTTTACTTTCCCTTCTATAGGTCCCGAGTCAATCCTATTATCTAAGGATTTATACAATATTTGATCCATGAACACATATCCTCCATGATAAACTGTTATTTTTAAGGAATCCATTTTTCAAAAAAGAGGTACAGAAATGGGTCCATAACCAAAGGAAAAATCTGATATCAAATAGAGCATCATCAAAAAAGTTGCCAGCCTGATGGATTAATGGATGGTCTGCTGAAGGCACTGTTGAGGTGCTGACGTAGAGGCAAAGTACACCTTTAAATCAACCAAAACTCTCAGCTTACAGTTGAACAAGAATCGATCTTCTGTGTCCAGTGACAGAAATCCCCCACTTGGAGATGAGGATCTTAAAACCTGAAGACCCCGGTATCGTGGGGACTGCATCACTACTCTTGGTGGGGTGACTGAGCCAAATGATGAAAAGGAGGCAAACCCGCTGTTAAACAGTAGAGTAAGGAGAGCACATTTTGCTTTGAGTACTCAGACATCTCAGATACTCCCTCCATCCATGGACAAGGGCCACATGGAGACAGAGTCCTAGACCCTCAAGATGAAGGTCCATATCATGCGGCAGATAGTCTCTGAGATGTTAAATGGGCCAGTTGAGGATGCAGGACCTAGACATTTGTGGAAAGGAAAATGGTGCAAATCAGGTGTTAGACGAAGACCCTGTGCAGAAGTGAAGTCTGTTTAATTTTCCACTAATGTCTCTTTTAAATTTCTGCTGGTAGCAGAAAACTGTCAACTATAATACCCCTTGAAAGAATGGCCTTGACAAAAGAATGGCCTTATCCTAATGTTTCCCCATCCCCAGGGAGCCCCAAATTGTCTGCCTTTCCTTTAGTCCTTCCGGTTTAGGTCAACTCAGGTTATCCAAGCTTCAAAGAACCCTGTGGAAATGACTGAGGCCACCCTTGAGACAGCGTCACAGCTCAGTTTCCTACTTGGCACAATACTTCCTTTTTTCCCAATACTTTGTAAAATGCTTTTAAAAAACTTGTTCTACATCCAATTGTATTTCCTGAGGAACAGTTCCGTGGCAGCTTGCTCACACAATCAATATTAAATGGTCCCCCATTGGCAATTCATGCCTCCAGCATATCTAAGATATAGGTATTACTACAAACTACAATTAATATGTAAGTGAGGAAATAAAAACCCAAGAGCAATAGAAACTCATTTAGAACTGACACAGGAATTGATTGTTAGATAAGGATTTTATGTAGGGAAAAAAGAATGCAGTATGTATAGATATCCACAATTCATGATCAGAAAAAGAGGGTTTACACTGATCAAAGGTCTGAGACCTGATACGATATGAGAACACTGGATATGGAGAAGTGAAATGAAATGATTTGAAAGTGGTGAGTCTAGAAGTTTTCATCTTAGAAGGGACTGCTTCCACAAGAGGAGACAATGCTTAGAGGCTTCAAGGGGAAGGTAAAGAAGGAAATCTTTCTGGGAATTAAGGGCTTTAGAACACAAAAGAGTATGTAGAGAATTAAAAAACACAATGAAACACCCCAGGCCTTCTAGAGCACACTTTATTCTTTTGACTTCAGTCACCCCATCTGTAAAAATATTTGTTATTTCTCTTCAAGGACAGGCCACACACTTAAAATGAACATAAAATGATCGACATCCACATATACCTTCTGTTTGAATAAAATAGCCAGTTTTTCTTTCCAACCAATAAAATAACCCCCAAAAAGAAAACAGAAAACTTTTAACAGAAGCATTTGCAGATAGCAAAGACAGAAGCATTTGCAGATAGCAAAGATTATAACCATTAAGAAATCCTGGAGTTCCCACCGTGGCGCAGTGGTTAACGAATCCGACTAGGAACCATGAG
>PVHT020000886.1:24616104-24668371 GCA_004024745.2 Catagonus wagneri | reverse complement strand
AGAAAGTAATAGATATATAAGATGAAGGCAGATGTAACATGCCTGTAATGTAACCACATGGTCTCTCCATAGTCCACAATGTAACAAACTGAATTTTAAATTATAATGAAGGAAAATTTTCTAGAACTAAAAAAGAGACATGAGTCAACCTACTAGAAGATTACATCATACCTCTGGGAAAATTGATCTGGAATTATCAACTCTAAAACACCACCACCTATAAAATTCCCTTCAAAATTAATAGACTATAGTGACAGAGAAAAAGTCTTCTGAGTCTAGAAGCAAAAGACCACACCGGTTAGCTAAGGAGAGAAGGTAAGATTGGCTTCTGACTTGGCAAAGCAAGGTAAAGCGTGGACTACACACACACACACACCTAAACACACACACAGTCTTGCTCACATAACATTTCCAAAATTTGACTTTGAAAACATGGAGATTTAAAATTTTCGTTTTCAGATAATGATAGCATGCTACACATAGATGAAGAAACTTGAGCAAAATCACATCGTTAGAGGGTCAGAGTTAAGACTAAATTTGTGATATTCATAACTTTGGCAATGTTAGTGTTTTTATAAGATTGTTTTGTATCCTGCTTCAATGCTTGAAAAAAATCGGACTATCAGAAGTTTTTATTTGAACTTCATATACTTCCAAAGAGAATTCAGTAGATCTATAAATTTGGATCAGCTAAAAATGAATGGCATTCAACTGCTTAATAAAATATAGGGTTTTCTTCAATACAAATGCAAATAACAAATCACAGCAGTATTTGTATTATTTTGTTATTTTTTTAGCAAGATAAAATACATATATTTTTAAATCATATTATAGCTGTTTTAGGTATCCAGTATAATTTATGGTCATCAACTGAAAATTTAAGTAGTTATCAGCATGTTGTATAGTGTAATAAAAAATGCTGTTATGTCATTATTATATTTCAGTTCACAAATATGCTAATATAAATTTCCTTTATGATTTTAGTTATTTTATTATATTAAAAATATTCTGGAAAGTATTTAATATGCTTTTCCACCCTGCTAGAAATATGCAAGAAAAAAAAAGTTAGTAAATTCTAATGAATGTTAAAAAAAATTGAAGAGACAAATATACTTTTATATTTGCAACTACTTTGATAAAGCATGATGTCCAAATGTTGACCATTGCTATTTCAAATTATGGTTAAATTATATACAGTGTACAATGAGCCATTTTGAATGCCTACCTACTACTGAACCTGAATGACAGCACAGATTTACCAAAAATATCTTTAAATTATATAGACACTAAAATTTTCAACTTCTTTTTGCTACTAAAATTCAAAATGTTATCTCAAGCATTGCTCCTTCACTGCCATTGAGTTTATCAAAGAAAATTCACTTTTATTAGAACAATTTAAGAAGTCTTTTGAAATATTTTGGGGCTGTAACAGTTATTGTGCAAAAGCTATTGGGTCACCTTGCTGTAAAACAGAAATTGAAGAAACATTGCAAATCAACTATACCTTAATACAAAAAAGTTAAGCTGAGAAATCTGGATATTCACCAATGGATTTCCTATTTCTTTACTAATTGTTAATCTGTTTTTTTTCATAAATTTATGAGAGAGGGAGTGTTTGTACATGCACACTTCATTTTAGAGAAGCCATCATTAGGAAATATAATTTAGCTCAAATATTTTGGAAACTGAGACACAATAAGGCAAGAATTGGGGAATAATAATCTTAAATGTTTCCAACCATTGGTTTAAAAAATAATAATTGACATAATTTGTTCTAGAGAAGATAAAAGATAAAGTTACTAACCTGTGTGATTGGGATTAGCCAGCACTACATTGATGAAATGATTTCCAGCTTCACAAATCTGCAAAATAGTTCAACCTGTTCAGTGTAATATACTTGGACATCTTTAAAAAGAATATATATACACACATACATATGTATGCATATAAGTGTGTGTGTGTGTGTGTATATATATATATATATATATATACACACAAATATTCCTGTAATATATTAATTCTAAAGATCTAAAATACAATGTTTCTCTAATTGTAAGAAGAAATTTTGTATAACAGTGACAGGAGCTGTCGTGGACATATATGTAGAATCAAAGGAGTGAGTCACACTGAGGCAGAGGTTTTGAAGATATCCTTGACACCTTTTGACAGCCATGTTCAAACTGCCTTGTTAATCTTGTCTTGTTGATTATCTACTTTGTATTTGATATAATAAGTAAAATTTCACAGCATGAAGAAACAAGTCATATGGCTGAAGACAGATCTGGCAAAGGTGTACACGTCCAAGTTTGCCAACACAGTAGTGACCTTTCTCCTGCAAAGGTAGTAGTGTGATTCCCAGCTGGTTTCACTCATTTTAGAAAAGCTGTTTAAGCAGTACTGCCCCACACAGTCACTTGTTGCTTGTCAGTCACCTCACCCCTCACTCATGTACATTCCCCTAAATAAAGAATAGAAAATTTTGCAAACATAACATTTTATTAGCAAATAGTTAACCCCTGCTAAGAGGGATATACATTTTCTGGTTGAATTTTACGTTATACAAGGTTGACCCATTAATTTCCCCTTTGTTCCTTCTATATAAAAATGGATCCTATATACTGATAATTTTAATATAAAATAATAAAGTACATTTTACTTTAAAATAGGCAGCCTGTTCTTTCCAAACTGTTTGTATATACATTTGCGATAAAGTTGAAACTCAAACATATGCTTTCAGTTATTAGGAATGAAAATTTTTACCTTGAACTATAGGCTGTTATGCTCATAATTATATGGTAGGAATATTCAATTTAGGTGGTTATAAGAAAACTCAACCAGCTCATTAGGTATTATATTATGTTTTTTAGAATAAATTTCCTAAAATGTATATCTTACTGTCATATTTTATTTATAAAAGTTAAATGTATCTTGCCTTCATTATTATTAAGTCCCTGGGTTAGCAAGTCTTTTTATTTTTTAAAAAAATTATCTATTTTTATTATTTTCTGTAGGAGTTTGCTATAAGACATTGAAAACAGTTCCCTATGGTACATAGTAGCACCTTGTGGTTTATCTATTTCATACACAGTAGCTTGCATCTGCCGATCCCAAACTCTTTATCCCTCAACCAACCCCACTTTATTCTTTTTTTTTTTTGTCTTTTTGTCATTGTAGGGCTGTACCTGCGGCATGTGGGGGTTCCCAGGCTAGGGGTCTAATTGGAGCTACAGCTGCTGGCCTACACCTCAGCAAAGCGGGATCCGAGCCGCGTTTGCAACCTACACCACAGCTCACGGTAACACCGGATCCTTAACCCACTGAGCAAGGCCAGGGATCGAACCCACAACTTCATGGTTCCTAGTCTGATTCATTTCTGCTCTGCCACAATGGGAACTCCCCCACTTTATTCTTTAGTAACCATAAGTTTATTTTCAGTGTCTGTGAGTCTGTTTCTATTTTCTAAATACATTTATCTGTGTCATATTTTAGATTCCACATGTAAGTGGTATATGGTATTTGTATCTGTCTGGCTTTCTTCACTTAGTTTATTAATCTCTAGGTCCATCCATGTTGCTAAAAATGGCATTACTTGATTCTTTTTTATGGCTGAGTAGTATGCTATTTAGGTGATTTTATATATATATATATATATATATATATATATATATATATAGACACAAAAATATATATATATCAATCATCTTTTTTATTAATCTGTCAATGGACATTTAGGTTGCTTCCATGTCTTGGCTATTGTGAATAGTGCTATAAACATAGGAGTGTGTGTATCTTTTTGAATTACAGTTTTTTCCAGATATAAGCTCAGGAGTGGAATTTTTGGATCATATGGTAAGTAACTCTACTATTAGTTTCTTAAGGTACCGCCACACTGATTTCCACAGTGGATGCACCAGTTTACATTCCCAACAACAGAGTAGTAGGGTTCCCTTTTCACCACACCCTCTCCAGTGCTTATTTGTAAACTTGTAATGATGTACATTCTGACTGGTGTGGCGTGGTACCTCGTTGTAATTTTTTTTTATAATGATTTTTATTTTTTTTCATTATAGCTGATTTACAATGTTCTGTCAGTTTTCTACTGTACAACAAGGTGACCCAGTCACACATACATATATACTATATACATTCTTTTTTCTCACATTGTCATGCTTCATCATAAGTGATTATATTTCCCAGTGCTATGCAGCAGGTTCTCATTGCTTATCCATTCCAAAGGCAATAGTTTGCATCTATTAACCTCCAAATTCTAGTTTCGATTTTCATTTTTCTAATAATTAGTAAGGTTGAACATCTTTTCATGTGCTCATTGGGCATCCCTGTGTCTTCTTTCTAGAAATGTCTATTCAAGTCTTCTCTCCATTTTTTAGTTGAGTTGGGTTTTTTCTTTTGTTTTTATTGAGCTGTATGAGCTGTTTGTATATTTTGGAAATTAAGCCCTTGAACATCGTTTGCAAAGATTTTCTCCCATTCAGTGGGTTGTTTTTTTCATTTTTTATGGTTTCTTTTGCTGTGCAAAAGCTTATGAGTTTGATTAGCTCCCATTTGTTTATCTTTGCTTTTATTGCTCTTGCCTTTAGAGACTAACCTAAAAAAAACATTGCTGTGATTTATGTCAGAGAATGTTTGCCTACATTCTCTTCTAGGAGTTTCATTAAGTCATGTTTTACATTTAAATCTTTAAGCCATCTGAGTCTGTTTTTTGTGCATGGTCTGAGGGAGTGTTCTAACTTCGTTGATTTACACATGGCTCTCTGGCTTTCCTAACACCACTTGCTGAAAAGACTTGTCTTTTCTCCATTGTATATTCTTGCCTCCTTTGTCGAAGATTAATTGACTATTGTTGGCTGGGTTTATTTCTGAGCTCTCTATTCTGTTCCATGGATCTATATGTCTATTTTTGTGCCAACCCCACACTGTTTTGATTACTTAGTCTTATTTGTAGTCTGGGAGGGTTATATTAGCAAGCCCTTTTAGTTTGTCATCACAATTTACAGTTTTAACAGGGTCACAGTGGAACTTATTTGTCTCAAAATGTGAAATTAAAATTACCACATTTACCTACTATGTCTGTATGGGATATAAAGTCTATGCTACTATTAATTAGTATTTGTATAGTTTGACATCATAGCCCCTACAAGACAGCAACTGTGATAAGATTTTTATTTGCCTAATTCTGATGATTATTTGATAAATGTTTTCCAATGGGTAGTGTGTAAAGTAGCACTGAATAATAAAAACTTGTGTGAGGAGGAGGCACTAGTTCTTTAATAAAAAGGGCAGAGTTTTTTTAAAGTTTTTTTGAGAAAAGTATATATAGCAAGCTAGAATTTTGATTATTTCCATTCATGTCTCCTCTCACTTTTTAAGAAAAATGTTATGACATATGATGTTTTGAAAAGCTACAACTTTTCTTAAAATTTTTTCTTTCATACCAGAGACATGAAATATAACTGTGTCACGTCTGAGAAAAGGAAAGAAATCAAGAATATTATATAAAATGAGAGCTTTGTAAATATTTGCAGTGAAATAAATGATAGTAGGAGATAACATCATAAGGAGGAAAAAATGAAACAATCATATATTAATCTAAAATAGATATTTCAATAAATAGCAATTTGTGGTTATTATTTTGTTCATTCATTAATTTATTCTTCCATTTGCTCAAATTTACTGAATAGTTACTTATACAGAGAACATCAAACTTGGTATAACACAGATGAACAATAAAGATATCAAAATAAATAAACTGCAGGATTGCTGCCTATGAAAACTATCCACACATGGAAATCTGATATATTTACAACATGCTAACTTAAAAATTCTAAATAAACTGATTTGTCATTCATTCAAGCAAATGGTGAGATCCTACTATGTATAACACTAAGTGCTAAAAGATAAAAGCATAATCTCCTCTCGCTGCCAATACAGTAGTGGCTATTATTAGTTAATATATATGTATGCATATATATATATGTATTAGTTATATATATAATACCCACGTGTATATATATGTATGTGCACATGCACAGATTCATATGAGATCTTTTTACAAAGAGTGGTGTGTAGATTGTGCCTTGAAGGAAATGGAAGTCTGTAATTGTTCAAATTTCACAAAAAATCGGTACCTGTACATGAACCATGGGAGTTTATCAGTGTATCAAGGACAGGAACGGTAGGAGTTGATAAGTCAAGGGTAGGAATGAAGGAAAACGTGAATAACAATGAAAGCATGGAGGGAGTTCCTGTTGTGGCTCAGCAGGTTAGGAATACAACTAGTATCCATCAGTACGTGAGTTTGATCGCTCGCCTTGCTCATTGGGTTAAGCATCTGGTGTTACCATGTGCTGTGGTGTAGGTTGCAGTCTTGGCTTGGATCCCGCCTTGCTGTGGCTGTGGCATAGGGCCGATAGGTACAGCTCTGATTCAGCCCATAGCCTGGGAACTTGCATGTGCTGCAGGTGCAGCCATTAGAAAAAAAAAAGAAAGAAAGCATTGAATTATATGGTGTATGGAGGTAAATATATATATATAATAACATAATTAATGCATTTCAGAAGTAATAAAGAATCTGTCATACTCATGTTTGTATCAGATTCAAACAATCCTTATGTGGAATTAAACAGAATGGTCTAAAGAACTGGACTGAGAACAAGTAGTAAAGAGCCCTGTTCCTTTCACAAAAGTAGACTTTGTGTTTTCATCCAGAATTACTTAATGTTTACGCCAAAGTGTTTTTTGGATGACCATCATGTAGACTTGTAAAACTTTTTGCTCTTAGATGTTTATAATTTGGTAAATGTTCAGATAATAGGAATAATTACTGTTTTTAGTTTTCTTCAAAAGTTAATTTATTTTAAATAATTCAAATCATCTGTTATAGATGAGAAGAACGTTTTGATTACAAGATTAAGAGAGTTAATGATGTGATTATGGGAAGTTATTTGATTTATTTCATTTATTACTATTTTACATATATGATGTGAAAATAGGTCATGTTTTCTACATGACAAATCCTCAAATGCAATCTGCTTGAATTCTTAATAATGCCACAACTAGAGCATGAGTAGTGATGTTATAATACATACCAGAAAATTGATAGCAGATATGGTAATTTGTTTGTTTCCAAATGCTAGAAAGCAGAAAAAGATGTTATATAAACACTCAGTTTTTGAAATGGCGTACTATAGACATAATTCAGGCAAAGTTTATTGAATATCACAACCCTCTAATCAAAAGTATTATGTGGATATGTGATTGACTTTTTGGGATGATACTTTTGTAATCTAAAATGATGACAACAATTCTGCTTTCCACGTGTACTTTTCTTCCAGTATCCTAATAATATTTAGAATACAAATGAATCTATTTTTAATTTGTATTAAACTTTTTTGAAAGCAGGCAATCTATCTTTTTTGTCACTTTAAAAGCACATTAGTCTGACCTGCTATGTAATGGCACTCAAAAATATCTTTTTTAATGTTCAACAATAAATAGAAAAAATGTCAAAAATAGTAATTTTTATTTTTGTATCAGGTTTTGCAACAGGCAATAGTTTAAGTGTTTTATCATTTTGCATCACAGAAACTAATATATGAAGCAAGTATTATTGTTCTCACCTCACAGTAAAGAAATATAACGTGCCAAATCATATAACAAGTAATGGACAAAATCAAATTTGAAGCAAGAGTGTAAATTCACCTTGTTTATGTTGGAAGTTGGAATAACAAAAGTAATGAGAGATTGATTATCTTATTAGCTCATTATCTTACTAACAGTTGTATTCTAGTTTTATGTATGTGTGCAAGTAAATTGTATTTATTTATAAAAGCACATCTACAAATAAAAATTAATTCCTCATTTTGAATATTGCAATGGAATATTGCTCAGCCATAAAAAGAATCAAATCCCATTTACACCAACATGGAAAGACGTAGAGATTGTCATACTAAGTGAGGTTAGACAGTGAAAGACAAACATCCTATGATATCACTTATATGTGGAATCTAAAAAAAAGGATACAAATGAACTTTATTTTCAGAACAGAAGCAAGAGACTCACAAACTTTAAAATATGAAAAAAAAATTGGACTTTTAAAAATAAATCTTGGAATTTTTACATATGAATATATTTAAAGTCTTTCCAACATTATTAAACATTCTTATCAAAGCTCTGATAGAAACTGCATCGTGGAATATAATGTGGCTAGCTCTTAAAACATTACATATTATCCAATTGCTACATGATTAGGGTCACTTTGATTTGATGTATAGTAGATAACAGTGCTTCAAAGATCTTCCCATATTAATCTTTTACTGAAGTTCTGTTTCCATGGGTGAGAAACTTAAAAGTATTATTTAGTTAAAAGTTATAAATATATATATAAAGTACATATATAAAGCATGTACATGTATTGAAAGTTTTGTTTTTATAAAGTATATATACATAATTACAAAATAAAACATATTGATGGAGAAAACTGGCAAAGTGGTGAGTATAAAGGGAAAATAAAGTGCATTAGAAAGTCCCATCATGGAAAATCAGTTAATATTCAGATTTTCCCCTTTGAAAACATATATATGTTATGACCTTCTTAAATAATATTTGCTAAAATAATTGAATAATCACCTATTCCCTTATGTTACATACATTTTTGCCATATAATTAAACATTCTTCTCTAGCTAAATCATAGTATTTAGGTGATAGTCATCCCTGCATACACTAATTTTCTTTAATTTTTACCTACTAATAGACTAAACATCACTAGCTCAGCACTAGTGTTTAGAAATTTATAAGGCAGACTATGTGCTTGTGAAATTAATTATAAACAAAGCCAAATGCAACCCTTATGTTAATAGAAATTACTTTCTGGCAAGGAAACAAATATTCATCACATGCTAACCAATGGAAGTTTGCAACTTTAATAACTGTTACTAGGAGGATCTATGTAATATTTAATATAAGAGCTCAAAAAAAGGATTTGCTATAATCAGGGAGAACTTTGAATATATAACTGCACTTTTATCTAAAGAAATGAATAGATAATAATACAGAGGAAAAGGGGTTCAGAACATTTTGTATATCAGGGCTGTGAAGAGATGACTTGTTTTCAATTTTAGTTAATGTGATAAAAATGTAATGGGCCAATGATTATAATTTTAAAATGTTTTTATATTTACTTCCAAAAACCAAAGTTATAAATAATATAAAATATTTCTAGAAAAAAATAGCCACTGTTAAAGTTTTTATGGTGTTTTTGTAGTTTGGGTATTTCACATTTAAATAGGCAAGAAAGTAGCTCATTTTTCCTTGACTGTTTTTGATACTAAACATTTATGTATTAAGTTTTCTGAACATATGAATTCTGGTTTGTGGGTAATGGAATATTCCTGCCATTGGGCAGTTCAATTATGATAATACATTTTTCTTATTTATTTTAAATATTGTTCAAGAAGTATGAAAAATGACTTCCCTAATAGTATATGTGTTGGAAATACATATCAATAACTTGTTTTTCATTTAAGTTAGTTTACATGTGTCAAGGTGCAGGTGCTATTTACTTTATGCAGCAAAATCTGTTGAGAACAGAGCTATAAAAACTGTGAAACTTAGTACTAAGAATATAGAAACAGGTAGGAAAAAAATCAGTTGACATAAGGTCAAAGAACAGTGGTATAAGTTATGACAACATAATAACAGGAAATTAATAACTATAGCTATAATTTAAAATATCCTGAATTAAAGTTTTGAGCATGTAAATTAAATAGTATTTACAAAGTGAGAGCATAGAGAAATATGGAAGAAATTAGACACATAAAATGCAACCACTGTTTTTATTTTCCTTCTTCTAATTGTGAGGGTAAGATAAAGGAAGATTGCATCTTAAGCATTCAGGTTTTAAAGAATATTTCAAGGGGAACAAGGTAAAAACTGGCTGAACTATTCTGCAACTCAAAGTACCTGAATTCAGTGCAGCACACAAAATTTGAATAAAATGTTTTAATATAAGGGAATTTCTAACTTGTTTAATTAGTATGTTTGTTTCACTCCCCTTAAATAAGATTACCTAATAAGATTGTAACTACTTTGCCAAAAAAGTTTTAATATGTGCTGTTTTCCTTTTTTGTCACTTTGTCATAGTCTTTTCTATAATGTTAATATTTTCACTTATAGATTCAATAGTTATTTAGGAGTAGGTTTTAAAGCATATAGTTTACATTTTTTTTTTTTAACTAACAGTTTTCAAGTTTATTTCATCTCATCTAAAGATAGTGTATTTTATACTATTTCTACTTTGGATGGACATCATTGAATTTTTATAATCTAAAATATAATCCATAAAATATTTAGTCTATAAATTATGATCAGTAAGTTATAAAAGGAGAGAAATCAATCTTTAAAAATCTTAGGCAAAGATAATGAATGCAAGGAAATAACTTTTCGTTGCATCACTATGGAAAAGAAAAGTGAAAATCTAAGGAAAAAATTAAACCTGGAGCTCCGTTGTGGCAGAGAAGAAACAAATCTGACTAGCGACCATGAGGTTGTGGGTTTGATCCCTGGCCTCTCTCAGTGGGTTAAGAATCCGGCATTGCGGTGAGCTGTGGTATAGATTGCAGACACACCTTGGATCCTCTGTTGCTGTGGCGTAGGCCAGTGACGACAGCTCCAATTTGGCCCCTAGCCTGGGAACCTCCATAAGCTGTGGGTGCGGCCCTAAAAAGCAAAAAAAAAAAAAAAAAAAACAAAATTAAACCTAACAAATGTTGTAATCATATGACAAATTAGGTCTATTAATCCCAATTTTTTTTTTGCCTTCAACGTGGCCTTATTATCCTAAGCCCCTACCATTATTGCTATTGACGGATTGGTGCCCCCCCCCAACATTTAGTTGTTGAAGCTATCACCTTCAGTATTGCAGTATTTAGAGATGGAGCTGTGGGTGTAGTTAAGTTTAGATGAGTTCGCCGGGATTTAGTGTCCTTGTGAGAAGAGATCCCAGAGCTTGCTCCCCACTCTCTCCACCATGCTGGTAGACAGTGAGGTGGGGCCATCGGCAAGTCAGGAAGAGAGTCTGCACCAGGAAACTCGGTCTGGCAGAAACTCGATGTTGGGCTTCCCAGCCTCCACAATTGTGAGAGAGAATTATTCTTGTGTAAGCCGTTCAGTCTGTGGTATTTTGTTATAGCAGCCAAGACTGACTAAAACAATTAGCAATTTAAGAAATAGAAGCTTCTCCTGCCTAGAGCAAAAGTCAAAGTCACGGTGATGTCACTTTTCCTTTTTCTCCATAAATATGTCTATCTAGAATATGTCTGTCTGGCTGACTGGGAGTTGGCTAGGCTTTTGCACAGGTTACAGATGTCTGTGTCTAAACTAAGGTTCTGTTCCAGTTATTCATTGGTTGTGAGTGAACTGAGTAACAGATGTGCAGTTACTAATGGCCGTCAGATGTCACAGACTATGATGTGCATCTGTTATTTACAGAGTGATATGTGGACTGAAAAGCTAGCTGCAATTTTGTACTTATGAAACTACAATTAGCATATGTGGTGACTAAAATTTGATGTATGGTGTTGAGGGCTGATATTATTTGACTAAACCATAAAAACTGAAATCCATGCATATCGGAGTAATGCAAAACATGGAATTTCTATGCATGATATTCACTTTTCAGTTGGAATTGGTATTTTACTCTTCTACATATTTTCACGGAATTTGATTCCTGCTTATATCATATGCATTTAAGAGTCTTGAACACAGTCAAATTAAGCTTTGAGACCTTTATTTTCTTAATATATATTGGGGAATATTAACTCTTAGACAATGATGTTGTTTCTAATTACAAAAGAAATAGCTTTTTTACAGTTCTTGACAAGTAATGTATATCGTAAATATTTTTTTTTTTTTTTGCCTTTTGTCATTTTATGGCCGCGGGTTTATGGCCGCACCCGCGGCATGTGGAGGTTCCCAGGCTAGGATCGTTAACCCGCTGAGCGAGGGCAGGGATCGAACCCGCAACCTCATGGTTCCTAGTCGGATTCGTTAGTCACTGCGCCACAACGGGAACTCCGATATCGTAAATATTTTGTTCATATTAACATAGTCAACTTCCGTTATTCTGTATCACATATATGAATGCAGCATTTTTCAGAGGTTCCTCTTCTTAAACATATCATGGATCAAAAATATTATTTTTTTCTGTTAATATTCTAAAGTTAGCAAGTACATCTCATGATAAAAACTTTGAAATTCCAGAGTTTTGTGAGATCAGGGAATTTTCTCCTTCAATATTCATAGTAAATCTGTTTAATTTTAGAAGAATTAAAATTCTGAATATTGCAATCATATACTGTGATTGCTGAACTAGATTTGCTGATCTTGGTTATGACCTTGAATAATGTAATTCTCTGTGTCATTACTTCAAGCAAATATAGTAATTTACTTTAATATCTTTAAAGTTTACATCATTTTATAAAATTTAAAATAAAACTTGAATATGTCATTTATAGCCATTTATTTCACACTTACAAACTGGAAATAGACCACAAAAAATGGCTGTCATATATAAAACCTAAACACATAGCATTTGGGCTCTGCTGTGTGTATCTTATGGCTGCAGTAAAAGCTGAGGAAAGAAAACTCCACAGAAGATAAAAGAAATGGAATTCTTTGATTGGAACAAGTACTTTCCCTGCAAGATTAGAAACTGAGGATTTAGTATTGGTACAGTGTGCTTCATCTGAGTCAAGGGCCAACAGCTTTATTGAAACTATGTCTTATGAAAAAAATGCTTCCCTTCTTTTTTCTTTTTGAGTTATATTTAAAACAGTAATTCTTTATTTAAAAATCCTGATAGTTGATTGCACATGATTATGTGACTATATAAAATGTTTATATTTCATCTTTACCCTTTCATTTTATCATGTTATTCAGATGTTTATAATCAACACTTTTCTTTTTTTTTTTTTGGCTAGAATTTTACTTGAGAGAAATCAAAATACATCAGTAAACTTTGGTCTTTTAGGCCTACATAAAAACGTAATGGAGTATATGAAAGCAATTTACAATTGACATGTTTCCCTTATTTGCTAATTCCTTTATGTGTACCATGTGTTCTTCATTTCTATGTAGTTTAGAACAGTGTTGAAGTTGAGAGTTTTAGTATGATGTTAGCTAAGAAGAAATTCTACATACATGGTGGTGTATACCGTGGGTGATTAATGTAGTAGGCCATCCAAGAAGTGAATCCCCAGTAAAAGGCACAACTCTACGAATAAAACAAGGTCAAAGTTAACTACACATCATTTGAAGCCAAACTATACATTTACATGACATACTGTGGTGTTTTTGTAAAAAAAAAAAAAAAAGTTATAAATTTTTTAAGCTAAAAAAATAGCATACTTCTTCACCTAGTAAAGTAGTATTTTAAAAGTACTTATTTGATATCATTGAGAAAAATGTATTTCTTGCTCAACCCTTATTAGTGTAAATGAGGATGTGAGTATTTAGGATATAGAGAAATGTAACAATGCAGTTTAGGGAGATTTTTCAAGAACAGTTTTTGTCTATCAAGTCATTAACATGAGTGAAATAATAAAAATAATAATCTATTATATATTTACCAATAGCCATTTTCCAACAGTAAATGAATAAAAGAATGAATTATCTAGTCATTAGTAATAATGTTTCTTGATTGATTATAAAGGGAAATGGACTGGTTTTAGATGTACTTGGTTATAATGCACATCTTGTACTAATATGATAAATTTGAACGCCTTCTGTGAAAAGCAAGTCTAAATAATTTTTTAAGGTTTGTAAGAGTTCTTGAGTTTACTGTATAAATACAATGACAGCAGTAGAATAGCTGCCTCACTGAGAGTTTTAGAAGACAGATATTTGCCGAAACCCAGGAAGATTTTAGTTAAGATATAATTCTTTTGTAAACTAAATTTGAAATTGGAAAATAAAATGAATTTTAACATGAATTATAAAATTGAATTACACTGTATTATCTAATGTATATTTCCATTTCACTGTTCCAGAAAATTTCCCATTTCCTTGGTAGTTATTTAATGCTCAGTACCCTTGTATTCATCATTTTTTGGAATAGCAAAAGACACAGTCATTACACTGATGACAATCATAAATATAGGGTGTAACATTACCATTTTAATCACACAAATGTATATTTATAAGAGGGTTATATATTTATGAGGTCTTCCTTTTCAAGTGGCGCTTACTCTGAATTCAGGGCTAAAAGTATTTCCGGTATTAAAGGTGACTAGAAGTATGCATTTTGAAACATAAGGTCATGGCGAATCTTACATGTAATGTTATTGGTTGAAGCAGCTCAAATGAATCACTCAAGAAATGGCTTTTCAAGAGCAGAATGTTTAAGATATGCTGATAAAACCGAATAGACAAATCTAAGTTTCAGAAACATGATTAAATGATTTTACAGATGATCTAATACATAAAACTTCCCTGTAGTAAAAATAACAAGCTATATCGGCTCCCACCTTTATCAGATTTTTCAAGGGTGTATGACCTGAAGAAACCTTGTGAACAAATAACGTTTCCAAAAGGTATCGGAGATAATGTATGCAATGGCAGAAGCAGGCCAAGCTAGAAAGAAAGTAAGATGTAAACATTAAATTTCTTTCCAAAAATCCGACTTATCCTATGCATAAGATGTTTCACTTTTTAAAGGTTATTGTTTTAGTACTACAACATTCTGTGTATCAGGAGTATCTTTGTAACCAAAAGTGTTTTAATATTTTTATTCTAGAAATTTTCTAAATTTATTTAATAATAAAAGGACTGACAACAATTTCTATGCATTTGCTTCTGATGAAATTCTGTTTTTTTATAATACCAACCATAGACTGTATGTTCACATATGTGCAAGAAATATATATATATAAATAAAACAATTATAAATGTGCTCATATCAAAATGCCTCAGGACCCTCGAAGCAGAAAATTTACACCTTTTAAAATATCCAAAACCTGCTTACAATGCATTTGACATTTTATAATAGGCAAAATAAATTTGTCATTGTCTGGTTGTCCTTTAGCAAATACCATAGATTGAGAAAGTCTGAATTTCATTTCCTATGGAGTCAATGTAGCTTTTGTTTTGTTTAGTTTGTTCGATGTTTGGTTTTTCCTAACATACTGCAATATATTGTATGTCTCTTTTTGTGTTTGTTTTTGTAGCTGTTATTCTAACTTATCACCTCTTCTTGTCATTTATAAACATATAATTTTTAAAAGTAACTGTCAAATGTGACTTACAGTAGTATGTTTTCTTGTTTATACTTAAAATACATTTCCGTGAAAATATGCACTTATTTTATTAAAAATAAGGCTGTAAGATTTCAAAAGCTATGATTACTAATCAAGAAAGTCAATATGAATCAAAGATTGCATGCTCAGACTAATAAGCTTGTGCATAAAAATCAACATGTCATTTACAATATATAATATCAAACATTGAGTCTACACTGTGAGTTTATATTAACCACGATGAATTAATGATTTCTGGTAATAATACTGTGACTAGGGAAAACAAATAAACAAAAGCAAACTAACCTGGCTAAACATCAGGGAATTTATTATTAATTCATAAAAATATGATTGAATACCTCTTGTAGGAGAGACATGTCCTATGTGATGTGTTTATCTATGAACAATAGGCAAAGTCTTAAAACAGTAAGAGAACAAAGTATAGATATTTGGTGACAGAGCTTTTTTGACAGTAAGGCAAGCAGAAGCAAAGGTCCTAAAATAGGAGGTTGCCTTTTGGGTTCAACGGATTGATAAGGGAATCGATATCTCTCTTAACTCGTTTCTTCTTTTGTACAAGTGTTTATATAAGTACCTGAGTAATATTTTCCATTTCATAGTAAGCTAGAAAAATTACCTTATGCCCAGAAAGGTAGTTATGATTTACTTAGTTCTCTTATTTAATTTATATTATACCATAAGCCCATAGAGATCAGAATAGCAGCTAACTGTGCCCTAATATTTGGATATATACAATTTTGCACGTTACTGGTAGCTCATTATCAAGTTTGATTTCATTCTGAAATATTTTTTTCTGTTTAATTATGGTTGACTTCAAACATTAACTCTTTCTCTTTTCAGTGCTAAACCAGTTGGACACTCACGAATAAGCTTGCATCCATTTCTTTTTTTCCAATTATAATATTTGAAAATAGGTTTTATTAAGTTTCAAGTAATGAGGACTGTGAAAGAAGATACTTTATAGAGCTGCAAGGGAGGCAGGGTGTCAGGTTTCTGTTGAGGAAGAATATGAAGGTCATGTTCAGATAGAAGGTTGAAGATGCAAGAGATTTTGCTAATAGTAGACTTTGGATTGAAGAGGGCACCGGGGAAGGATTTTAGGAGTTGAGGAGGGCTCAGGAAAGGCAACCAGCAGAGGATAGTAGAGTTTATTTAAATGGAGAGTGGGATATGAGGGATAACACAAAAAGTTTGAAGTAGTGAGGTCAGTGACCTAAACAGGGAGCAAGTATCCAAACATCGAAAGTTTGTGTGTGTTTATTGGTTTTACGTGGATGCTGAACACAGGAAGGCTTCCTCTGGCTGCTCTTCCGTGCACGATGACGGAGTTAGAGGCCTTTGCGGGGGTGTGGCCTTCGCCACAGTTCATCTAATTCATTAGATCTCTCCAGTGGGAGGAGCCGTGACACTTTGGAGTATGCATTCCCTGTACTAAATACCATTGATGGAATAAAGAACATCGACCTACATCAAGCTGCGGACAGCCATTTCATTACTTGATGGGGACAGAAATCCTACAGGAGATTTGGCCTTAGTCCTAGGGTGCAGAGGTTTCCAAGAGATCTAAAGAATTTGGGGGCAGTTGAGTCACATACAGATCTGAGCGTAGCAGAAAAATACCTTTGACTCTGTGATGTAATTCCAAGGAACTCAGGAAGATTAACAATGGACTAAGTGGCAAATGGATATAACATTTGAAATTTATCTTTTTTTTTTTTTTTGTCTTTTTGCATTTTCTAGGGCCGCATATGGAGGTTCCCAGGCTAGGGGTCTAACAGGAGCTGTAGCCGCCGGCCTTCGCCACAGTCACAACAACGCGGGATTCGAGCCGCGTCTGCAACCTACACCACTAGTATGGGAACTTCTATATGCTGCAGGTGCAGCTGTTAGAAAAAAGAAAAGAAAAGAAAAGAAAAGAAAAATAAATACACTTCAATGTTCCAAAAGGTTCTAAGTAACATGGCCAGTACTAAGCTGCCCAGCATCCCGGAGGTCACTCTCCCCTTGCCTTTCTTTGCCCCTGCACACTAGCTTTCTCTGCTCCGATCAAGCACCACATCGCTTTATAACACAAATAATCTTCATACGGCGATTCCTCAAAATCACTAGTTAAAATCTGACACATACCTTCAAAAACATTATTAAGCATTTTTTTGTTTTGGTAAACCGCGTAGTGAGTTAAGGAGCAAGGATTGAGAGAACCTCAAATACATCCATTAAGGAACTTAAACTCTATAGAGGGACAGACACAAATGACTATGTAAATATATAATTTTAAAGTAATAATTTGTATAAAGGAAAACGTTTTAATAGTATATTTCTCATGGAAGGAATAGGAATGGCTAATAAGAAATCCTGAGCTCTATTTGAAGTTTGCATAAGAGATAAGAGGGAGGCAGTGGGGGAGGATGGAGGAGGAGGTGTAAACGCCTGTGTGAAAGGTATCAGGACAGGAAGGGTGGTCACTGAGCTTCAGCACAGAATTAAGAATAAAGGAAAGACTGATCTGAGATGAGAAATCCAGGAGTCAAATTACTCGCTGTCTTCTTCTAGTATCCCATGATCCACATTTTGCTTCTTAATTCACTTAGGGTTTAATCATTTGCTCAGGTTCATTGTTTTTAAACAAATTGCTAACCCTACATGCCAGTGTAGCTTCCGAGATGATTATTCTTTCCCTGTATGCGATATGAGGGCGGGGGAGAGAGAGAGGGAGACAGAGATTTTCCCAATATGCTAAGAACTGCAGTTATATATTCTGCTGTGATAACCACCCTGTTTTTTTAATTTGTTACTTCAAAGTAAATTTTTTTTAGTTTTTTTGTCTTTTTTTTTTTTTTTTTTTTTTTTTTTTTTTTTTTTTTTTTTTTTTTTTTTTTTTTTTTTTTTTTTTTTTTTTTTTTTTTTGCCTTAATGTAGAGCCGCACCCGCGGCATATGGAGGTTCCCAGGCTAGGGGTCTAACAGGAGCTGTAGCCGCCGGCCTTCGCCACAGCCACAGCCACGCGGGATCCGAGCCGCGTCTGCAACCTACACCACAGCTCACGGCAACACGGGATCCTTAACCCACTGGGCAAGGCCAGGGATCGAACCGCAACCTCATGGTTCTTAGTCGGATTTGTTAACCACTGAGCCACGAAGGGAACTCCAATTTTTTTTAGCTTTTGATTTACTAAAAGTAATTTTTAAAAACTGTTTTCTTCCAGTTGATTAGTTCAGTCATTCTTTCCTATGAATGTTGCCCATGTCCTTAGAGAAATATTTATAGTTTGAACTCTCTATATAGCCTCTCGACTCTCTAATTTTAAGCTTATTTTTCTTTTGCTGATTGTGATCATCATCATTAACTGAAATTATCTCTAAGGTATACTTGAAGTGAAATACTTTAAGTATTAAATACATTAAGTAATAGCTCCTTGTTTATAAACATATAGGTGGGCATGTATATATTATTTCTGGTTAAATAAAATATATTTTCCCAAAGTTGAATTCACTCTTTATTAACATAATATCTGTGTACTAGTTTGTCTCTCCCTTAGTCTATATGTACCTTGTGAATGCATTACTTACTGCACCACTGGGTGGCGTAATCTTCTAGAGCTCTCTTTCATGTCATATATGTATGGGATCCTCAAATAAAAGAGGAGATATATTAGCAGAGGTCCTGTGTATTCGGCCAAAAATACCTGAAAATAAGAAAGTGATTTAGATTAAACCATACATTCTATAGAAGTTACTATGTTTTATTAGGACCATAATAAGCATGTACACAGACTTCTCCTGCAACATGAACTGCTGAAATAGGTGAGCATCTAGTCTTTGAAAAGAATTAGACTAGGTACTAATAGAAATAGTGAGAGATCTTGGAAGAACGAGCCAAGAGTTAAGGAAAAGAACAATTATAGTTAATTTAAAATAAAAAATAAATATTGAACAGAATATAATGATTACTTCATAAATAGTACACAGAATTTTTATTTAGCCAGACTATTATTAATTCATTTCTCATATCACTCCAGTCTCATACACACTTTTTCTTCTATGTTGACTGTCCCTGTTACTGAATGGAACAGATTGTAGTTCCAGTCTTTTTTTTTAAAAAATGTTTTTATGGCTATGTCATCTTGAATTCAATCAATTTGACCCTTATTCATATTGAATAATTTATTTCTCTCATTTAGAAACTTTAGATTAACTCTAATGAGTCTGAGTGAGTAGGGTTGCTTTCTGAATTCTGGAACTGAGGGGCAATAATGTATGTGGAGAGAGATATCCAGTCTATAGAGAGACAACCATAAGATTTGGAAAGATAATTGGAAATGAGATTGTGTGACTGCAGCAAAGTTAATTGGCTGATTGGTTTTCTGAATCTACTGAATATCCATTATTTGGTTTTACTTTGATGCTAAAACTATATTAAAGTCATACTCTGAAATTTTCAGACAGAGAAGGGAAAATAATTTCCCTGCAGGTGTTAAAAGAGAAGAGAAAGAATACAAACATAGCAATGATAATTCCACTGCCATTACTACTTGGCTTTGCCTTGCCAAATTTCATCATTTTCTAAGGAAGAAAACTTGAAGCTATACATGTTTTGCTCAAAAATGCAGATGTGCACCTTGATCATTAATTATGCTCTTATCTCTGGTGAGAATTTTATGTAGCTACATGGTTAAAATATATGATATATATGCACATCATATATAATTGCATGTATATGTATATATACACACATATAAATAGCTATGTATATATACAAGTTTCTTCAGTTATACTTTTTTTTAACAATATTCATTATGAGCAAAGAAAGTCTTTTATGTGGAGGTAAAAACCATGCAACGTCTGATGAATTCAGTATTAAAGCAACCCTTTTACTGAAAAGAGTTAATATTAATTTATGTCGTAAAACATGCCTGGTTATTCAGGTATACAGAAAAAGATTTTACCACTTTTGAATGTCTGATAATACTCTTGAATAATTAAGAGAATGATGGTTTTATTAAGCAAAAAGGTTAAAATCTATTTCAATGTCTCTGATCTTAGTCAAGTCAGTTTTGAGCAAATGCTATAGTAATATGTCAGAAATGAAAAATCTTGTAAATAATAGTTAACCTGGGCCGAACATCACTATTTAAAGTTAATAAAAATGCTATCACAAATATGAAGCTTTTTTGGATCAGAGGAAATTAAACTATAATCTTATCTCCATCATTACCTAAAAAAGTAAGGAGAGCCTGCTAGCTCATAGTGATATGTTCTTGGAGACCCAGTATTTTATCACAGGTATCGTTCCTAATGAAATATGGGGGTTAAAAGAGTGTCAAAGTATGAAGGACATATCCTGACCTGAAAGCACTGGAGAATAGTATGGACCAACTTTTGGACAATGCCTCTTCCAGGCAAAACGTCTATTTGGGTGCCAATAGAAGGAAAAGAGATGTTTGATTAAACTTAGAAAGTAATCAGAAAATAGTTTTAGAATAAAGAAAAATAAGGGCCAGGTAGACAAATATTTAAAAAAAAACAGACTTCTGAAAGAGGAATTGCTCTTCTTTACTAAAATAAGAGAGTGAAAACAAAACTAAAGCCAAAGTAAACATATAAACTATACTTATAGGTACACAGCCTAAGCAAAGCAGATGAATTTACAAAGACTAGGAGCTCCGTTATAATCCAAACGTTTAGAAGACAGTCTAAATTCAAAACAAGCATATTACACTTTATTTTTGCTTTGATGATGTATACTACACTTAAATTCAAATTAATTTCTAATATGAAATTGTTTTCATGCTTCCCCTCTTGTGGAAATTCTCAGTTTTAAACTCATGTGTTGCTTAAATGTAAAAGTCAGTTTTTACTAGGGAAGCTCTGCAATTAGGATTTTTTTTAAACTTCTGAGGCGTCTTCAACTTGCTATATGTCCATAAGGAAAGGAAGAAGGCAATAAGCTGTTTTAGAAAACATAAATTGAAATATGCAGCTGCAAAAAGTTGTGAATTGATTAGGACCTTATGCTTAGACTGCACTTAATGCATTTCATCCTTCCTTAATTTTTTTTTTGCCCTGTAATTATCAGGGTGGTGCTGACTTCACTTGTCTTCTAAAATTGCAATTAACAGTTAAAAAACAAAATGAACTGCACATTTCATAGCCGTTGAAAATTTTACTGACAAAAATTAAGTAGTGCCAAACTTAACTTTCTAAACATAGGAGAGCTACTAAGTAAAATTATGGGAACATTTCCCAATAGTAATATCACCTTGTACTCAGTACTACTGAAGCTAATATAATACTAGAGGCTTTTAAAAAATCAACTGTTATACGAATAACATATAATGGAGAATTTTTATCCCCATGTAATTCAAACAAACCATCCTAATGAGATAACAAAGAAAAATCAATTGAAATGTTTTTCAGGTTCCAAAAGGCTACTGAGTCACTGCAGGGCAAGGTGTTTTAAAGTGGGCTCCACAGTATTGACTAATCTGGAATATGGAGCCTTGTAAGCGTCTACTTAAAAAAAAAACAAGTCTCTTAAGAATGTCTGAGAAGGGAAGTTCAAAAAGTATTGCTTGGTATCTTTCAAAGATGGAGGTCTCTTTATAAAAACTTCTAGGCCTTGGGTTAGCACCTAGCAGAGCTATAACAGGAGTGAAGATGAGGCAGAAATAATCTGTCTTCATAAGTATTGTCTCAGCCTGAAATCATTTTATTTGCAAACCACGTATCAGACAAGGACTTGTACGTAAAACTCAACAGTGTTAACAGAAAATTAAAAACCTGTTCGCACAAAGACCTATATAGATACAGGGAGTAGCTTTATTTGTAACAATGAAATTCTGAAAACCTCTCAAATGTCTGTCAGTGGGTGAATAATTAAACAAAATCTGGCACATATATACAGCAGAGTAACGTTCACCAATTAACAAAAGCTAAATATTGATACTGACGCCACCGTTAGGATAAATACCAAGGCAGTATGCTCAGAAAAAAGGAAACATCAATCTCAAAAAAAATTTGATTCTGTTTACATAGCATTTGCCACATGACAAATATAAAGAGATGAAAAGAAGATCGGCAGATACTCCAGGATAGGAAAATGCATGCAAATAATAATGAATAGAGGAATAACACAGATAATTCTTTTCTGGGAATGAGCAATTCTATATCTGATTTTGGTGGTAGATACATGAATCTATACAAGAGATAAGTTGCTTAGGACTATACACACATGAATGAATGTAAATGGTGAAAGTAGAATAAGATCTTTTTTAATAGGATTTTTATTTTAGGGATTACTGTATTATATATTAAGCCTTTCCCCTAAATCTTCCAATAAGTTCCACAAGGTAAGAATTTGCTTAGTGTTCTGTAACAATACACTCTTACTTCATGAAATATATTATTAAAGTCTTAATTTTGACCTTGTTAAACTAAAAGAGATTATTTCTTACGAAAGGGAAAACTTACGATAATGCTTTTGTTAAAGTACACTTTAATGTTTTATAAATGTGTAAGAATGTTATGTGAGGTAAAATATTGCTTTTATTATATAATTTAGTCGATATAAAGTGGGTGTGATTGCAATATAATGTGTATATTTTTAGCATTTAATAGGACTGACTCATTTGGAGAAAAGTGTGTGAACCATGGGGTTGATTTAAAAATATCCAGCCTATTTTCAGAGTTCTCTTTGTCATCTAAATGACTTTCCTCTCAAATAAGCTATAATTTTCTAGTACAATTCTCATAGAATTCCACCTTAGCACTTTTCTCCTCAGTGCTTATCCAAATGATGCAGCTGGAATTTCTAATGAACTCACAGTTATTGCCTCTCACTCTGACACAACTTGTGTAGATAGAATTCTCTTTTAATCATAAATGTGAACAAAGACTCTGAATATTTTCAACCTTTGAAGATCAAAATCTGCTAAAAGCTCTAAAAGAAATGGTCTGTAGATAGCACATTTAAACATTAAACCCTTTGCTTACATGATATATGCATTAGTAGGTTGTTTTGTAAACATTGTAACATACTTCATAAGGATTCAGAATACTCTAAACTTAGTTTTTAGTGCAATAATTAGTACTCAAAAGCTCAACAAATCTTGGAAATGAAAGCAACCATTTAATCAAACATACTACAATATTATCTAAATATAGGAATAATGCATGTTAAAGGAAAGATTGCTGGGGAAGTAAAGCATATGACAACATTTTGATTAGTAAAGGCAAACTTGAACTTCTGTTTTTGAGAATATTATAAATTATCCTGTGTCTGGAATAATTTTAAAAATTGATTATTTATAAAAGGAAAACAGCATATACTGGCAAAAGAAAGCTATTTGAATAGAAAATATTAAAAGTGTAATCACATCACAAATGCAAAATAGAATGTAATCAGAAACAACTTTAAAAGTATGAACAATATGAAGAAAATAGGTTTAATTTAATTGAAAAATAGAATGATTACACTATTTTTTGTATATCAGTGTCAAAATTGTTTATCAGATTAACTCTGTCACTGCCTGTCACAAAATACTGCATTGTATTTCCTCTTGCTTCTGAAGCTATTCCATTTCTCATGAATAGCTCAGTATGTGTGGAGTAGTGTCAAGTATTTTCTGTTTCTTAGCCCCCTTGTTTTTTTTCAATGTAGTGTTCATTCTTCTAATGTTATTGGATTAAGTTGCCATCACTTTGAAATTTCCTCCTTCATAAGAGCCAAAAGTATACCCCACCCCCTGCAAAGCAAAGCAGTCTTCCTCCTTCACTCTCTGTTTTCAAAATGCCCTCCCATTGCCTTGGAACATTTTTACTGAATATTCTATCTCCCCTCTTTCCAATGACAAATGGGTTCCATTATCCTGAGGCTCATAGAAGGAAAAGTTAAAGAAATGAGTCCATCAGTCATAACACAGATTGGCATTTAAAAAGGAATTTACCTTCCTTCTTTCAGCCATGTATTTCCATTTCTCCAATGCTTGAGTGCAATTTTGGCCACTGATCGTAGAAAGAATGGAAAATTTAAAATATGTAGGTATGGTATTTTGTTTCACTATGAATTACTTTGACAGAGAATGTCCTCTCTGTCAACAAATAATTCACATCAAATTTAGGGCATGTATATTACATTTCAAATTGATACTTACTGTGGTCCAACTGACTTGTTGACCTAGGTCTGTAAAATAGAGTGTGATAATGGAGGAAACTGCAATACTTTGAATGGTTCTGTAGTCCTTCAAAAAGGGCCCACCTTAAAGAACAAGAAAATATGATTTTAATATAATTTCAAGGCATAATGATAATTTTAAGGTTAACCTGGTGAAAGCTAAGGGTGAATTTTACATATTAATTGCAATGTGTATTCTTCAAAGTAAAATAAAATGTGAATAAACGCATTTTGTAAAATATATCTGGCAAATTTTCAAGTACACAGTGGTTTCCCAATCCTTATCTAAACACAGGACAGACTACCATTAGCTGTTGTTGTATAGTGTCCTGAGAAATGTGATCTAAAATGTCATAGTCAAATGATATAATGGATTTTTAAAGTATGATTTTGCATGTCACTAGACATACATATCAACTGTTCTATAAATTATTTTACAACGGGATACATCATTTGGAGCAGAATGATGTCAAAAGCCACTACTGGGGATGGGCATGATTCACCTTTTTAAAAGGTCATGATGGATGCTGTGTGGTAACTGTGAAGGAAGGAAGCAAGATTGCTTAGGGGGAAGTGAAAATTCATCAACTAAGAGATAGTTTGTTTGGATTGAGATGGCACTGCTGGAAATGTTAAAAATTCATCAATTCCATACATATTTTGAACACTTAGCAAGTTCAACTTGAGAGGATTCAGTGAGATATAGAGAGTGCTTAGATTTTTGACCTAAGCACTTAAGTACATTGTAATCTCATCAACAATCATGAAGAAGATTAAGGAAGGTACAGGATTTGGGGGGAAATGAAGATTTTAGCTAGGATGTGGGTGATGTGTGATAGCTATTAGACTTTCAAATGGGAGCTCTTAATTTGGCAGTTGGGTAGCTGTGTCTACAGATATTTAATAGTCATGAACATTTAAAGCCTTGTACAGGACAAGATTTTATTTGTATATTTAGAGTGGAAAGAAGGGAATGGAAACTGAGACTAAGCTTTCTCGCACTCCAGTCTTTTGAAGTAAGAAAACATTCAGCAAAGATTATGGATAATGAGTTTCTTATGAAATAGGAGGAAAATAAACAGAGCCTATATCAGAAGAGATGCAAAGGAAATGTTGCATTCTTAAAAATAAACTCTAGGTATATTTGGAATGTGTGTACTAAAAGATATGTACAAAGGTGTCTCTTTTAGCATTATTTGTAATAGCAAAAACAGTGTAACATCTTGTATTCATAAATGAGATAGGAATAACCATATTTTGTTTTATTCAAACAAAATATACTGTACATATAGAAAAATGAGTAGCTTAGAGGTCTATGTACCAGCATGGATGTATCTCACAAATATAATACTATTAGTGTTGTTTTCATTGTTGTTGTTTTTATTTATAATATACTTTATGCTAATATATTTGTGATTTATATTATCTGCAATCATTAACAATTCTTACTTTCTCTATTATTGAAAGAGTAAAATGTTGTTATGATGATAATTAGATGATTTTCAAAATCCAAGACATAGATTTACAATTATAATTACAGATATTTAAAAGTAAGAGAAAAATATATGAGTTTCATATATTAATGATGATAAATCCAACATGCAAACAACAGGCTATAACTTCCTTGACTCGGTTATGCTATATGGCTCCAAAAGTGATTACACAGGAGTTCCCATTGTGGCTCAGCGGTGACAAACCTGACTAGTATCCATGAGGATATGGGTTCGATCCCTGACCCCATTCAGTGGGATAAAGGATCTGTTGTTGCTGTGAGCTGTGGTGTAGGTTGCAGACACGGTTCGGATCCCATGTTGCTGTGGCTGTGGTGTAGGCCAGCAGCTGCAGCTCCAATTCATCCCCTGGCCTGGGAACTTCCCTATGCTCTGGGTATGGCCCTAATATATATATATATATTCAAGTGGCCCTGCTAGTAACAAATTTTTTAAGTTAGCATGAAGGGGTTAGGAAGAGGTACATTGTCATTCAATATATAAGAAGAGTCGTGGTACCATTGCTGGTTTAAGAATGGAGAAGGCCACGTGGCCAGTAATTCCAGTGGCCTCTAGGAACTGACAGCCAGTAGGGAAATAGAGATCTTTGTACCACAATAACAGAAGATGGCTTCTACTAACAAGATTGAAGATGGAGGTAGGATTTTTTTCTCAAAAGTCTTCCAGTGAGAATTCAGCTCAACTGATGCCTTGATTCTAGATTTGTGATACTTTGAGTAGAAAATTCAGTCATACGACATCTTCATGTTAATAAATGAGTGGTTTTAAATTGCTAAGTTTGTGGTTAATTTGTTACACAGCATTAAGAAGCTGATGCGACATGGTTCAAGGTAAACTCTTTGATATCCAGATGGTCAGTAATGTCATTGTGGTAATCATATATAACAACAAGAAATGTTAAGGACAAAAATTTATGATGACTTTGACCACTTGAAAATGTGCTGAAAACATCTTTCTAACATGCACATATTGACATCTCTGGGAAGGGAATAGTTTCCAGTGTTTTATCACCCCTACTGACTTAAAGGATAAGGGTATTAGTATTCTATTTTTTTAAGTGTGGACCCATCATTACAATATTTGGATAAAACATTCTGACAGAACTCAGACAGTTAGTTAATCATACCACTCTTAGATACAGTAATCAGGAACCTCTTTCTTTGGCATTCCATACTCACGTCCTTTCCCAGTGGGAGTGAAATATACGGGGTCAAGAGCATGCCTAATGGGCGTTCATGCCATCATTGTATGTCATACTTTGTTTATTTAAGGCCTCTGAATTTTCTGCCTAAATTAATTAAAGTAATGCATCTTTGGGGGGCATCTTCTCTCAAGAATGTGGTATACACTAAAGTACACGCTTCTAATCATAGGTGTTTGATAAAACTTTTTATAAAGGGTATGTATGGTTGGATTCAGGGATGGGAAGAGAAGGACCAACTCTACTTCTGCTTCAACTTTCTGTTGTATAAATTTAATGATTCTAAGAATTAGAAATTCAACACTGTACTTCTAGGACCTTATGAAGTATATTAACCATAGTCAAAGAAAGAAGACATTTGAGTTACCCCTTTGTATGTCAGATTTATTGCAATAATGGCAATAATTTTTCACTGTTACCATATAAACACCATTTATAATATGACTTTTAGTTCCTTCTATCAAAGTTGGTGTCTATTTCCCACTTCTTGAGTAGGCTAGCCTAGTGTCTTTCTTCGACCAATAGAATGTGGGACAAGAGATCATATGCCAGTTCTAAGCCTGGAGCTCATGAATTCTTGAGTGCTTCTGCTCATACATTTGTACCACTAATCCCACCAGATAACAAGCCCAGAGTATTCTGAGAAAGCACAAGAGACCACACAGAGGTGTGACTGTAGTCATGGCCATCCTAGACCAGTCAGTCCTCAGCAATCTATCAGCTGACTGCCACTGTTTAAGTGAGACTATCCAAATAAGGCCAAGTTCAATTCAGCTCAGCAGAACCACTAAGCTAAATCAATGTTTGCTATTTTCTCCATAAAAAACAATTGGTTGCTCTTTTATTTGTGTTTTAGCAGGCTTTGTGTGAGGAAACTGTAAAAGACTCTCAATTTACATGGTGTCACTACTCCTAGCACAATCATTCTGGCAGATATATGCTGGCAGCAAATATATGTAAATATTCACGCCTTGTGCTGTTTCAGTGTCAGGTCTTTTTCCTTAATATTAATAGTTACAGCTATGTTTCATGAAGGATACACCATGTACAAATCATTGTAGTGCTTCGTAAGCATAATCTCACTTAATACTTACAACCTTCCCCCCTACAAAAAACAAACAAATGCATGTGTTAGCGTATTTATTAGCTCTGCTTTACAAAAGAAGACTCCAAAGATAAATAAGTAGGAGAGTCCGATTTAAAATTCTGAGTTACTCCAAATAATCTTCTTTGTAATATGTCCTGCTTATATAACTAAATTAATTGATTCTTTTTTTCAAATATGTTGTCACATTCCTATCCAAGGACACTTAGAGGATTATACTTTATTCAGAACACTCTTTGCTACACTCAGCCAGGAATATGAGCAAAGGGAAAGTAAAAAGTTACATTCAGCAGAAAGGTTGAACTATCAGAAATTCCTTAGTTCCTTATAGTGTCCTTCAAATTGAAATTACATTTGACATTGATGCCTATGGCATTCTGTTTTCTTTATATAAAAGTCAAGTTCAGAAAACAATACCTCTATTTCATTTTATGTTATTTCAACATCCATGTGTTGAAAGGCATTTCTGTGCCAGGCACATACTATGCCCTGCAGAGACAAAAATAAACAAGACAATGATTCTTCTCTTTTAAACTCTAGCAAGATAGGAATTTGTTTTGTACATTTGAGTTTGGAAATATTGGAGACCATTAAATGCAACTTATAAGAATGCCATGGATTCTTATGTTTCAGTGTAGAACCTCAGAGAAAGCTGGAATATTTAAGATAGCAATGAAAAACAATGCAACATCCTAAAGAAATCCAAGACATTCATCACTTGTCCTTGGATAAGAAGTGATAGCCTGAGTGTTAACAAAAGCACCAGAAAAATAAAATGCAGTACACGACTGAATGGAAACACTTAGAGACTGAAATTCCTTAATAGATGCCTCTTGCAGATTTACTATCATGGACCTAAACTGAATGCCCTCCAAAATTTACATTCTACCTGCAGCTTTTAGTTAACAAGTCCAGATTTGAGGTTGAGTTGATGCAATGTCAGTAACAATGATTCTTCTCAGGACTCACTTTTGTATATTTATTTAAAACATTTGTGAATGGAGAATAGGGTTTGAAATCTTGAAATACTTGAGGCTTATTAATGGATAGAAAAACTTTTCCCTATAATTCATTCATTTTGTTCCTCTTACCTCCTTTATTCTACTTTTGAACAGAAAAAAAAATGGTGGAGAGCTATCTGTATTCTTTAGAATATAGTAGGAGACAATAGAATAAGGAAACGACAGTAAAAGTTTTGAGTCAGAAAGATATAGTTCAGATCCTGCCTCCAACATGTATGCAGTGAATATGTGAAACTTATCTCTTTGAGACTAAAATTCCCGTGAAAGGGGACCACCAGCTTGTTGGGAGGATCAAGTGAGATAATATATCCAAAGCATTTATTGTAATACTAAGCTGTTGATGACAGAAAAGGGATTCTAAATTAAATAAATAAATCAGTGATGTTGGTTCTTACCACGTTCTAGCTGCAGGCCTACTCGAGATGGACACCACTTTGGACCTAGGCAATGAAAAAAATAACATTTAATTGTAAGAACAGGTGTAAACATATTTTAAAAGCAGTAGTTTCCATTGGAAGACAAATTAGGTCTTAGCAAGTGAATAAAATGATTATGCAGAGTCAGAATTGGAGATAGTGATTACCCTTTGCAGGGTGCTGGCAAGCATTGTGGAAGTTCTGGAAGAAAGCATGATGAGAGCTTTAGGGGTGGTGATTTTGTGCCTTGTTTTTTTTTTTAATCTCAGAACTGGTTATACAGATGCTAAGATTTGTGGACATGTGCTAAGATAAGTGACCTCTGACATGTACTTTTTGAAAATTATTCTTAAAAAAAATTAATAACTTCATTTAAAACTAGAGAACTTTAACTTCCCTTAAAGTTTATTTAATGTTAATATGTGAAAAAAAGGCTATTGTCTCTTTCAGGAGTAAGGCACTCCATCAGAATAGTACGTACTATTGACTTTTAATGTTGTGTATGTATTAATTACAGTAGAGACATCTCTCCAGTGTCTCCTGCCTATACTCCTCTTACGAGTAAACAGATTACTAAAAATTCTGTTTGAATAAGAAAATCAAAATATTACACACTGCCATATAAAAAGTTGGTCACAATTATCAGAATATAATGATTTTCTCTTAAATTGAATTTTATGTTATTAAAGTCCCTATTGAATATTTAATGTTTAACTTTTAGGTACAGTTTTATGCAAATTTACTTGATAACTAATAAATTAAAAGAGGAGTATTGTCAAAACAATATTTCACAATTGTTACTTCATTTTCAAAACATTACTTTTTAAAGTGTCAGTAAGAGTAATGGTAATGTGACATAACTGGATGATTGCAGTCAATTCTTCCTAAATTTACTGCAAAAAGACAGCTTATACATGCAAATTTTCATGAACAAAATACTCATAACTCACAGCTTGCAATCACAAGTTAAAAGCTATTTAGATTTATATCTAAACAAAATTCAGTAGTAGCATGGCAAATGAGGAAGGCACATCTAACTCTAACACATTTTTAAAATTAGAAAATATGAAAGTAAATACTATTTTTGTTTTGTTTTGCATTAATTAATAATTGCTATTTATGTAGTCATTTGTTCCAGAATGCATACTGAATTATTCGTTGAAAGTATTCTAAAATGCTATCTTTATTATTCATACTGAATATCTGCTGCCAAAGAAAATATGATGGAAACGAATGCAAAATAGAGTTCTACAGTTTTTTAATTGAATTTCCAACTATGCATATTGGAAAAAATACAGAACTTATGAGAATCCATTTATATTTGACAAATAGTCATTGAACACCCATGATGTGTGTGCATAAGCTGTCAAGTTCTGTCCATTTTAATAATATTCATGTAAGACATCATTTTCAGTGGCACTTTATGATGCCTTTAATGTTGGAAATGCCAATGCAAAACTAACCCTATCACTCTAAGCAAATAGATCTGTCTATGAACTAGATGAGTCAATACTGGCCAGATCCACAATGGTCAGAGAAGTTAGAAGCTCTAAACACCTTCAGGGAAAACCATGTCCCTCCAACTTTCTCAACAAGGATGCACTATAAATCTACTTACGAAATAAACCTGGTATTTAAAGCTTGTGATCTTTGAACATTGTGTCCTAGTGAAGAAGATTATTAACTGCCTTTGTAAGCCTTTAGATTAGTTTCAGTCATCTTTTCCAAAAGCAAAACATACATTTTCTAAAGTGTTCTTTGTTGGGGTGAGATGGAATAGGCTGGAAGAACAGCAGAGAAAAAAAGTTTATAAAGGATAAAGGACATGTTTCATAAGGATTTTTAGCATGCATAAGTAGTATAGAAGATTATTTAAAATGCTGAGTATGTTGAACTTGGACAACAGGCTCAAAGCTGAATTATAACCATGTAGTAGATCTAACGCATCTGCCAGTATCTTAAGTTACTTAAAACGTTGGACTTGATCTGTATAACACCTATAATATTCTACTCATGACTTGGAGTTATAGCCTTGATGATTGGAAATGTTCGTATCACTATGTAATAACATCCTAAATAAGTAGTCTTCATGTAATTCAAATACATTTATTTTAATAAGATAGGGTTTTCTAAACTGCCGGTTGTGACCCATTAGCAGGTTGAAAAATAGAATTAGGATTATTCTCAGCATTATGTAAAGAAATAGAATAGATCAGAAATGAATTATCTAATCTATTCTATATTGGAATAGAATTCTGGATAAACAGGTTAATTATTGTTTCTTGAACTTTCATTTCAATAGCTTACATTTGTGTCTTTATAAGACTAATATGCATTCCTTATGCTGAAGCATAGACAAAAAGCTTGAAATCCATGGATTTTACATATATATAAAATTATATATAAAATTTTGTTTTTCATTTGAAGGTTTTTAAAAAGGTGAAAAAATGGAAGAAAAGTTATATGGATTTATAAATAACCAGACATTAATTCAAAATAAACATTTATACTTTAGAACTGTACCTGGAATAATAAAGTCTGGCATAACAGGAATGTGCACAAAAAATAATATAAAGCAGAAATTCTTATTGACATTTCCTGAATAAAAATGAATATAAGGGAAGGATATCACCAATAGTTGATGAAGAGGTTGGATAGTAAATTGTTAAGCATGAAACACTGCATTTTACCTTCAGTGAATGTCTTTCTTACCAAAGAAACTGACACTAATAATTTTTAATGCTAAAATAAATATAGTTAGAAGGCCATTAAAATCCTATAGGAAAGAAACACTTAAAAAAATCTTCTAAACTCATGCAGTGAAGTTGATTTAGTCTAAAATGACTTCCTGAAATGAACCAAAATCACTGCAAGGGTAACTGAAAAACAATTGTGAGCCTAATAGTCGCTAGGTGCATTTCAAATGACATCCCATTTCAGGATAATCTTGTAAGACAAGCAAATAAAGCAAGAGTGTAATGTAAGTAAATAAAGGAACTATAAGCACATGGTAAATTAATTTTGCAGAAAAGAGGTGGTAGTAGTCTCTTGTGCTATGAAACCAGATCTGAGTTTTGAACATACATCTAGACTCAACCCTTTGAAGAAAAGCTAATAGGCAAGAGGCTATTAATAGAAGTCATCAAGCGTGATGATTGGTCTTGAAATGTTGCTTTTCACGAGATGATTCTGAAACGTTGTGTATATTTTTTCTAAAGAAAAAGATTTAGGGGAAAATGATTTTCAAAAAAAGAAAAATTGTTGGAGTTCCCTTCCTGGCTCAGTGGTTAGCGAACCCGACTAAGAACCATGAGGTTGCAGGTTCCATCCCTGGCCTTGCTCAGTGGGTTAAGGATCCGGCGTTGCCGTGAGCTGTGGTGTAGGTCGCAGACGCCGATAGGATCCCGCGTTGCTGTGGCTGTGGCGAAGGCCGGCGGCTACAGCTCCTGTTAGACCCCTAGCCAGGGAACCTCCATAAGCCGCGGGTGCGGCTCTACATAAAAGGCAAAAAGACAAAAAAAAAAAAAATTGAAAAATTGTTAAATAGAATAAAACCAAGGGCTATTAAAATAGCTTTTGAGCTAATTAGAAGAAAGAGTATTTGTATAAGAATCTCATTGAAAGTAGTAACCACTGCTTTCTTCTCATAGATATTTGCAATGCGAGTATTTAAAAGATAATGTGACATAAATTCCAGTATATGGTGGGAAGGTGGACTGAAAAATTTTAAGACACATAGCACTTCTCAAACTAGCGTTTGATTCCATATTTAATACAGAGTGAATACCTGAAATTTTGCATCAGGGTTTGTCAGTCATCTTAATAATATATATTTTTAACTTTGTTTAAGGTAAATTAAATTAAGAAAAATGATTTGCAAAATAAGCATACACTACCACATGTAATATGCATAATGCTTGTTATGAGTAATAAGCGGACCCTTTTTCATCAAAGAGTATTCATACTGTAAAAGCCTTTGAAACATATCTACTATTAATCGTATACTTGAACAATGAAAAAGGTAAGACCAAGAATGACAAAATCATTTGCCTATATTAAATCAATGATTTGATGGCTAAGCCTGATAAATCTCAAGGTACAAAAAGAGTAAAAGAAAGACCATAAGTGAAGAAAAAGGAAAATGAATACACGTAATACCCTAATTCCTTGATCATTCTAAGATAACCAGGATGTTTATAATACCATAAAAGTTACAGGTGTACAACATAGTGAGTCACATTTCTTAAAGGTTTTACTTCTTTATAATTATTATAAAATATTGGCTGTATTCCCTATGTTGTACAATATGTCCTTGTAGCTTATTTTATCTGTAATAGTTTGAACCTCTTAGTCCCTTGCCATTATATTGTCCCTACCTGCCTTCTTCTTCATACTGGTAAAACTAGTTTGTTCTCTGTATGACAGCAATAAGAGATATTTGCCAAATAACTTCTAAATATAGTATATTTTAAAGAAAATATAAAATAACATTATTAGTTAGACTGACAGATCTTACATTCAATAGACCCTTCCTTTTAGTACATGAACCTCTAAAGAATCAACTTTGAGAAAGAGAATTCGACTCCAGAACTGATAAATTAAACAATACTGAGATAAATTAAACGATATTGAGCAAAGAAACTAGCACATTTTTAGATAGTATAGGTAACACAGAAGAATATATAATTTGAGTATATAAGATAATGATTAAAAATAATTTATATTCTTATACAAAATCAGAACACTGGACAACAATAATGTACAAAGTGGAAAGTATTCGATGGATTTAAAACATTCTGAATACCTCATAAAATTTAGGAAGAGTGTAAAAATAGTAATGATTAATATCAGATTTTGATAAAAGAATTTTTAAAATTTGTGAAGTTTTATTAGTAAAATTTTATACATCGATGAAACCAAACTTTTTCTTAATAATGGCCACCCATTATTTTCCTTGTTCTGGCATCTAAAGTCGTATCAGCTTTCTTCCTGTCTGGCAAATGCTCGGCTCCACTGGGAAGTTTTCATGTGTTAAAAAACAAAATTAAGGGACAGGAAGTATTGACCAGGCCATGGAATGCTAAATAGGAAAATTGATGGCACAGAATGTGCTGTGTACATTGCATTCTAAATTTAGTTATATTGCTTTATTAATTAGTACTTCTATTCTCTTTCCAAGCAGTAAAAGCCTCAAAGCCTGAACAAAAGGGAAAGCACGTGAATTATGTTTCTTTTCTCATGATAAGTAAACATCAAGTATCATACACAACTCTTCCTTAATGTACTAAAATGCTTTCTGGTGATTGAACATTGTTGAAACAGTTGTTTTATTTGTGAAAAAATGATTAATTTAATACAGTATTTCACTAGAACTAAATGAACCATTTTATTCTCTGTACAGCATTTCTTTGCAGTCTTATAAATGACACCTCGGCAATTAAGTGATAAAGCTAAAATGGAACCAAGGAAACCAGTACAAATATGTGATGGTGTTTCAAAAATAACAGAACCATTTCCTATCTAACACTCCGTAACAACAAATGTTTTAACACTCAAAACCAGCATCCACCAATGTATATAAATTTGCTAACCTTGAAAAGAAAATGCATCTGCTAGAGTCTTATATTACAAAGTTCTCAAACAAGAAAAACGAAGTGCAATAACACTGTATAATCAGCAACCGCAAAGCAAGCCTTCTGTAGGAAAACAGGCATGATTCTAAAAATGGAATATTTAAAACCCACATAAACAAATATTTGGAATTATAAAATAAAGACTATGAAAACAAGAGACGTAAAGTAACGAGCCAGCCTCACAGTAAAACACAAAGCACAGAGCAAGACAAGGATGGCAAGAGGAGTAGAGTGAATACAGCAGAGCTATTTCTTTGTCTCCCCTGGTTTAAGTTTATAACCAGGTTGTTCACGTGATTACTCACCATATATGTAAAGAGCCGTCAGGATTGATCGTCAGGCCTGCATTCCCAGTTGCTTTAGACACCATCAACTGCTCCCACGTCCTAGTGCATCCGTCATGACATAACACTCCTACCGTTTCAGCTTTGCACAGCTGCTAATCAGACCTGACTGCCCGCTTCTCCATGCCTCCTCAGACTCCTTCAGTATAATTTAGGCATTCATGGTCTGTCATTAACAACTTTTAAATTAACAACTTTCACTCAAAATCCCTTCATCTTCACACTTAAATATAAAACTTTTCTGCATCTTTTTCAACTGGCGTTACTCTGTATGTCAAACCCACCCAATTGTGGGCCTAAAAGTATATTAAAAATCCTCCTTGCTATTAAATCCAAAACATCTGTTCTTCATTCTCCTAAGAGAATGCCTGCCACTGGACTTCACTACCTGGTGTTTGGTGGACTGGTGTTTCCATCTAAGTCACTGAAGATTTAACTCAGCTCATTCTCTCCACCACTGCTCACTTACCATTGTAGGTGATTTTTTTGTTGTTGTTTTTTGCTTTTTAGAACTGCACCAGTGGCATATGGCATTCCCAGGCTAGGGGTCGAATTAGAGCTGCAGACACTGGCCTGCACCATGGCCACAGCAACGCAAGATCAGTGCTGCTTCTGTGACCCACACCACAGCTCATGGCAACGCCAGATCCTGAACCTACTGAACAAGGCCAGGGATCAAACCTGCATCTTCATGATCCTAGTCATGTTCGATAAACGCTGTGCCATGAAGGGAATTCCCATTGTATGTGATTTTAATATCACTTTAATTCCCTGCCCTTTAGTACCCTGATCTATTCATCGAAATGTCCTGCCTATTCTCTCACTTTTTCCCAGAGTTTCATGATCACCAATAGATGCATCACCTCCCAAAAATATATTTCAAGCCTCTTATTTCTCATCGTCTCTACCATCCCTTCTTAGTTAATTTAACATTTTGATATCTTTTGATTCTCCAAGGATTTTCCAACAGTTATCTATGTTAGTTATTTTCACTGCGATAAGGTTCTTATTTTTCCCACTTTTTTATATCTCTAGACTCAATTCAGGTGTCCATAGCTCTAGTCACGCCTAATCAATGATCGTAACTACTTTGCCCAACTTTCTCTCTGTCTCACTGCGTGGAAAGCACTGAAACTTGTTGTATCCAGCTACTCCATCCGCTACCTGTCTTCTGATACTGTCACTCCCACAGTTCCCTTATACCATCAGAATGGGGAGATCCCAGTCCTAATTCCCAGTTTCTTTCCCCATGACCCTGTTTTTTAATCTTTCTGTATGAAATTACTTTCTGTACCGGCTAAGACAGTTAGTGTATGTTTCTCCTTACTGTCGTGTAACATTCATGAGAACAGGTAGCTATAATCGTCTTTATGACTACTATATATGCAGTGACTAGAAGACTGCCTGGCACAGAGGAATGTTTTGTTTTATAAGATTTGAATAAAGGTATGACCTCTTATTGAAGAGGGATAAGAATTGGCAGAAGCTATGTATGTACCGTAGTTTTAAACAAATGAAATATTAGTGATTTATGATAAATCCATTCCCCCTATAATGAGTCAATGCCTTATTGCTAATTAATTGCAGAGTCTGTGGACTAGGTTTAAATTCTGAGATGATAATCTACTAGTTGTCTTTTTTGTCATGGGCGAGTTTTATTGCTGAATCTTAATGTTTTCATTTCTTAAGAAAAATATATTTAAAGAGGAGGGGTAACAAAGTTATCTAACTTAGGGATGTTTTGAGACTTAAATGAGATAACATGTGAAAATTACCAAAAACCCTTCAGAACTAATTTAAAAATGTGATGTGTGTAATAAAGATTTGTGACTACTGAAATTATAAGCCATAAACTTTTCCAAGGCAGAGCACATGGGCAATCTGGGCAAGGTAAAAAAATAAATACTCTGATAGAGTGTCCTAATTTTCTGTAGTTCCTTTTTTTATTTTTTTGTCTTTTTAGGGCTTAATTTTGTATATTTTCATGTGTTCATGTTATGTACTTTGCATTCAGCTACTGTTCCACGATGGTGCAAAATAATCATGCTCATAAAAATGTGTATGAACAATTATAAATTTCACATTATGGTAATATAATTATACTATTTGTCAATTATATATGAACTCAGTAGAGTTCTAGAAACAAATAGAGCAAATAAATCATACATTATGAATCATGCAATCAAAATACACTTGCTATTCAACAAGAAAAAAACCAAAGGAATTGTTCCCTACCCCAACCCTCAAATTATACATTAAATAGATTTTTCTTTGCTGCCACCAAGATAAACACACACACACATACACACACACAAATACAAACACATACACACATGCATAGAGTATAAGAACATTATGAGAACCTTCTATGCCATGAACATCTTGAACTTGATGCTGGAGGTATTAAGAACAAGATCCTAGAGCAGGACAATATATGAGAAAATGTGTCCAAAAGAGGGCTCCTTCAGGTATCCGGATTAAAAATTACAAAGACTTGAACTGTGGTTATGAGAATTATGGTGATTTGCATATTTTAGATATACCTATGGCATAGAACTGGTAATTTTAAAGTAGTCATTCATTTAATAGTCAGAGGTCTCTTTCACAAAAATTGCATTGCAGCACCAATCTAAGAATATTAATAGATATAACTGTATATATACACATCCACACCTACATATACACATACACAAATAGTTGCTCTTATAATTGTGATATTTCACTTGTTTGAGGATTAAAAGTTTACATTAAATAGTTTATTCAAATATAATCAAAATACCTAGGATTAATATTGATTCTTATTATCAAACTACTGCAAATACTGAGAGATCCAAAAACAGAATGTTACCATATTGAATCTATTCCCCAGGTTTTGTGTGTCAGAATTCTAATGAATCACTCTGAGGTGTCTGCAATTTATACGAGATATTGAGATGCCACATCGGCTGCTTAATATACAGTTGAAAGTTCTGAGGAAACAGTTTTTTTGTTTTGTTTTGTTTTTTTTGCGTTTTCTAGGGCTGCACCCATGACATATGGTGGTTCCCAGGCTAGGGGTCGAATCGGAGCTGTAGCCGCTGGCCTACGCCACAGGCACAACAATGCATGATCTGAGACGGGTCTTCAACCTACACCACTGCTCCCAGCAACACCGGATCCTTAACCCACTGAGTGAGGCCAGGGATCGAACCCCCAGCCTCATGGTTCCTAGTCAGATTCATTAACCACTGAGCCACAATGGGAACTCCAGGAAACAGTTTTGACTTCATTCATTCATTACTGATATTATCTAAACCATGGGAATTCTTGAGAGGACAAAAAAAAAAAAAAAAGAAAGAAATGTACAATTGAAAAGGAAAAGTGTTGAAGATAGAACCTGAGAAGTATATGAGGGGCCAAAGAATGATGAGCAGTCCTCAAGCAATCTGAGAATGAGATGTCAGAGAAGACAAAAATTGAGGATAATGTCTTAGAATCAAGGGGGAAGAGAGTTAAAATCAAACCAACAAACAGAAGACAAAGCAAAGAGAGGTATCCCGTATCAAATGCAATTGAAAGTTCAAGTGACACATGACCAAAAATGATCCACTGCCTTAGCAGAAAATAAACTACCTGTGACCTTAGATAGTCTTTGGACTGCTGAAAAAGGAAACTATTTTGAAGTGAGTGCTAAGAGTTGGAAAGAGGAAGGAGTGACGGTATTGCTAATAGTGGTCTCTACATTGAGATAGTCTTGAAAAAAGAGTAAAGAGGAAGCATTTGAAGATCTCGGAAAAAGTGAGATGGATATTTTTTCAGAGCATATAAGTAGAGGATTGCCCAGTGGAGCTAAAAGTTTGATATGGCTCAACCCGTAAGAGATAACAAAATAAACTGTTAATTAGATGGTAAATCAGCAGACAGGTGGTATTCTAGAGACTGCAGATCTTTGTGAGTTCTAGAAACTTAGAGTCCAGAAGCAGAAGAGTGAGATATTTACAGTGGTGGATGGTCAAGAGATTTGTTCAGAGTTTCTAGTATTAAAACTAAATTCTGCGATTCCCATCATAGCTCAGCGGAAAGGAATCTGACTAGTATCCATGAGGACCCAGATTTGATTACCGACCTCGCTCAGTGGGTTAAGGGTCTGGCATTGCTGTGAGTTGTGGCATGGCTCACAGACGCAGCTCCAATCTGGCGTTGCTGTGGCTGTGGTGTAGGCCGGCTGTAGCTCTGATTCAACCCCTAGCCTGGGAACCTCCATGTGCTGTGGGTGCTTCCCTAAAAAGCCAAAAATTTTAAAAAAACTAAATTAAATTCTATCCAATGGCAAATCTGGTGGTGTGGATAAGGTGGTAAGTAGCTAATTCAGAGTGGAAGTGAAAATTCCAGAAAATCAAGTAATTTTAAGTGGGCCATCCTGGGTAGTTATTATTTTAGATGTAATTTTCAAAATAGTGTCAGGACTTTGCATGAAGTTGAAATCGTTTAGCTAGATTCTAAAGGTGGTTAGGTAGGTAAGTACAACAGGAAGAAGAATGAAAGGTAGTAAACTAGAATAACTGAGTCATAGTCGATGCACTTTTATGTGAAAGAAAACAGCAACAAATTTTAAAAGTTTACTAGACGAATGATGTAATGTGGATTATGACAAAATATATGGGTTTTACTTGATAAACATTCAAACTCAAAATTTTACTATAAATATGTCTATCTGTAATATTCTTCCTAGGTTAAATCATTTTACTTTTGACTTCCCTACATTATTTAGGTACAGCTCATAGGCTTTTAGACTCCAGTGATTCTGTAATAGGGAATTAAGGTATTCTGTTACCAAGGACAGAGTTATAACAAGCTGTAATGTGTTAATCATATATTTGTATTACGTACATTGTTTGGAGTTTCTGAAAATTTCTTGTCCACACTATAAAAAGTTAGCCAGGAAACATTGCTTAATTCATATTGATGCATTTAATAATTTTCTGAAAATACTTTAGAACATCTCTGTACTCTCCCAGCTCTGTAGTGGAAAAGGTCAATATTTCGATTTGTTCATTTTATATATGCCCTGCCCTACCATATAATCCCACACATGTACATATATATCTAAGTAATGTATGTTAAAATGCACAGAACATTTACATAATACCAAAACGTAATACCATTTAATTATTTAAATAATACTGTGAATAAAAGCCATTTCAATGTGGCTTTATAACTGTTTTGCTCTAATTCATTTCAGGAGAGAACTAGTACTACTAAAATCAGTGGTGGAAAGATAAAAGTGCTATTCAGGGTCATATTTGGTAACTATTGAGAAATTAAATATAACGTCATCATAAAAATATTGACATTATAAAATGTGTAAAACATATGCCCCTGAAAATGTTTATCATAGAACCCTAGAAATAAACAAAAGGGATATCAAGAAGTTATCCGATCAGAATTGAGTGAAAGGTAATAATTATTGTTATCCAAGATAATTTACTGTGGAAACATTTTAAAAGAAGAACTGATTCTCTAAGATACGTATGTAAACATATGAGAGAAAACAGCTATATAAATTTTTTATTAAATATGAGTGGGATTTATAATTATAAAAAACGAAAAAGAATTGAAATGGTGAGAATCCTGTATCCCATTTCTTATGCCAGGATATATTTCAGATATCCAAAAACTTTATGTAGAAAATAAAACCGTAACTAACAAGTGTGAAAATAAAACATCAATAACATTTTTAAAAATTGGAGGAAGAAAAAAATACTACTAAATAGGCCACGCAAAACATAAAATATAAAATTAGTAATTGGCAAACATATTTTTAAAATTTACTTTTCTCCAGAAGAAAATTTAAAAAAGGGTCTGTTGACTGTACACTAATTCATAAAACCTTATATATTAGCAAAGCAAAAAAACATCAAAATACACAAAAACGTGGGTAAGGCCCATGAGCAGGCAATATCCCCCAAAAAATAATTTACAAATAAGAGTATGAAAAACTTCTTTTGTGATCCAGTATGTGGACTCTAATGCTAAATGAAATATTTTATTCCCCACTCCTCAATTATTAAAAATTAATGTCTGTTGAATATCCAGTGTTATTGAGAAAAGAGAAAAAAAGATACCTGAAGTAATGATTTGAGTCTGTTATTTAGGTGGGAAAATTTTGCAATACAAAATTAGGATTTCAAATGAGCTTATTCTTTACAAATTTTTTTTGTGATATTTTTCTTGCAAGTATGACCAAAGTTCACAAACATGAATTATCATAGTGAATACCTCTGCACATGATACATAGTAAACACTTAGTAAGTACTTTTCAAAATTCAGCAAATATTGCTCAATAAATATAATATTGCTTTTTAATGGAAACGGTTAGATCTATATTCAAAGAATGTATATTGCTCATCCAAGCAAAAGTATAGTGTATCTCCAATAGTATTGATCATGTAGATCATAAATTATTTACACAAAAATTTATCTATAAAATATACTGATAGAAAAAAAGCTATTAGAGAACAATGCGTAAAACATGGGAAATTATGTATGTAGACAGAGAAAATGTTAATAGTAGATATTAGTGAAAATGTTAATAATAGATAGATAATGCTTTATTCTTTTAAGTTTTTGTGTTTTGGGAAGTTTATCTCATATATTCATAATTTTATTATAGTAAAAAGTGAAGCTATTATCTTGCAAAAATCTTACTGAATCTCTTATTTTGACAGCAAAGCACATTCAAAACAAACAACACATCATACATGAAACTGAGACACTGACCCACTACTATCCATGAGATGATAAAGAGTATTGTGCTACAATGTTTAGCATATCTGAATGTAACAATCTCTTGAGATTATATTTTCAAGAGATTTATAACAGAATCTGAGTTTTTGAATATGACCTGTTTTAAGTTAAAAAAGGAATATATTTTAACCAGCCAAATAGATTTGAAAATGCGTAAGAAAAAAAAAAACTTCATGACTTTTTTTGAAATAAGGAAACATCATTAATAAAACATTTTAAAAGCTCATGTGATTTTAGATTGTTTACGTAGAATTCCACAGTGACTCATTCCCAGTCTTTCGGAACATTTCCTTTAGGAAGAAAATCCCAGGGGAGAGAGACGAGTAGTGCTCCCCCAGCTATGACTTAACAGGGCCCCTTGCTTTATTGTATTACCTATCATACATTGTTTCCATGATCCTGCTTTTCTATATTACGTATCCTGTAGTATTTCCATAATCCTGCTAATGAATGCTTTTTAATCAGAAATAATAGCTGCCAAAAACAAAACAAAATTTTAAAAAATGAACAAAAAAAAGGAAAAGGAAAAAGAAGCAGAAAATTGCATGTTCATTAAAGTTTGAGAGATGATCTTTGACTTTGTAGCAGTGGTATTAGTTCTTTGAGTGCTTTCTGGATTTTTATTATTGAGAGCACTCTTACTTTGAATATGGTAACCAATTTTTGTCACTGTTCAGATATGAATCTCCCTCTGAAATTTAAATCTCCTCACCTAGTCGTATTCAAATACAAATTACAAATCAATAATTACCTATAGATAGTCTGTCTCTTCTAATAGCCGGTATATCTATAATGTAGGTCCTTGCTGAAGAACAAATATGGCTAACTCAACCATTTTGGTGCTTGGGAATTATAAAACAAAATATCTCATAATATCAGGCTCAGGAGGCACCAGCATGTCATGACAGATGAATTAAAAATCACCCTGACATTGCACGGCTATACATAGGTTTAAATGTTGCACCGTAATGAGACAAAACAGTTTACAGAGGGTCACACTTCTGCACTTTTTGAATTGTTGTTAGTTATGACAGTTTTATTATAAGAACCTTGACTTATAAAATAGCTATTCCCTCCTAACTGTTTGGTATAAGATTCTGCAAAAAATTATACACATATATATAGAATCCTCAACACTTCTGTGAGTATCAAATGACATTAAGTGTAGAGCAGTGTAAATTTGACTGGTACTTTAAAGTAGCCATAGTGAGAAAAGGTCCATTTTCAATACATGAGATATTAGTATATGTCAGTGGCTTATGCTGTGTTTTAGATTGAAACCACGAAGAAATCACTGGCTTTTAAGAGATGAACCTATCAAAGCCCTTTTAGTCAGTCAATAAGACTTGAAGATGACAAAATTATTATTATTATTTTTTAATGGCTGTCCTTGCAGCATATGAGAGTTCTCTGACCAGGGATTGTTTTGATCTGCAGCTGCAACCTCTGCTGTAGCTGTGGCAGCACTAGACCCTTTAACTCACTGCACCGGGCTGAAAAGTTGAACCCAGACCTCGGCACTGAGCAGAACCACTGCGGTCGGATTCTTAATGCACTGTGCCACGGTGGAAAGTCCCTGTACCACTCCTTGTAACGTTACTTGATTTTCAAAATAGAAAACATTAATGAGGTATCAAAAAGAAACATGTTTTGGACAATACGTTATTACATTTGTGATTTACAGAAAGCGTGTTACCTAGCACGATAGGATAGATCTGAAATGTAGTTTCTTCTCAAGATATTTCAGTATGTTTGCGGCTTTTAATATGTTGTCAAACTAGACATTCTTTAGCTTTTTTTAAATCGCAATATGCCAATCTTAAGAGCAAATAAATCATAATTTCCCTGCGATTTCAAGATTAGGAAAGCCATTTTCATAGCGCATCACTTTTTTTTTTTTTTGGTCTTTTTACGGCTGCACAGGCGACATATGGAGGTTCGCAGGCTAGGGGTCAAATCAGAGCTGTAGCTGCCAGACTACACCACAACCACAGCAACATCAGATCGGAGCCGTGTCTGCGGCTTACACCACAGCTCACGGCAACACAGGATCTTTAACCCACTGAGCGAGGCCAGGGATCGAACTTGTGTCCTCATGAATGCTAGTGAGACTTGTTTCCGCTGAGCCATGACAGGAACTCTGAGCATCACTTTTTAAAAAAGATTTAACATTTCTCTTTATTAACACATATACATTGTTGAACTATACTGAAATTTGCTTAAGAAAAAGAAAGCTGGAAAAATCCTATCGCTGCTTTTGAGGATCATGAGAGGATTTGTGGGCAGAAAATCACTTTGATTTACATTAAAGTAAAACTTTCATAATTTCTAACTAATGCATTCAGTATTAGTCAATTCGAGAAAGTCATTCAGTTTGTGAGTGTGTTCATGTGGGTGTGCAGATGTGTGCTTTGCTTCTCATGGCGAGACTATGCATACTCACCTTTTTACTAGTATAGCATAGTTTCTCTTTTTATTTTTATAATGATTTTTATTTTTTCCATTATAGCTGGTTTACAGTGTTCTGTCAGTTTTCTATTGTACAGCAAGATGACCCAGTCACACATACATGTATACATTAGTTTCTGACTATTTAACTTGATAGTGGTTATTTGTTGAATAAAATTCAATTAAATAATTATTTTTTTGCTACTTGAGTAGTTCTTTACAAGATAAAATTGAAATTATAAACAATTTAAACTATCATGTTGTGAGATAATCATACAGAAACGTAAAACATCTGTGGAAAAGAATTTGTGAATTACCAATACTATTGGCTTTAAAATTATGATCCTTTCTCTAAAACCAAAGGAAAGTAACAGTTAAGTGGCTTAAAATTGTAAATGATGCGTACAGTATGCTAAATGAAGAAGAGATATTTTGAAAATTCTGTTAAATTTTAAGTGGGTGAAATATGTCATGAAATTTTACTCTTTTTCCTGAAATATTTTTTTGAAGGTTATCAAGGATGCTGACAGATATCCTTTTATATTTTGAACTTAGGGGGGCCCGTATAATCCATTTCCTCTTTGTCCAGTGACACACTTGTTAGAATATCTTCAGAGAACAAAACATCAACACTGACAGGTTTTATTAACGTATCTCAGTCTTGAAATCTACATGTAACATGAAAAAATTGGTGATATCGCTGCCCACTTTTAATAGGATTCTATTGAACCTTAGTGATTAAATTTCTAGAAGGTGAATAGCCACTTAATTCCCGTAGCTTTCACAAAATGGAACCTTGACGGTTACCAAAGAATAAATAACCTGCCAAATTATTCCATTTCTCCATCTAAATTATTGATAAGGCTCATAATTCCTTTTGCCAAGGAAACTATTAGAGAAAGCATATTAGCTGCTTCTTGAGTCAGTAGTAGAGGGCTTTTTTTAAGAAGAGCTTTCTGCCATTTCATTCTGGGGTGGCATATTTCATTTTCTAGCTTCTTTTGCTGAGAGATGAGGGAATTCTATAGCTCCTTTCACGTTGCCTGAAGAATACTCATTATTCTCTGCTGGATGTGCTAAATCCTTCTACACTGTTATCTTTGTTTTGAGTTGTTCTCCTTGAACCTTTCACAGTTTAGCATTGTTTATATGCTCCTGGCCCTTTGGCAAAGACGTATATGCATTTCAGCTGTCACTAAAAATTATATATCCCTCATGTGCTTGCAACTACAATTGGACTGATGATTCCATTTTCTCTTGCTTTTTTCCCAAGGAATCTTTTTTAGAGCGGCAGGGACAAGTGGTTCATTAGATTACAAACATAATTGAAACTTCTTATGATATTGTCAACTAATGGATAATAGGCAAGACATAGACGAAGTCATTTTGCTTTTTCTTTCAGAAACTAATTTTTGATACAGCGTCAGTGCCAGTCAGCTGATTGGCATGCATTGTTTTACCTCAGTTCATATACTACTAATTCTTAGTCTCACAGTAGAAAATTCTATTGTAATTTCAAACCGTATTTGCATCTTTTCCTTTTGTTCATATTAATGGTTGTTTTGGTTTAATAGTTGGTCTTATGCTGTCATATGGCTTTAGACAGGGATTTCAGTTATTGCGATCCATTAAGAACTATGCTTAGCTTGATTAGCATTATTATTACCTAATTTCTTTCTTTTTCTTTTTTTTTTTTTTAGGGCTGCACTGGCAGCATATGGAAGTTCCCAGGCTAAGGGTCAAATTGGAGCCACATCTGCTACCTAGGCCACAGCTCACACCAACACTGGATCCTTAACCAACTGAGTGCGGTCAGGGATCAAACCCACATCCTCATGGACGCTAGTCAGTCTCGTTACCACTGAGCTACGATGGGAAGTCTATATTACCTAGTTTCTAAAACTAATTTTCTGGTTGGTTCCCTACTTGCAAATGGAGACTAACAATAGCCTTTCCCATGTAAAATAAGCATTATTTGTCTTTCTCCCTGAAAAAATTAACAAAAGTTATGACTCAGTAAAATAGAGGCAATGGAAGTTCCTGGCTAAAGCAAAGGGTATAAAGAGTCATGTTCCTTGAGTTTAATTTCCAGGTCAGCCACTTAAAAACTCTGTGACCTTGAGTGAGCCATATAATTTTTTTTTAAAAGACTTTCATCTAAAAAATGTAAACCATAATACTACACAATGATCACAGATTCGGTGAGTTTTTTTAAAAAAAAATGCTTCATGGAAATATCTTAGGATACACATGACAAGAAGTAAGTGATAAAAGCTAACTGTGTTTATACTTATTATTACAAATGTTAATGCAAGGTAGCTAGAGTTTGACATATGAAGATATTATAAGGCACTGTATTTCCTACCAAATGTTCAACTTTGTTGTTGCTTCTAACAGTAAACCACAAGACAAGTGTTACAACGCAAGAGCATGCCTTTTCCTTCTTAACAGTTTCCTCCAATTTTCTTAAACACAAACGTTTGTCAGTTTTGATAAATATGTCGCTAGTCCACATAAACTCTGGGAACAGAAAAGTTCCATAGATCACTCTTCTAATTTCATGGTGGTATGATTTCTGGTAGTTTTCTTTATTTAATTGTTAAGCATCTATTTCGACTTTACCCAGTTCCAACAAGTGTGTGATGGAGAGAGAATTTTCCCCCACACCAAGAAGCAATGCTCAGAACACTCCCATGGTGGCCTACAATATAACTCAATTCTGACACGATCTACCCAGAGATAGCATGAGATTCCACAGGTTAAATGTTCAGTCGTACAAAACTGCCCCCCACCATTCAGATGCCTGTTGCAAGTCCAGATTCACAGCTAGACTTATGCCCAAATAACTTTAGAGGTCCCCACGACCGCCTACTTGGTTTCAATTAATTTGCTAGTGCAAGTCACAGAACTCATTTTACTTAATATATCATGGGTTTCTTATAAAAGGGTATAACTCAGGAATATCCAAATGGAAGAAATGCAAAGGACAAGGTATGGGGAGAATTAGTGGAGTTTGAATGTTTCCTCTCCTCATCTCCACTTGTTCACCCACCTCTCTGAACCCCATCCTTGGGGTTTTTACGGAAGCCTCATTACATGGGCACGATTGAATAAATCACAGATCTTTGACAGCCCATTGCATCTCTAGCCCCTCTGAAAGTTCCAATCCTCTAATCCCAGCCTGACTATCAGCCCCCATCTTTGGTGTGGTCCAAAATTCACTTCATTAACATGACAAAAATACCTTTACTGCTCTTATTGCTTAGGGAATTTTGAAGGCTTTAGGAGCTCTGTGCCAGAAAAAGTGGACAAAGACTAAATATAAGTCATAATATCATAGTATCCTAATATATTTTGATTATTTAAAAAGAAATATGACCTAGAAACACTAAATAAACATTTATTACTTAAAAATTTCTAAAATAGAGTACTTTTGCCTCAAATCAGGATTCAAAATATTTATGATGAATTCTAGAAAGAATTCATCAAGTGTTTGATCCATGTGCTCATCAGAATCTCACAGTTAATTCTGTCCATTATGTATATAAGCTTTGATATAAACTTTGAAAGTGTAAGTTTTGATATGACTTGGAAGATATTTAGTAAATGTTGCATGACCTGTTAACCTAAAGAGTGAACATAAAGAGTGAACCATTGAATATTCTTGAATTTGTATCTTGCCCATCGTTAAAGCTGAGGTTTTATTTAAAATTATGGTATTTAATTCCATTAAACAGTCATAAAAGTAGACATTCATAATAACTAGTTGGTGATTGCTTCCTTTTTAGATATGCACGATATTAGAATGCCATTGAAGTACCTTCGCTTGTGATTGCAAACCAGTTTAACTATGACACCTATGGAAATTTTTGAAAATTAGAAATTGAGATGAAATACTGGCTTTGTAAAACTTTGTGCAACAATGGTACTTTCCAATTTCTGTTAGAAGTTCCTTAGCTCTCAACAAGTAATGACACAGTCCCTAAAGAGCATATTCGCCAGCCCTTTGCTTTGAGAAGTGGGCAAAAGTATGTATTTGTGTGTGCAGGCACGTGTATAGTTTGTAATTTTATAGGTATCTCTTTCTCGTGAAAATCAATCCTCTTTCCCTTTTGCCTTAACAGCTAAGTCTGTAGTTATAGTTTCCTCCCCTTTCTGTCTCTTCAGCAGTCTAATTGTTGTGGTGTCACCAGGATAATTTAAAAGATGACTCATAACAAAGCAGAACTGAAAAATTAGGAACCTTAGAAGAGCATAAGATAGTCATTTTATAGGGCAAGAAAAATCACAGTAAAGAAAGTTCTAAAATAGAGCTAAGAAAAATGTTAAACTGACACAAGTCAGAAAAATAGGAGGAAGACAAGTAATCATGATCAGTCAGAACACCTGGGAGAACAAAGGCTCCAGATAAAAGACATGTAAGGGGAATTTTTCCCCTCAGGAACTCAGTCATCTGATAAGAGTTTCATATATATATATTTTTTTCTTTACAGGAAAAAAATTACTGCCTTAACTCTAGGGCTTAAAAATAAACAGCATCAGATATAGCATAATAAAAAAATGATCTTATGTCAGAAAGTAAAGAAGTAACTGTAAAAACTTACAGTTATAAAACTGTAGTTATAAAACAAATGCAGATATAAGAATATAAATACATATATTACGCATATTTTATTGTTTAAATAATGTGTGAATTTGAATAAAGTATTCAATGTTGCCCAAGGTTACAATGTGCTAAAAAGATTAAATTGTTAAGGTAATCATAAACTAAATTTTTTAACCATTGTATATAATTACATATTGTTAGGTATAGTTATATATGTTTTAGTCCCTTTCACCATTTGGCAAATATATTAAGCATAGTGTCCAATTTAATTGCTCCTAGATACTTCCCTCTAATTTTATACAGCAAAGCGTGTTTTTATGTTTCTATGCTTTGTAAAACATGAAGACCAATGCATTTTTGAAATACATTATAATAAACCCAAGACTTCCTGAATATTCTTTTTATTTAAGTGACACATATACTTTAGAAAGGTAATTTTGAAAAAGTGGAAAAAGTTACAATTAAAGCTGTTAAAGTTTAGAATTTTTTCTAGAAAAGTGAACAAATAATATGTGTCATGAAACTCTTGATATAAGTATTAAAAATAAGCATTTTATTGTCATATTTTCAAATGTCCAGTTCTGAAAAGGGATATTTCTAGGATTTTTCACACATCACTTAACTTTACTGTCCTAATTACTAGAAGTAGGCTCTGGACCACATAAATGTAGAACTGGATCTAAAATGTTGTCACCATATAATTGTCTCTATAGATACAAATGAACATAAAAATCATCACAGTATCATATATCAGGATGACTACACTCTGTCTAAGACATGCGTTTGTTTTCGGTTAATTTCCTTGTTTCCAGACAATAATAAAAATAATATATCTTTATATTGTCATTATTAACTGAAATGAAATCATTTTCTTGCATCTTTCTACTTTATAGTATAAAAGTTTTTCCAAATGTCTTCACACTTATTATTACAACCTAAACTTCCTGAAACCACTTTATAAAATTATTCTAAGTCTTTCCAAGGATGGCATTTGAGTTGCTAGTTTAACAGAACCAATGCTTTTAGAATGTGAATAAACTGGAAATACCTGTGGAAATAACCAGGGTAACATCTTTCACATCGATTACGTACTAAGATACAAATTTGGAGTTTTCAGTACTTTAGAACATATTGACATAAATATACAGAGAATTTAATTACCATGCTAAAATTTAAAGAAATAATCCATGACAGATCACTTTGCTTCTCTTGCATTATTTTTCTTTCTCTACCGTAATGCATTTCTGGTTCTTTTCTGTATATCCAAATTCTACATGTCTTTAGGGTAAAATATCAGAACTTACCATGCTCAAGAATCTTAAACTGGCTAAGCATATTTGAAATAATTATTTTTCATCCTGCATATGCTTTATGTGCCTATTAAAAATTCTAAATAGATTTTTCCTAACATATTTATAAATTTAATATACAGTGATTATTTGGGGTTTATTTTATAGTCAGTAGAAACACATTTTGAATTCTTCATGAGAAACTTTTTGAAGGCTATTGAGATGTCTTCTATCAATTATTTGTTATGCCTATCATAAGGTCATATATACAAAAAGTATCCAGTAAATATTCTACATTTTTCCAAAAAAACAAAGTGAAAATATTGTAACAGTTCTACCTATTTTATTCTCAAGTATTATTAAACAATTTGAAGTATTAATTGTGAGCTTTAAGTATTTTCAGAAAAGAAATGTTGTTCAACTAAATCCAAAAATATTGAAAATGCTTCTTCACAAAATCCATAGAAGGTACAACACCAAAACTGAGTTCTCATGTAAACTATGAACTTTGAGTAATAATGATGTGTCAACATAGGTTTTGGGATTATAACAATGTACCAGTCTGTATGTTTATGGTTGAGAATATATTCTGCATGTATGGAGCATGGGTATATTAGAACTCTGTGTATTTCCTGCACAATTTTTCTGTGAATCTAAAACTAGCTCTAAAAACTAATTTTTTAAAAAATTGTTAGCTAGTAATTATAGACATTATCACTATGTTTAACATTATCACTAATTGTTAGCTAGTAGTTATAGAAATTATCACTATGTTTTCAATTAGTTTTTAGGTAAATTAATTGAAAAGTTGTAAAAATAAAAATTAAACTTCATATAAATATTTCCCTGTAAATAATAATAGATCACTTAATGAGATAAATTTAACTATTAAACATTTAAATAACGTAATTTAGGTGCACTGTATCAAGAATTCCTGTGTGGAAGATATCTGATCAGCATAAGCACATGAAGTAAAAATTTTGCTCTGTATTTGCTCTAATAAAAATAAATACCTTTGTATTGATTAATGCCTTTCATATATAGGAAGTTTCTTGTTAGAATGAAACATGTTCAAGTAAGAAACTGAAAGAGTATTGGAGTTCCCACTGTGGCACAGTGGGTTGGGAATCCAACTGCAGCAGCTTGGGTTGCTGCAGAGACACAGGTTCCATCCCCAGCCCCAGGCAGTGAGTTAAAGGATCATGCATTGCCTAGGTTGCAGCTGTGGCTCAGATTCAGTCCCTGGTCTGGGAAGTTCCATGTGCTGTGGGGGTGGCCATAAAATAGGAAGGAAGGAAGGAAGGAAGGAAGGAAGGAAGGGGGGGAGGGGGGGAGGGATGGAGGGAGGGAGGAAGGAATGGAGGGAAAAAAGAAACTGAAAGAAGTTAAAGTGGCTCAGATTCAG
>PVHT020000886.1:24528901-24616004 GCA_004024745.2 Catagonus wagneri | reverse complement strand
AGGTTAAAGCATGGATTAAATATGAGAACATTTATAATGAGAGATTCATCATAACATTATTTCTGAGTTCCATGTAAAAATATGGCTTCCAGGTTCCCTTTCCATCATAATTTTTAACTTATTCTCATGGGGAAATATGAACCAATTGAAAAAAGACTAAGTTGAAAATTATATATGAAACTTACATGCTTTGTGAAATTTTTGCTTAACATCCTGAATAGTAGACTTTTGAGTCACCTGAAAAAAAAAAGAAAATAGAATTATAAGGAGAAAGTGTTTGTTTGCTGTATATTTGTTAAAAAGAAAACAAAATAAGTACAAAATAGCCAGTTTGTTCTGTTTAGTTCTTTAAACACTATCGCTTTGAGAGCCTTGAAACATTGCATCAATACAGCTTTTTCCAAAGTTTTATATTTATATGTGATATACTAGTGTAATTATGTGAGTTTGTCTAAGTTTTTATCTCCAAAATAGTGAAATATCAATGAAAAGTGTGAGTAAATACACAAGAAAGACAGAAGGTAAAAATTTATCAGTGGAGCCCAGGGCTAGAAAATTGATTTACATGGACAAAAGAGGGAAATATTTACTTCATAATATCATGGAAAAAAAATCCTGTCTATGTACCCTAGTCAGTTATGTTTTTAAAACTTCCATTCAAAAACATCATAGGTCAATCCAAAATATATATTAGATACACTTTGATTCTTTAAGTATATTATTATTTGAGCCTAATCTGCTAAAATTAACTCTTTTTCTTTCCCTTTTTTTTTTTTTTTTTTTTTTTGCTTTTTAGTGCCACACCCATGGCATATGGAGGTTCCTAGGCTTGGGGTCCAGTTGGAGCTACAGCTGCCGGCCTGTGCCATAACCACACCAACACAGGATCCGAGCCACTTCTGAGACCTACACCACAGTTCATTGCAAAGCCAGATCCTTAACCCACTAAGCAAGGCCAGGGATCAAACCCACAACCTCATGGTTCTTAGGCGGATTCATTTCTGCTGCACCATGACGGGAACTCCAAATTAACTCTTTTTAGTGTTAGAAAAGTGAATAAAAGAACTGTTTCTTCATCTAAATAGGAAAATTCATGAGTATAAGGATTCTATTGAAACACCACAAGCCACACGGCACTTTTTGACTTTCTGGCTTTGTTCATATCGAACTTACAAATGGCTTCCACTGGCTTATGAGACACCCAACAATCCTCCACATCAAAGATATTTCATGATCATGCAAGTAAAATTTATTTCCTTTCTCTAAACCTATATGAAATATTAAATGCATGATTTATTTTATATTTTTGCTATGCTGAAATGGCTAAAATGAAAAAAGTGCATAAAGGGATTGTACATAATACTATCCCAGACAATTATTAACATTATTAGGTTACATTTAATATTGTATTATATATGACAAGTATAACTAAATACATTTATTTTACTATATTCCACTCCCTCCTGTAAGCAAGTGTGTGCTATAACATTCAGAAATTTTTCTTTAAACTTATTTGTGTGCATGGTTCGCTAACCAAGGAAGTTCTAAGATTCAAGCACTGAAGACTAATATTAAGTTCCATTCGTGTTATGCTGTAAATAGCAAAAAGATCTTAAATGATTCTGTCAGTATAACATTTTAAATACTTCATGGCATTGTTTTTCCCTGGAAAATGTTAGGAAATACTTGAAAATTTTTTGAGCGCATATTTATATGTCTATATATGTGTTATATGTATATATATATTTGTATTCTTGAACATAGAATCCTTCATTTTAGTTTTGCTTATTGAACTTTGATATTTGATTTAGAGTCCTAAAATATGCTTTGTTTTAAAAATGGTCATTGCTTTATCTCACTGTTATTTAATCACAAAGTTTACTATTATAAGTTGCATCCTCTGACAGGGATTTCTAAAATCCACATGCTATTCTCTAGAGTAACAAATACTTGTCCATCAGTCTTTTCAAAGCCAACCTAATTTTTAAAAAATGATAATAATTTTCATGTTTAACAACTCCTCAGTTAGGCTTTCCTATACCCTCAGTTTCTGCTTTATGAGACCACATGACCTTGTGTTTATGTGCTGGTGGTCCCAGCAATCTATGAAGTCCTTGAAGACAATGACCTTGCGTATTGTAGTTTGCATTTCAACATGGGGTACACGATATAACACATAATAAAGTATTAAATCACTTTTATTAAAGTTAAAAATAAAAGCTGTGAGTGAAAAGTCCCGTAAAAACAGATAGAAGCATCTTATCTGTTATGAAAAGTCTTTCAGAAGTAGCTTAATATGGTCTTTTGCTTCTTTCCAAACTAGAATGCATTAAATGACATTAAATGACAAATTTCAAAGATGAAATATGCATATTTTTCTGAATTTGGAAGTTTTTGAAACCAAGATTATGCTATCCTGAAAGAAACCTACATGTGGGAAGTGGGTTATTGCAAGCTTTTTACAAAGTTTTTAATTTATTTTTTATTTCCTAAAATTACATTTGACTTTCACATGTTAAAAAAGTGCTGATTTTGAGCAAATCCTTGAGAATTGCCCTTTCTGGAGCAATTTTAGTCAAATACAGCAGGAAAAATATAATTAACCATTAAATGATTCAGACAGTGTTGTTCAATTAGCCACCAGACTGTGCTTGATCTGCTCTTTAGTACTTTCGGTACACTCAGAGCACAAAGAGAGGGAAAGATGATAACTAAGAGAGCACATGAGACTTTCCGATTGCTAAATTGATGTCTCTGTAGCTTCATCAAGAAGTTTATTATTCATAATAACTTCTACATTTTAGCCAGTTTTACAGCCACTTTAAAAGGATAGGCTATCATTATAATAATTTATTCACTTTTATAAACCACAATTAATTGTGGCAGATAGAAATAAGTATTCCAGCATCAGAAATACTGACATTCTCTTCTTTAATGTTTCTTTCTTATCTGAGGAAATTAATCTTAAAATGTTAAGTAGACAAGGTAAATGATGTTTGTTAGCTGAAACAAAATTTTACCTCTAAATTTCAACTGTTCAATTTGGGTCACTGTTACTTTTTTCAATACTTAAATTGATGCAATTAGAAAAGGCTTTTTACTTTAAAGAAAATTTTGGGTTTGCTTGAATTTGCCATATGTGAATTTACTGCAATATTTCACAAAAATTTCACTGTTACTGTGTTTTAAATGTCTTAGCCACTTTGTCAGTAACTCTTTGAAATGAACAGTGTTCATCCTGCTTAGCAGGACAAAAATTAAGTGTAAGGAAAAACAACTTGAATTTTTTGACAGAGTGATTTCCATTTGCAAAACAAAAATTATTAGTAAACTTTGTAAAGAAATCTGTCTACTAAAGACACAGAAAGAATGTACAGTATATATAAAACAAAGACATATAATATATAGTTGCATATACTTAGAATGGACAGGGAGTTTTCAGAATAAACAAATATTATTTTACTAGTAAATAATCTTCAGATTGTGGGAGTTCCCATCGTGGCTCAGCAAAAACGAACCTGACTAGGATCCATGAGGACAGGGGTTCGATTCCTGGCCTCAGTCAGTGGGTTAAGGATTCCGTTTTGCCGTGAACTGTGGTGTAAGCCGCAGACACAGCTCGGATCTGGCGTTGCTATGTCTGCGGTGTAGGTTGGCAGCTATGGCTCCAATTTGACCTCTACCCTGGGAACTTCCATATGCCGGGGGTGGGGATCTAAAAAGATAAAAAGAAAACAAAAAAAAAAAACTTCAGACTGTAACTAAACTACAAATAACCAATCTATTTGTTAACACTTTTACGAATTCAGAACATGTTTGGTATTTTTATAGAATATCAAGGATTTCATTATGGATAAAATTGACACAACAGTAGATATTCAGAAATATCATTTTTAATAAGGTTTAAATGTTTTATTTTTATTATAAAAATTTTAAATATATTTTTATTTTTATTTTATTTTATACTGGAGTATAATTGATTTACAGTGTTGTGTTTCAGGAGTACAGCATAGTGATTAAGATATATATGTGTATGTGTGTATATGCCATTTATATATGTCATATATATATACATATATATGCCGATTCTTTTTCAGATTCTTTTCCCATATGTGTTATTACAGAATATTGAGTAGAATTCCCTGTGCTGTACAGTAGGTCCTGACTGATTATCTAGTTTCTATATAGTAGTGTGCATATGTTAATCCCAAACTCCTTATTTATGCCCCCAGTGTTTCCCCTTTGGTAATAATTAGATCGTTTTTGAAGTCTGTGAGTCTGTTTTGTTTTGTGAATAGGTTCATTTTTATCATTTTTTGGCTCCACATATAAGTGATAGCATATGATTTTTGTCTCTGACTTATTTCACTCAGTTTGTTAATCTCTAGGTTCATCCATTTTGCTGCAAATGGTATTATTTCATTCTTTTTATGACTGAATAATATTCTGCTGTGTATATGTACCACATCTTAGTTATTCACTCCTCTGTCAATGGACATTTAGGTTGCTTCCACTGTCTTGGCTATTGTAAATAGTGCAGAAATGAACACTGGGGTGCATGTAACTTTTCAAACTATGGTTTTCTCCAGTTATCTGTCCAGGAGTGAGTTTGCTGGGTCATATGGTAGCTCCATATTTAGTTTTTTAAGGAAGCTCCACACTGTTCTGCACAGTGATTGTACAAATTTATATTCCCACCAACAGTGAAGGATGGTTCCTTTTTCTCTACACCCTCTCCAGCATTTATTGTTTCTAGACTTTTGGGTGATGGTGATTCTGACTGGAATTGGGTGACGCTTCACTGTAGTTTTGATTTGCTTTTCTAATAAAATAATTGTGATGGTGAGCATATTTTCATATGCTTTTTGGCCATCTGTCTTCTTTGGAGAAATGTTTATTTAAATCTTCTGACTTTTTTGATTGGGTTGTTTGTTTTTGTTTTTGTTTTTTTGATAAAGACCTTTATGAACTGTTTCTACATCAGAGATTAGCCCTTGTCAGTCGCTTCATTTGCAAAGATTTTCTCCCATTCTGTGGGTTGTCTTTTCATTTTGTGTGTTTCCTTTACTGTGCAAAAGCTTTTAAGTTTAATTATTTCCCATTTGCTTATTTTTATGAATGTTTTAAATTTAACTGAATTTAATTTACTATTTAAGAAATTAGAAGTTTTTTGTATTCCATCAATTTTATATCTTTACATACTACAACAGAATATCTTAAGTGAGCTTTTTTTATGTAAAAATAATATAGATATATACACACATATTTCAGGTTTTAGTATGATAACAAATGGTTATTTATATGTTATAATAACACATACAGGCAATTCCTTTTTAATTTAAAAATAAAAACATTAAAACATTACTTATTTAAAAATTTCACCATAGAAAATTTCAAAAATATATTCATCTGAATAAATATGCTTTTTAATAAATAATTTACTTCCCAGTAAATTATGTGCAAATATAAGTTTTATTTAGTGATATAGCCTAGATATTATTTTCTGATTACATATTAATATATATCATATAAGTATTATAAATATCAGAGTTGAGGGAAAAGTTTGGTTAAAATATTACTTTGAATATATAATTTTACCATATATAATTTTATGGTTATTGTATTATTACAATATTGTATTTATAAATAAATACAATTTCAATAACAACTCTAAGAATAATATAACTTTTGCAATTCTTCAATAAAATTTAATGTCCTTTAGTGACTGGAATATTTATTTATAATACCTATCACCAAGACATTTCATTTCGATTTAATATGAAAATTGTAGTCTTTATATATTATTTATTGAATAAACAGCTATTTCTATATACATGATTTCTGCCTTGTACGTTGAAATTTTCACATATTGAAAATATGAACAAAAATTTTAAGTTGAAATTAAGGTTTGGTGTTATAACAAAATAAATAAAAATGTTTTATGAATTAGAAAATAACTCTGATTTTAACATAAAATTTTCCATGGTGAAGAGGCTTTCTTGAATATTTTTAGAATCTGTATTTTATAACATAGGTAAGAATATTTTAGGACTCTAGAGGCTCATGAAAACCACAGAGTTGAAAACATGCTTTTAAGAATAAAATAAAGCCTGTTGAAATTAATTTTTATGATTACCTCCTTGGTGAATTTGATTATGTTTTCCTACTGCAAGTTTATGAACTCAAAAAAATAATCCTTGCACTCAGGAAATTTTACATTTAACCTGATCCTACTGAAATAAAGACTCCAAATCATATTTAAATGAAGTGGTTTCTATGAAATACTTAAAATAAAACATTATTATCTATGAAAAAACTAAGTTATCATTAAGAAAAAAAATCTGTTGTAAACAGTAGTGATCAAATGACAATTATTTTCTTTCCCAAATAGTCAATTGTGTTATTGCATGAAATTAAATGCTGTGTAAATAAAATAGTTAACCAATGAATGACATCCTGTTACTATTGATTTATCATTCAGCTTCATAATCATTGGTTAAAGACCATGTATGCATAATCTGAATTAACATATTCATTTATTTTAGAAAGGTTATTTTTCCATAAATACAAAAATTCTACATTGATATTACAGTTCATCAAAATTTAAATGCAGATAAATTTAAAGGGGGGATAAAAAGTCACTGTGATATATTTTAAATTCACTTTGAATGTTCTTAGTTATAATCTATAAAATATTTCAAGGTCCATATTTGAGTGATATAATTGCCTAGTGATGAACAGAATAAAAAAAAAAAAGCTTTCTTGGTAGAAGTAAGAATTTATAATCTAGTGAAAAATTATTGATTAAAACATAATTTGTTGTTTGTGGACTTGTTAATGATGGCCATTCTGACTGGTGTGAGGTGGTATCTCGTGGTAGTTTTGATTTGCATTTCTCTAATCATGGGTGATGTTGAGCATTTTTTCATGTGCTTGTTGGCCATCTTCATCTCTTCTTTGGAGAACTGTCTATTTAGGTCCTTTGCCCATTTTTCAGTGGAGTTGTTGGTTTTTTTGCTGTTGAGCTGCATAAGTTGTTTATATATTTTTGAGATTAAGCCCTTGTCAGTTGCATCATTTGACACTATTTTCTCCCATTCTGTAAGTTGTCTTTTCGTTTTCTTTTTGGTTTCCTTTGCTGTACAAAAGCTTGTCAGCTTGATTATGTCCCGTTGGTTTATCTTTGTTTTTATTTCTGTTGCTTTGGTAAATTGACCTGAGAAAACATTTGTAAGGTTGATGTCAGAGAATGTTTTACCAGTGTTTTCTTCCAGGAGTTTAATGGTGTCTTGTCTTATATTTAAGTCTTTAAGCAATTTTGAGTTTATTTTTGTGCGTGGTGTGAGAGTGTGTTCTAGTTTCATTGATTTGCATGCAGCTGTCCAAGTTTCCCAGCAATGCTTACTGAAAAGACTGTCTTTTTCCCATTTTATGTTCTTGCCTCCTTTGTCAAAAATCAATTGATTGTAGGCATCTGGGTTTATTTCTGGGTTCTCTATTTTGTTCTATTGGTCTGTATGTCTGTTTTGGTACCAGTACCACACTGTCTTGATTACTGTGGCCTTGTACAACCACTATGGAAAACAGTATGGAGGTACCTTAGAAAACTATACCTAGAACTACCATATGACCCAGCAATCCCACTCTTGGGCATGTATCCGGACAAAATTTTCCTTGAAAAAGACACCCGCACACACATGTGCATTGCAGCACTATTCACAATAGCCAAGACATGGAAACAACCCAAATGTCCATCAACAGATGATTGGATTAGGAAGCTGTGGTATATATACACAATGGAATACTACTCAGCCATAAAAAAGAATAAAATAATGTCATTTGCAGCAACATGGATGCAATTAGAAACCCTCATACTGAGTGAAGTAAGTCAGAAGGAGAAAGGCAAATACCATATGATATCGCTAATATCTGGAATCTAATATACTGCACAAATGAACCTTTATGCAAAAAAGAAAATCTCCAGACTTGGAGAACAGACTTGTGGTTGCCAAAAGGGTGGGTGAGGGAGTGGGATGGTAGGGGGGTCTGGGGTTAGTAGTTGTAGACTGTTGCCTCTGGACTGGAAAAGCAAGGAGATCCTACTGTATAGCACTGGGAAGTGTCTAACCACTTGTGATGAATCCATATATGTACATGTAACCCTGTCACCACGCCATGCCACTGGGTATAATGGAAAAAAATAAATTAAAAAAAAAGTAATCGATGTTCACTTATTGATTTGCAGTGACAATGAATCAAGATATTTACCAAAGCTGTTTTGTCTTCAGTTGTAAAAGGGAAAGGTGACATTTAAGCATAGTTCAATTAGTATTACCATAAAATGTATTTTGAATAAAGGCTCAACTGTAGTAAAAATATAAACGTGATAAGTGATACCACTTATACTATAGTATTAGTAGTATCTATCAACTTATTTTGTGTATATGTATGGATGGATACATATTGTTTATTTTTAATGATTATATTTTATCCTGTGCTATTGTGGCAATTGTAAAAATAGCCACAGTATTTTGCAAGTCCCATCAAGAAGTAGATTTTATTTTCCCAGATGTTAAATTTAAGCTAGCATTGTGATTTGCTTTAACCAACAGCCTGAATTGAAAGCGAGGCTGTGCACGTTGCAAATTTAAGACTCAAGAAGCCATGTTTTTCTATTCTTTCTGTTAATACCCTTGATCAGGTAAAAAGGTCTGAGTTAGCTTCCCAAGCAATGACAGACACATGGCTCTGTTGCACCCTTTCCTAGAACTCTCCCAGATCAGTCACTCAGCTACCTGGCAGTGGGCTGCAAGTCCTCGAGAGCCCAGCAGACATCAACAGGTCCAGTGAGCAGCTGTAGGCTAAATCACCCAATAATAGAATAGTGTAAATAAATGGCCTTTGTTTTAATTGCTAGGTTTTTGATTATTTACTCTCAAGTAGTAAAGAACTATTAAAGACATTAATCTTGAGAGAGGACAAGGAAAAGAAATACATAGCTCAATCATTTAATTGTACAGATTACAAACAAATTCAGAAGAGTGATGTTCAATGTTTAAAAATTACATACCTGAGGTTTGTAAATCACCTGAGATGTTAACTGTGTTGTGTGATTGATTTTTTACCCTTTTTCTACTGGTCATATTAAAGATATATTGATTCACTTAACTAATACACTCAAATTTCAGATTCTATATGCAAAAATGAAACTAACACAGTTCCACTATGAATTATGTCATGTGTTTAGCTTCAAAATAAAACTTAAGCTATTCATAACTCACATAAATATTTAACCTTAATATTCAAGATAGTATTTGTTTTTGAAAAGTATATCCTGCAGTTAAAGTGAATTTCATCAAAAAAAAAAAAACTGAAAAAGGGCAACAAAAAATAAAACCAAAATTTATAATGCAAAAGATCTTAAAATGTGAGGTTTATTCCCATAGTGATTCAAGGAAATCCCTATATTAAGATTCACAACATCTCCTGGGAAATGAGTTATTATGGCTAGCCAGTTTTCTAAAAATGTAGGATTTTTACCTACATATTTAGGCATCACATATTTAAATCCATCAGATTTGAATATTTTTCTTCCTTAAATATATCATATTGATTGTCCTACCAAGAGAAGGGTAATTTAAATAGTTCTTGGGAACTGAAGATCTGTGGCAAATTAGTTATTTTAGTAAATATCTGTTCTGTTTGTCATCTCTTCTCTCTCTGATGCTGGCCTTGGCTCTCTGGCTTGCTTTGGCGAATGGAATGTGGACAGAAGAGGCAATGTCCGTTTCAAGCCTTAGATCTTTAAGAGGCATTATGAGCTTTCCCATAACCATCTGGGAGCTACGGACTTCCACCAAGATGAGTACATGTTCTGGAAGCTGGCTCTCGTTTCTTGGACTTGTCCCTGCATTTGCTTGCCAGAGAAGACACCTGTCTTTCTTGCTTAGAAACCTGGCAGCCAAGATTGTTTCAACTAAGCAAATCAGTTAAGAAAATTTGAGAAATTAGGGCTCCATATGTGATTAAAGTGAATGAACTTGGGGACATAAATTTTGGAGTTAACAGCTTCATTGCCAAGAGTCTGTGCTTACTCTGGTGGATTGATAATTGTTCAAAATATTTGTGGTCCTTCCTTGGTAAGGCCTCCCAGAGGGAATAATTGGTATTTCTATTTTGTTAAACTCAGGACTGACACAGGCTAACCAAATATATATATAGAATATATTTATCATCCAAGCAGAAGTTTTAAGAGCCAGAGTATGGCTCACTAACTGTTGTGGACTGAATGGCTGTGTGTCCCAAATTTCATGTGTTGAAATCTAACCCACAATGTTATGTTATTGGGAGCTAGGGGGTCTTGGGAGGTAACTAAGTTATGAAGGTGGAGCTTTCATGATGAATAGGTTCCCTTATAGAAGAAACTCTGAAAGAGCCCTTAGTTCTCCAGATACACTGAAAACGCAGCAGTCTGCAACCCTAAAAGGAGCCCCAACCAGAATCTGGCCCTGCTGGCACCCTGATCTTGGACTTCCAGCCTCCAGAACTGTGAGAAGTAAATTTCTGTGGTTGAAAAGGCACCCCATATATGTCACTTTTTGTAGCAGTCAAAGCTGACTAAAACACCGCTCCCCTGAACACTCTACATGGAAACTGATATGACAATGACAACAGGAGCTGTTTCATCAGGCTGGTTGCAGGACAGTGAGCTCAGAGCACAGGCACAGCTCAGCCACATTGGCATGCCATGAGTGAGAATTAAAATTTGTTAATTCTCCATTGATTATTTGGAGTCATTGCTTAATCTAGACTCAAAGTTACTCTTATTTGTTATATATTGTATACATTCAAAATGTAGTAGACTTTTTTTTATAGATAACTAGATTGAACCTATTGATGTGAAAGGACCTTATAACCTTGATAGATAGATTTAAAGTGACTTCCAAAACATCAGGAATCACCTCAAATTTTTAAGCGATGGTCATACATTTCTTTTTACCTACGTCAAGATTTATGTTACAGCTTATGTGAAATGAGTTTTAAGCAAAAGTAATCAGAGAAAACCAACTTTAGAAATTTCATACTATTACTTATTTAAAATCAAACTACAGAGATAGATGCTACAATTACTTCTGCATCACTGGCTCACTGTCCTCATAAATGCTACTACATAGTGCCAGCCACTGAGAGTGATTGCATTATTTTTCAAATTTCACTATGTGTATGGCATGTTCATGGACGAATTCATCCCCAACAATTAAACAAATTCTGAGTCCTTTTCATCTTAGAACAATGAAAAATATATTACTTAATGGGTCTGAAAATCTGAAAAATGTTTGGCAGTTAAATGAGCCATGAAGCTTCAACATCTTCATTGCATCACTTTACATCCTGTATAAAAATAAGTCATTCTTTACCTGGGAAGCTAATATAATATATTCCCATGACTTTGAAAGCCATATATTTTCATGCCCTCAAGTGTATATCTCATACATTTTTCATAGGTGCAAAGTTATATATACAACCGGATCTTTAACATGTCTACATGGATGTCTCATAAGCAGTCACAAATTTAAACATCCAGAACTGAATGGTATATGAGTTAAGCCAAGAACTGCTTCTACTGTGTTAAGGACACCAATATTCAAACAGTTTTTTAAACCAGAATCTTTATATAAAATATGAATTTCAACCTCATTATCTGAGAAATCTCAGATTTCTATTGATTCAACATCTTGTATTTTACTGCCTAAAATATTCAGTATTACTGCCTATTTTATTCAATATCACCAACTAAAAATATATTAGATTCTCAGTAAACATTCACTGAAGAAATTCATATCCTGTGGATAGATGGAGTATCTAATGAAGTCAACTTATTGAATCATCTTATATGCATAATAAAATATTTTATAAACCTGCTTTACAGTTTTTATGTATGTTTCTTCAGTTACTTTACTTAATTTTTCAGGTTTATTGAGGTATAATTAACGATTTCAATGGTTAGATATTTCAAATGTACAGTATAATGATATGATATACATATATGTTATTAAACGATGTCCTCATTGAACTAATTAACAAATCCATCATCTTGCATATTTACCTTTTTTGGTTTCGGTGAGAACATTTAAGTTCTACTTGCTCAGCACATTTCAGTTTAGAGTACAATGGTCTCAGCTATAGTCATCATGTTATACAATAGACCCTCTGGCTTTATTCATCTTATAACTGAAAGTTTGTACCCCTTTACCAACCTCTTTTTATTTCCCCCAGCCATCAGCCACCACAAACACTTTTCTACTCTCTAATTGTGAGTCCAGCTTAAACAAATATTCTACATGTAAGTGAGACCATGTAATATTTTTCTTTGGCTTATTTCTCTTAGTATAACGCTCTTCAGTTTCATCCATGCTGTTGCAATTGACAGAACTTCCTTCTTTTTAAAGGTTGAATACTATTTGATTGACCATATATGCAATGCATGTATTATGTAATATATATATTTTTCACACATTTTCATTACCCATTCATCTACAGACAGACACCCAGGTTGTTTCTGTACTTTGGCTGTTGTAAACAGTGCTGCTACAAAAGCAGGAGTACGTGTATCTCTGAGATATTGTTCACTTCACATGGTTGTATAACCAAAAGGTAGGTTATTGGATTATGTGGTAGTTCCATTCTCAATTTCTTGAGGAAACTCCATACTATTTTCCATAGTGACTGTGCCAATTTACACCAACATTAACTAGTGCACAGGGTTCCCTTTTTTACACATCCTGGTTGACACATGTTATCTCTCGTCTTTTTGATGATAGCCATTCTAACAGGTATGAGATGACATCTCGTTATGCTTTTGATTTGCATTTCCCTGACAGTGTTTTCAGGTATCTTTTCATTTACCTGCTGGCCATCTGTATGTCTTCGGGAAAAAAATGTCTATTTAGTTCTTTGTCTATTTTAAAATTGGGTTATTTGTTCTTTTGCTATTGAATTGTATGAGTTCCTTCTATATTTTGGATAGTAATGTCTTATTGAATAGGTGAGTTGCAAATTTTTCTCCCATTTCATAGGTTGTCTTTTCATTGTATTTATTATTTTCTTTACCATGCAGAAGCTTTTTAGTTTGATGTAACCCTGCCTTACAGAGGAAACATTGTATATATGTTTATATATACATACACACACACACACACACATATATACATATACAAATATATATATTTATATATATATATATATATATATATAATCTTCACCCTCTTTCTCTTTGTCCCCTTGTTATGTTTTTCTGATGATGAAAGTATCTCTAATACTGAGGTGACAAAATCACAAATCTCATCTTTAATTCAAGTTTCATTGAATGCACCTGTTAGAACAGTCCTGGTGACTGGTGGAAGTACCGTGCACCTTCCCTAGTCTCGGGTCTGCACCGACATAGCGGACACCCTGGGACACTGCTTGTGTCCAAGGCAGACGTTAGGAGGAGAGACGGCGGTGAGATTAGATTAGGTTCTTAAAGCTTTCCCTCGGGAAACAAGTACATGCCTTTCACTCTCATTTCAAAGCACAAAACAAGTCACTTCAAAGAGTTCGGCAAGTTTAATTCTATCATATTCCTGTATGAGAACCACAAAAATATCTTAGTAAACAACACCAGAGGCCACCCTTCTGATCAAATATTTGATCCCCTATTCTTTACCCATGAGTGTGTGTTTTCAGGGTACAATACATGTCCTCATGAAAGCAGTGAAAAAACTCCTTTCAATTATGGTATCAGTCTCAAAGTCCAAGGTGTCTGACATATTTGAAATATTATTTGAGACCTATGAACATAAAGACAAGATATCTGCTCTCCAAGAGCCCACTTCCTACCCATGGATGTTGAAAAACCAAAAATGATTTTAGTGTCCCTCAAGTCAGATTCTCAAGAATGATTAAAATTTGTTTTAGAATATTCTAGAAGAAATAAAATCAGGCACTCTTCCAATGATTTATATGTCATAAGTGCCATACACAATGCATGCTATTTTACCCTTATGATATATAGATATAGATAAAGAGAGGCTGGAAAATTCAGATTTTTTCAATTGGGGGGATAGGATATGAAACATAATTCATTTCATTTTCTCTCTTTTGGGTAAGACATCTGCTTTCCATCCCTGAACAATAAAAGACATTAGCTTCATGGACACATGAGAGAGATGAGATGGTCAGCACATCTGCTGTTAAATAAATACAGGATTAACTGTTTTGTTACATGAATTGCAAAGTTACTCCCATCACCAGTGTGGCTTTATGATGGCAAATAATCAATAATCCCTTCCCCACTGCATATGGCAGGCAGCTTAGTCTAGAACTGGCAGCTATTAGGCATGATAACAGCATCATTCTCCTCATTGCTGCAGCATTTTTGAGAAACTTTTGTCAGTCATTTTTGAAAGTAGAAAAATCAGTCTTCAGTAGCTGTGCAGAGCATAAGATTCTAGAGTGTACTCATCTCAAGGCCTAAATGTAGAAAAGGCAACCTCAGAATTCATAGTCCTAATTAAGACAACTTTAAAAGTACACCGTTATTAAATACACTGTGATACAAGAATGAGAAGTGTAACACAGGTGAGAAATTCTACCTTTGGTTTCTGTAAATTGAACAGACAGATGCTAGGTGACAAAGTGATAATGCAGTTAACAAAACTATGTCACCTGTAATAACAAATTCCAAATTCTTTCCTTTTATTTATTTATTTATTTATTTAAAGTCTGCACCTGTGGCATATGGAAGTGGCCAGGCTAGGGGTCCAATCAGAGCTGTAGCTGCCGGCCTACACCACAGCCACGGCAACGCCAGATGTGAGCTGTGTCTGCGATCTACACCCCAGCTCGTGGCAACACTGGATCCTTAACCCACTGAACGAGGCTATGGATCAAACCATGGGTCCTAGTTGGGTTCATTACTACTGAGCCACAGTGGGAACTCCACAAATTCCAAATTCTTTTTCACCTGGTGATATCGTGGAAACTATATGGGCTCTACCTACATTTAATAGAAAACTAGAGTATACTTATAGTATTTATATATTTACTCTGTTTCACTGCACACACTGTGGGTATTTAGCGAAGACCCATGTAGAGTGCAGATCAGTCCCTATGTTGGAGGTGATGCTAATTTAAACTAGGAGGGTAACAGTTCAGTGAGGAGATGAATTTTATATAGAATGAAATGAATTACTGATTGATTGGATGTAGTACAAACAGGGAGAGATTCTAGAGATACGGCAGCTTGATAAACTTTCTAAGCTGAGACTTTATCCCTTAAATAATTATCTCCATAGGTGTAATCTCTATTGATGGGGACACTTTGATCATGTTGCAATCACTTGTGGAGTGTTGGCCTCTTCATAACTTTGAGCCAACAACATGAGCAGATATGAAAAAAACTGCATGTTTCATTATATACACACTGTGTGTTATAGAACCGTGCACATCAGATTCTTCTTTTAGGATTGATGTGATGGAGAGTGGTATGTGTAATTAGGAGAGACATAATCGGGCATAGGGGAAATGGATCATTTTCTGTACAGAAGCAAAGCTAAACTTCGAGTCCAGATCTTTTTCTCTTATAGCACAGTATAGCCTCAACATCTGTTAACTAGAAAATTAGGTATTTTAGCCAAATTGTACTTACACACTTAAACCATGACCCATGTGGACTATTAAGTTATTAGATTCTATTATCAACAAAGGCCTAGGACGATATTATGGCTATACAATGCCAGAAATACTGGCTGAACAGTAAAAACAAATAAGTAAATTTATGGACCTATATATAATTACTTTTAAAAAAACTATTTGATTTTTTCTTCTCCCTTTGAAGTAAATCAGTTTTTATTTTATCAGTCAACACTCAATGTTTGTGGCTATTCTTGCTGTTTATGTTCTTATGTCAACAGTTAAAAAAATTCTACATAAAATAGCTCTTTATATAAGAGCAGTTCCTCAGGAATTTTAGAGTGAGAGCTTTTTGAAATTTTTCCGTCTGTAAAAAAGGGGTGACATAAATCTGAATGATTGCCTCAGGATTCTATGGTAAAGTCTTGATTAAATTAACTCCAAGCTATATCAGAATTTTATTAAATGAGGTTTAGGAGAAGCAGGTAATAAATATATATTCACTGGCTCACAGACCAATATTGACAAATAAAGGGCTCGAATAGACAGGCAGTAATTCATCAAATATTTCATGAAAATAAATTACTAACTATATTACATTTTGACTTTTTAAAAAATCAAACAACCAATAATTACAAAATCAGAAATACCCAAAAAGAAATAATATTCATGGTTATTTGGGAGGCAGTAAAAATGTGTAATGAGAACACTAAAACTGCAATAAGTAAAAACGGACAGCTAATAATTCACTGTTTTGACAAAATAATGTTAGAATGATGAATTTATAAGAAGGCAGAGGTACAACATTTAAGAGTAAGATCAATTCTCAAACAAAATATGTGTTATTTAGATGCAGTTAGCAGTTCCAAATAAGTCTGTCTAAAAGAGAACTAACTTCTCATAGGAAAATAAATGTGTGTGACATTCGTAAGCTTTATGTGGTGACTGACAGGCTCAGATTACTTAGCTGAATCCCAGTAGATCAGTAGGGGTTGAAAATTATTTGACGACTGTCAATTTAAAAATTTACTAATAAAATACAATATAATCATGGTGTGGAGCCTGAAAAGTGTGCACATTTGAAACTCTTTATGTAGGTAGAGAATTCATCTTTGCCTGCCTTCCTAAATTCTCCAGAGGTGTTTTTATAGCAATATGCCTTCGCTTAAAGTCTGAAAGGCCAAGGATGTAAGGCATTTACAGGAGATAATTTCTGCTCTAGGAGATTGCCCTTTACTGGTAGAAAGAGCCCCAGGAAGATCCTTCAGTTTGCTAAGACTGTTTGTAACTGGGAGAAATTTCTAGAGCCACTTTGTACAATAGGAAAAAAAAAAAAAATCTGGAGTTCCTGCATGGCACAGAGGAAACAAATCCGACTAGGAACCATAAGGTTGCGAGTTTGATCCCTGGCCTCGCACAGTGGGTTAAGGATCTGGCATTGTCATGAGCTGTGGTGTAGGTTGCCGATGCAGCTCGGATCCCACGTTGCTGTGGCTGGGGCATAAGGTGGCAGCTGTAGCTCCTATTCGACTCCTAGCCTGGGAATCCCCACATGCCGCAGGTGCAGCCCTAAAGAGCAAAAAAAAAAAAGGGAAAATAAAAAAATCTCTTTGGTCTCAGCACCTTGTCCTTGCATCTATTTTAGCTGATGGTATCTTGTGTTGGACTATTTACATGTGATTATCCATTACAATATGGGGAACATCTGAAGAAGAGGGAACAGATTTGGTGTGGTTTGGTTTAGTGTCTGCTACCTGGTGTGTATTACAAGGCCTACCAACTAGGAGATTCATATTTTTCAATGTATATGAAGAAAAACAGGGAAAAAGGAGGGTAACAAGCAGGAGAGAAGTGGAAGGTAGGCAGTGTTCCAGGAACAGTCCCCTGTGGGTACTTGATAAGAATCAGTTCAATGAGTTCCCACTGTGGAGCAATGGGTTAAGGATCTGGCTTGTCTCTGGCATTACTGGTTTATTCCTGGCCTGGCACAGTGGGTTAAGGATCCAGCGTTGCCGCAGCTGTGGTGTAGGTCGCAGATGTGGCTAGTATTTGATCCCTGGCTCGGGAACTTCCGTGTGCTGCAAAAAAAATAATAATAATAACAATAAATTGAAAGCATTTTAAGGGTAATTTCAACTTCAAACTGATTGCCTTCAGTCCTTTGAGCTCTTATTATGTAGCCATGCAAATAGCATAGTTTTTACAGCAGAAAGTAAGATGCTATATCAATATACATAAATCTAAGATCACCTACATTTATGTATAATTTAGGGCCATGTGGTGCTTAGATACTGCCATTACACATATTCTAGCCAAAAAATATAAATCTCATCATCCTCTGTTTCTAATAATGCAAAGTGAAGACTTCAGGAGCACAAACATGTGGCTAAAAACATGCATTGTGAGGATACTAAAAGTCTCAATGTGATGTAAATATCAGTTTCCACTGGCTGCAGCATTGCTCCTTCAGTCCTCTATCCCTTAAATAATGTAAAATATATTTAAAATATAGAATGTTTATTTCTTAACATTGCCTGACGTTATTGCTCATTTGTTAAATACTTGTATTATGAAGGATAGTTACAGAAAAGTTGTCACTAGATAACTTTGAACACTGAGGTAAGTACAAGGATCAATTGAAAAAAAAAGGTATGTTGGATTTAAGTAACATTGAGATCATAGCAACAAGTTAGGTAATGATTTTGAAAATTCTTTGTCAAGCTACCAAAAAGAACAGCAAAATGCTCATCTGGACAAGGTACAGTCTTAAAATACAATGTCCTTTAATTTCTTAGAAAAATATCAAAAGCATAAAAAGGTCACATCAAAAATACAGAAACACATTATGTAAGCACAGTCTTTATCTTTTTTTTTTGGTTTAACTATTACATTATGAAAGAACTAAGAATTCCTTCATTGTGAACTTTCTAATAGTTAGTACAGCGTGCATGTCTTCAGGTTTTGTGCAGTTCAGCTAAGCCACCCACGAGGTGTTGCTGCCTGGCTGCCCTGTTGATTGACCAAGCAGCCTACAGTGACCTTAAACTGACTTGCCCCCCAGGCAAGCCGATGCCTGGGCAGCAGCCCTGAGCCACAAGTAAATGTAAGCTTCTGTTACGAGTCCCCAACAGCTCTTATGATCACAGTCACCTCTGCCTGCCAAGGCTTCCTCCTCATGTGCATCTCAGATGCAGGGTTTACCAAAACCTCACTCTTTTGGTTTGAATGGATCCCTATGGCCTTAACCCAGAAAACCGAAAGCACTCCACTTATGGACCCCAAATGAAGGCATGTTCCCCAGGTCCTGTCTCTCTCTGTCTGTACCCTAAACGCCTTCTGGATCCTTCCTCCAGGACCAGTGATAAACTCTATTTCAGTATCTCTCCTGGTCTGGGGTTGAAGCTCAGCTTACCATCTGGCACCATGTGCTCCACTTAACAAGTGTTAATTTGGCAAATTCTTAACAGGTTTATATCTAGAGAGACTGCCTTAATTCATTACAAATCTGAACAGCAAAATCCCAGTGAAGTGAAATTAAATGGTAATGGATTATTCTTTTCACCTGTAATTCCACATTCTATTTTAAGAGCCTGAATACAGTTATTTGTCTAATCTATGTGGACTGTAAATACACTGATTAGAAACTACGGTCTATTTATTACATAATCATTCTGTTTTGTTAGATACATGGTATACAGTAAAGAAGAGATTAGAAAATATATTAGAAAAAATATATACATATATTTACTTAAGAGTTCAAGTGTGTCCTAAAGATGTGCCTAGTGGTCTGTATTTAATTTGAATTGTTTTATACTTATTCTTCGAGCATGGATTATATGCACATTCAGAAAAAGTAATTTAACTTCAGTACTTTCATTGCAATGTAAATAGTTTGCTAAACCTTCATTCATTTTATAGTTCTTTAATATATTTAATTGATTTGAGACTTCTTAGAGTATTATTAAATTTTTAAAATGTGTAGCTGTTTCCCACTTTACTCAAGGCCCCAGACCATAGCATTTCCTTGTGGAAATTCCTCATGGAAGTTGGCGTTTGTTCAGATGCCTCCAGTGAGGCAACTTGTGTCAGTAAAAAATGAGAGAAAAGAAAAGAAGGCCATTGCCCAATGTTACAAGCTGGTTAAGTGTGAGAGGTGGCCAAGTGACCTCAAAGCCTCGGCAGATCCCATGACATCGTGTTGCTTCCCAAAGCCGTGGTCTTGAACAGGCTCACAAAGGATTTTCTGATTTTCTGAACCTTCAGTCTTCAGGCTTTCTATTCTTCATTGTGTAATGCACATGGCTTTGCAAGACTTATTTTTCCGAATGGCAGATCTTCAAACATTTCCCTTCTAGTTTAAAAGAGAAGGAAAATTCCAGATGCCTTTGCAAGGCACAGAAACCCCTACATCTTTCCCACTCATACCATCTATTCTGAGTTCACTCCATTGGGCAGCATCACATCATGGACTTAATTATATCAGGCCGGGCAACCTTGCTTGTTACTTTCCTTTCTCTTTGCCTTTGATAGGCTCACTCTTCTTCCAGGGGTGCTCTTACACCCCGCCCACACTAATTAGAGTTATACAATTATATTATATTCCTATGTTTAAAGATCTTCTCCTACTGAATTCTGCTTTATTTCTTATCCCCCTGCCTAGGCCTCTCTCAGGAAAAGTGTTTTTTTCCTAGTCTTTTTTGTATAATATGTGCTAAAATTCCTATGCTCTTTTCCATATTATAATTTGTTATAAAATGTGTAATTGTCCTTTCTGATTTGACTCATGCATACCACTAGGCACACCAGGTTAAGACCACTATGCATACCAGGTTAAGGAGATGTGTTCAGTTTTCAAACCCATGTAACCTATAGTAGCCACTCATAAAGTAACTATTTGTCTAATTTGAATAATAAAGTATACACAACCCTCTCACCTTTGCACGTCTCTCTGACATTTGGCCACCTCTTAACAGCTAGCTATATTCTTTACACAGAACATTTTTGTCTGAATCTTCTATATTTTTAAACAGGTGATTCAAACTATTAACTTTCTTCATTTAGCCTTGACTTAATGGGAAACAGGCTCTTTTTAATTGCACAATACAACACTCATCATTTTCTCCCCTTGCTGGTTAGCGTTTCTTTTTTCTCCTTATCTTTCAGTTTCCAAGGAAAACATGATTTATGCACTTACATTTGTCTAAAGATGTGTCAATTTTTGCAACACAGCCTTTGAGAATTATTATTTTACTTTGCCTTTCAAGAAAATGTGATCTTTAGAATGAAATCCAGGAGAAGCCTGGATATGGCATGTTCTAATTTTGTATCCAACATATATTTATGTGATCTGTTTGAATCTTGGCAATGCTGAAAAGGTCATTTTCATGTCATCTAGTTTAGTGCTTCCCGGACTGTGTTATGTTAGGTTACAAATGCTCACTCCTGACTACTACATTATATAAAGTATCATTTTTGAAAAATTTCCACCTTTTTGTGGACTAATGCATCTGTCAAATACAATGAAAATAAATTGCTAGAACAGAATGAAATAAGGCTATACCAAATACAGTCGTCATTTTAAAAAGGTGATTGGATTGAACGAACATAAATTTACTCTTTTGCATTGTGATGATAGGTGACAAATGTTCATTCCTGATTACTAGATTATATAATGTATATAATAGAGATTTCAACCAACTGTTATTGGGACAAAGAATTCATCTGCTTGAGGACATCATAGTGGCGCATGAAGGGGTTGCCATCTCAACTGGACTGTGAAGAATGACTGTGGGTTAGACATAAGTTGTTGCAGAACTTTCAAGCAGAGGAATCATATTTGAGCAAAGCACAAAGTTTGGAAATCATAAGGTTCTTTTGGGACAAGTGAGTTTTTCAAGGCTCTCGCCTGGAAAAAGAGGGTCTTCCAGGAAACTCAAATTTCTTATTCACTATTGCTTGTCATCCCCCATTCCATATTGGATTTTCCCTAGAATCATTGTACCTATAATGATCTAATTAAATTCGATAAACACCTCAACATTAATACAAGGGACGCTTGTGGTCTTTATGTTTCTTGACCACGTCTGATTCTCCCCTCTAACTCAAATATTCTTTCTTAGGCTTCTGCAATGCAATGTTTGCTATATTTCTTCTATCACTCTGGATCTTTCTAGTGATTGTTCTTTTTCATCTCACTTATATTTCAAACCTTTACATGTTGGAATTCCTCAGTCCTCTGTCGTTTTCTCTTCTCATCTCACCCACCACAGTGTTCTTTCTAAATTTTTTCTCTGCAGACTGCAAGGACTACCTTAATGTTTCTAATTTCCAACTCAACATACTTCATCATGACCACCATCCTGAGTCCTCGATCTTTACACCCAATTGCCTCTTGGATTTCTCACAAAGATCTCCAGCTTAAAATTAACAGAACTGAGTGTTTGCTTCTTCCCTGCCTCACTAAACAAAAATAAGAGAGCAACAAAAATAAGAGAGCAAATAGCAAAAAAGCATAAAAATTTACAAAAAGCTTTAGTAAGTTATACCATTCTCAGGATCTACGACTGTTCAAACAGCAATTTAACATCATAGTTGCATTCTTCCTGTCTTTCAATCTTTACAACCAAACAGTGCACCCTGTTGTTTCTACTTCCTATGTCTGACAAAACTCCTCCTACTTTTTTTTTCAATTTTTAAAGTTTTATTGATATATACTTGATTTACAATGTGGTGATAATTTCTGCTGTACAACAGAGTGATTCAGTTACACATATACACACATCCCTTCTTTTTTCAGATTATTTAACCATATAAATTATCAAAGACTATTGGGTAGAGTTCCCTGAGCTATGTAGCCGGTCCCCATTGGCCAGCCATTTCAGATACCACAGTGTGCATAGGCAATCCCAAACCCCCAGTCTACCCCTCCCCCTCCCTGTCCTCTTTGGTAACCATATGTTTGTCTATGAGTCTATTTATATTCTGCAAATAAGTCCTCCTACTTTTCTTTATCTTATTTACTATCTGGGCCACACATAAGCACTACTTCTCCAGAGAGGTTTTCCTAATTCACAGACCGAGTTATCTACATTTGTTTACTACCCCAAATTACCTTGTTTTTCCTCTCACAATGTAGACATCTTTGCACCTAAAATTACATCTACAGTGCTTGTCTTCCATAGGAGAGAATGAAATCTATGAAGATTGTAGAAATTGTGTGTGTGTTAATACATGATCTCAAGCATATAATAGACTATTGGATAAATATCTCAACAAATACCTTTTGAATGAATAAGTACTTGATTGTGACACTATAGGATGTTGAAATAAAGAGTTGGAGAACCACTGAATCTGGTACATTTCAACTCTTTTCCATCTAGAGTCTTCCTCTAAAAGTTATTCGTCCATATTGACCTCCTAAATGGAGTATCATTGCATCTTATATATTAGTAGGTGAAAATGACATCTTCTTAGCTTAACTGTAAACAAAGACAGTTTTCTTAGATGGTGACACAATTGGAAAATGGAAAAATATAGAAACAATTTAGTTGATTATATATAATAGTATATATTTTTTTGTAAATATTATTCAAGGATAGTTTTCTAGAGTACATTCACTTTTCTCAATTATTAAATTGGCATTCAGTTTCTGTATAAACTGGCATCTTTAATAGTATAACATGCCGTAAGTCACCAGTGCATATTATTTGGTATATGAGAGTTGGATATAGAATTCTAGAAACTGATGCTCCAAAAAGGTCACTGTGACAATACTTTCTAATTTGAATGCTTCCTAATCATTTCAGAAAAGGATAATAATGACTATAACTTTAAAATGCCCAGTTTTTTACAATATTAATAGAAAAGTATCAATTCAGTTTATATTCTCACTTCAGTGGAATAATAATATATTAAAATATATCACCACCTGCTAAAATACAGTGTTCACTTACAGAAAAATAACTGTGTGGGAGACCTGGTTCTACATTTTGCATACGAAGATAAAATACTTAGTTACTCCTGGAAGACAGTTATTTACCCTACTTTGATTTGGTATTTGCCCTACTTGGAAAGCCAAAAATCAGAGTAGTTAATGTAACATGTTAAGGGGGTAACATACTAATGATTTTCAAAGTTCAGATGCAGACACAAATATCAGAGCACCATTTGTCTCTCAGAATTTCATTATATTATTTGGACTATTAACATAAGCAAAAATATGCAATAGGGATACATTTTCTGAGAGAATCTAAGTCAGGGCAGATAAACACTGATTCTTTTAAACTTAGAATTACATGTTGTATTATGGAATTCTCAAGAATATAAAATGAGGGTTGGGCATTGGGGATCATCTGGGTACAAAGAAACAGATTATGTTAACTACCTCTTTATGGAGGAACCATTCATTTCAATTTTTAATGATATAAACATTCTTGAGCACATTTCATCTTTAATTTATTATTAAAGAGACTTTAAAATAATTTAGTTTATTGGCTTGAATGTTAAGTAATGCTATTTTGAGTCTATATGTATATAAAAGACAATGCTTAAGAGCTTTCCTTTTTGTCTTAAGTCAAAGAGCAAGTAGACATCCTTCTAAAACAGGATCTCTCTCCTGAAACACCTTGTATTGGGAGTCATATGCCACAATCATGAAATTAAGTAGAGCATGAGAATCTTAGCTAGTGAAAGTCATTAACCTTTCACATCATAGTGTATAATATTTAAGAGCAAGGCACAGAATCCACATTGGCCAGGTTCAAAGCTTGGTTCTAATACACACTAAGTTTTCCTTTTCTCTGTGCCATCATTCCTTCCTCTTTGCAGGGAAGGAATAATGAAATCTAAATCATTTTACAGTATAGGATAATAAGAGGAAAAGGTATTGGACCATGTCCAAGGAAAAAGAGAAGGTAGGCCAGATTTATATCAAAATTCTGGTCTTTGTGAATCCAAGGGTTATAAATTTCAATTATGTTGTGCTACGTTATAAGAAACAGGAGGAATGGGCTGGAGGAGGAGAGGGGAAAAAAGGGGCAGGAATGGAAAGAAGAGAGTTAAAAAACAGAGGAAGAAAAGTAGGAGAAAACAACAGAAGAGAAGGAGAAAGAGGAAAAAACAGGAAAAAGAAGATATTGTCATTTGCATGTACATGAAATTCCGAAGACTTACACTAGGCCATTTTTAGGCAGGTGCCATTCTCATGTCACAGATAAGCAAGTTAAGGCATAAATACACTAATTTTCATGACCAAGGTAAAATATTAAAAGTGGCAAACTTACACATTAAGAATTCTCAATTTTTCTAACTGAAGTGTTGAAAGTACAATTTTTATGAACTCTTACTATAATTTTCTCTATAATTTTCTCTACTGTTTTCTGGTGAACACTAGTATTTTTACCATTAGAAGGATCAGAGAATGATTGAGTACTTTATTTGTAAGAAGCCTGTAAAAAGCTTTTGAGAATTTTGACATAGAGCATATAAAGCAATAGAAGAAAGAGGGCTCTTGAGGTCAAGTTCCTTGGAGAAAAGATTAAATTAAAAAGAATGTGATGATATTGGAAATGTTTATCAATGCTAGCTTTTTATAGTTTTTTCCTTGCTCTTGAATCATCCACTTGTCACTAGATACGTTTCTGACATTTTAAAATTTAGAAACGAGACAGGAATTGTTAGCAACCGGAAATTTTTTAAAATGTATTTTTCATATATTTTTGGTGTTCCAAAAATACTTAAGATGATATTTAACAATATTTGTCACTTCATTTTATCATCCTTTATTAGTCATACTGTTTTAATTATTCATGAGAAATAAATAAATCAGTTAAATATCGCCATCTGCATTGCCTTCTTTATGAAAAGCTTAACTTTTCTAATCAGAATATGACTATTTGTTCATAAATTATACACTAATACAAAGTTAAATTCTCTGCATCTTTGTTGGTAGCAAGCCAGGAGGAATTTGTGCTTTCCATGGATTGATTTAATTAATTGTCTCTTCCTGTGACCATATTTAAATTTATTTGATATTTGGATTTAGAAAACAGTAAAATGTATTTTCAAATATTATACTCCTCCATCTCAAACTATCAAACCCATATATCTGTTGAACAGACATTAATTTATTCAACAAATATTGGTTGAGCACTTTCTTTGGGCCAAGCACTGTTTTAAATGTTGGTGACAGACAAGAGAAAAATTCAGAACACTGATTTTTGAGAAGCTAGCATAATATCCCAAATGTTAAACCAAATGAAAAAAGAAAAATAAACAGTATATTAGGTGGCAATAAGTATTAGCAAAGGAGAACAGGGAAAAGTAATAAAGAATATTGGCAGACTTTGCAATTTTAAATAGGTGGTCAAGAAATGCCCCGAGGAAAAAGTTTCAAGTTCAGTAAAGACCTAAAGGAAGACATCGACTAGTTCTGAGTAGGGAATAATAGTAGCTGACGTGATTTAGCAGGCTAGTTCCGGTTGCTATGTAGAGAATATATTGGCTATGCTAAGGACAGAGCAGAGGAAGGGTTTATGAGTGCTGAGTAGTAGAGGTGGTGAAAATTTGTCAATCTGGATGTATTCGAAAGTATCACCGTGAAGACGGATTGCACATGGGCTGTGAGATTAAGAGATGAGTCACGATGCCTTTAGTGTTTGGCTCGAGCTATTTGAAGATTGACTTGGAAAACTCTGTGGAAAAATTTGGGGGGAAGACCAAGTGCTTAGTTTTAGGTATACTAAGTTTGAGATGCCTAGCAAGCATCCAAATAGATGGGTAGGTGGGTGGATGCATAGACACATAGATAAATGCACAGATGCATACGTAGATACATACATAAATGGATTTGCCTTTCGGGGGGGAAAAGGATAAGCTGTAGTTACGTGTTTATGTCATAGCCAGATATTTAAAGCTATAGGACTCCATAAGGTAAATGGCTAAAGATGGGAAGAAATTCTGATGACTGAGTTGGTGACAGTCCACACCTAATAAGTCACATAGTAAAGAAGCAGCAGGAGAAAAGGGAGAAGCCAGTGAAATGGGTGTAAAATAATGTATGTATTATCCTGATGCTCGAATAGCAAAAGTGTTTTTAAGGGAGAAGCTGTGCTTAATAGTGGCAAATGTTGCCAACATACTAAGTAAAGCATGAGGATTGACCTTTGGATTTAGCAAAGTATTTATCTCTGCCTCACTGGTGACCTCAGCAAGTTCATATTCTGAGAAGTGGTAGGCAACTGCCTGAATGCAGTGGGTTTGGAATAGAATAAGAAGAGGAAAATGTGGGCAGACAACATGAACAGGATGAAAACAACAAGAAATGAGATGAAGATCATGAAGGCAATAGAAGGATTTTTATTTCTTTGGATGTGTGGGTGTGTGTTCACGTGTGTACGCAAGAGAGAGAGAGAGGAAACATAATGTATTTTCTTTAATACAAGGGATTCTTTCGATGTTTTTTTCTTATGAATCTCCTGGGTAATATTTGTCCATCCTGAAGGTAAACTTATAATATCAAGATGCAAACAAAATTTATACTAGGATCAGCATATATTACTAAGACACATACATCCAACTCAAAATATTTGAAATTAATATCTAACCTAAGCATTATGACAAATCATATTAATGGGTAATTAAGAAGCCAAATTTACAGACTGTGCCAGTATGACAAGGTTCATCACTTGTTTTTTTCTTGGATTCTATGCACATTAAGTTTCACTCTCCAAATAATTATTAAACTAAAAAAATATGTTTTTGTATTATGTTCAAGACAGTATGCTAAATGTGTTATATATCTTAATCCCGACTCCACTATAGGCTTACAAAGTAGATTTTATTAACCTACGTTCAAAATAAAAATCCCAAAGTACATGACCTTTAACGTTTACTACTTTATAACACTATGCCTGAAAAACAAGGACTAAGTTATAAGCAGTACTACTTTTGTATATTGAGTAGCACCTAGTACAATGAGAAGGAATTAACATGACCTTACTGTTAATATAGCTGCTAACTTGTCTAAGAATAAAACAATATACTGAACGACAAACAAAATAATTTGTAAAATTTAAACTGTTAAAAATCATGAAGCAAAAAAAAAATGTAAACTAATTCAGATTTTTTTCTTTTAAATCCTTACCATCATTACAAGATAATTTACCAAATTACAAAACTAAAACAAGACAAAACAAAATCCAGTCCTACTGACAAGTCAGAGATTTGGAAGCAGTAAGTTGCACATCAGATGGTGTTGATTGTGCAATAAAGAGTGTAAGGAATCCAAAATTCATCCTCTGTCTAGCCTACTGAGTTCCCCTAAAGCTTTGCTACTGGAGATATAATTACTAGGACTCATACAATGCAAATGTAAGATTCTGAAACCAAATCCTTATCTCTAAAGAATGATGGCTCTCTGCATGCTTAAATTTTGTGCAGTTTCATTAACACCTAAAAATGTAAAACTCCATGTCTTAGCTTCAAAAACAAAAACAAAAAAAATCTCAATAACAAGAAACTTAAATGTACTAGGAAAATGATTAGGAGCTCAACATCTCATACACTTTAAGGTGGATTTTGGGACACATATCAGAAAAGACCCAATACCAGTCTCATTTTAGAATCTTGGCCTTAGGAAATCCATGTCCAATTTAATATCCATTCCATTTATCATTTTATTCCCCTTGATTTCATTGTGTTTTCTTTGTAAGTTTTAAATTTTTACTTGAGAGATACTTCAAACATCAACAACTTCTGGATGATTATTTTATTTTTTAAACGTCTTACTCCTGTGTGATATAAAACCATTCAAGGAAATTTACTGAGATACTTAAATTGTAACATTCATGAAATTTTTAAGTTAAAGTTCTATTATATATAATACATATTTGTCACTTATATATGGCCCCAGTGGTACTACAGAAAAATAATATGATTTAGAGTTGCAAAGAAATGATTTTGAATTTCATAATTCCACTATGACTTGCATAAACTTATTAAAGTTCTCTTTCATTTCCCTCTTCAAATAACAGGTAATTTTAGTAAACTAATAGTGTTATAATTACTGATCACAGTGTTATAATCACTAAATAAGGAAGTATATATTATCTCTTTGGCAATTAAAAGCAAGTAAACAATTTCTTCTCTTTCCGTCTTATCTAGATACACAGCTAGAGCATAGGTAAATGTGATCAGTGGCTGAATTTTATTTTAAGATCACAGCAAAAACTTATTCTACATGTCTGTAAAGCACAATAATGTTTTTATTAAAAATGTCAATCTCATAACGAATTGAACCCCTGTTGTTTTTCAAACTTTATAAAAACTGAAAACGATTGGAATTTTGTACATATACGTGTTTGCCTGCAATGTACACATTATTTGTACTTTCTAGCCTAGGAAGTACATACCTCAACTTTCCTTAGTGAAACGCTGGGGTGTGCACACAGAGGGAGAACGTATTAAGCAAGACATTCTCTTTAAGAACTTAAGCACTATAGTTTTAAAATAAGTAAACTTTTCATAAAAAGTGAAATGTTCTTATTTCAAGACAATTAAATCACATATAAATAATTTTAAATAACTAGATTTTAGCATGTATACTAAACATTTAATTTTAAATAACCTGGGTGCCTTTTGCTTGCTTTTTTCTATAAACACTATTAAAACTGTATAAAAATTTGAATATTCAAGGAGTTGCATGAGAGGAAAACTTAGACATTTTGTGGTGTAGGCTGAGAAGGTGAGCACTGAAATCTTACCTCCTGACAAGGCCAATGTTAAGAGGAAAGCTAGAACCTAATAATAATTAGTTATTATTTAAACTGAGTATGAAAGATGCAGTGAATATTTTCTACTGAAGCAAACAAATGAAGTATACTATAGAGTGTCCAAGCTGCTCATCATAAAATTGACATTCAAACCCAGGAATATATTTTGGTATAGTCTTAGCATTAATCAAGTATTCAATAATTTGGGGACAGAACAGAGAAGTTTAAATAAAAAAAATAAATAAAACTCACCTTATCCACAATACATATCTGCTTTCTGGTTTGAGCATCAAGTATTTCAATCTCAAAGTGAGTAGTTTTTGCATGTTTAACTGCTGGAATTGACCTTAGAGGGCCTGCTGCGAGGATAAATTGCGACAAAGAGTGAAAATTTCTCATGTCATTCTTCAGTGTGGACCGTGTAGCTCCTGGGGAAATTAATTCTCTCTTGCGTTCTGAAGCAAGGGACCTGTGCCTTTTGAACATTGTGTGAACTCCCAGGAGAGTCTGTCATGTCAACAGGAGACACGAGTGTGTTGCCTTCGATCCAGTTAAATACTGCGGGTGAGGCCTGGGAAGGTCAAGTGGCATGCCATTCCAAGAGTTCAGTTTTATTTAGCAGGGTTGAAAACAATGACTGATCTATTTCTATATATAACACACTATTGTGGATTGCTGCAATGTAGATTACTTTACCAGCATTCCAATTATTTCTTGCTTTCTCCTTTTATCTCAGCTTCTTAATATGGCCACTAGTATCTGAAATTCCAAAGCAAGGAGAGAATAGACTAGAGTTTTTTATTATCTCTGAATTCTGTGTGCACTAGTCTCCAAACACATATATTATTATCTACACATTCACATGCAGATGTATTTAAAATTAGCATGGTGCTATCTTGTAGTTAAACTTAACAATACGTAGTACATTATTACATACAACTTTTTTTTTTTTTGTAAATGCTACCTAGGATACACATTTATGCCACATTTTTAAAACACACATATACATCAGCGAGAAAATGGATAAGTTCTTCATTCCATATAGGGAGTAGAAATATGGCAAATCCCCTATGAGATTGGAATATGTAGAGAGGAATTTTGTAGCTGAAGGAAAAGGAAGCAAGCTTAACATTTATACACACACATTATATCATTAGGAAATCATTAAATTTATATACAAAATTAGTAATAAACATCCCATTTATTATGAGACTAAGTTATTGCAAATTCAAATAATCTGAGTGAACAATGAAAAAAATGATGAACAGCCTAGAAAGAGGGGTTTGTGAAAAAGTCTCCAAGTACGCCAAGACCCTATAAATCTGGTGAAGAAATAACTGAAAAAAAAAATAATCTGGAGTATATTGTAACTGAGTCAAAGAAATATTATAGGAAAATATTCTTAGGTGTTAGTCTCAATGAAAACATGAAAAGGAAAATGGCTAAAATTATAGAGGGGGAAATCTGTATTTCTATAGGAGGCTAATCTTACTTTTCTGATGAAGTAAAATGCAATATTTATTTTTAATTTGGATTTAGCATTATGCACTGGAGATTCACACAAATTTTTGGTTATCATTTTCATGCTCTAGACTATCATCGTACTCAATAGTTAATAGGGAAAAACTGAAAGATGGGTATTATGTGTGTATTTATTTGTGTGTGTGCACGCACAAATAAATACACACACACACACGTGTTATCAGTTTTATCACACTAGTTGTTTAGGACTTTATGTTTGGAATTATACTTAACATCTCCCATTCTCCCACATGTCAGGCCTGATCCATCAGAAAACCAAAACATAACTGGATCACCATCCCTACAGCTACCCTTCAAAGCATCGCTCTCATGGTATTGCTTTTCCAAACTAGTCTCCCTGTGTCAGCAGTGGTCGTACTGTAGTCTGTTTTTAACACAGCAGCTAAAGTAATCAGTCTTTATGTTAAAACGGATAGTGCAATGGTCTGCTCTACACACTGCTTGGAGATTCCTAAACTATGTAATGAAAAAGCCAAAGATCTCCAGAAAGGTTCACAAGGCTCTGTATCATCAGCATGTTGTCTGATCTCTGATCTCACCCCTTAGTATATCCACAGTGATCGGGACAGCATCTGGCACAGAGTAGGTGTCCAATACACATGCATTAAATAAAAAACTAATAAATAGTAAATGTAACTCAAAAGTGCAGGCAAAATGATGTCTGTTGCTTGCATGCTGAGTTAAACTAATATTGTGTTATATTAAAATAACCAACTGTGCAACCCATATATCTTCAGAGATGGTTTCTATAAAAAAAAAAAAAAGAACAGTCGAATGACACACGTACCAAACTGAAAGAATTCCCGTTGCCAACACTAGAAAGTAAGAAATACTGATAAGATTCTAACTCAAAGAACAATATAAATAGCTGTGAGTCCATAGTGTTATAAATAAGTGACTGAATAAATAAGTCAATAGGGACAAGGTCAGAAATTTTCATACATAAGAATTCCAAACTGTATATATAGATAATCTCTCCTTGAGTGTGGGTTTCACTTGTGACACACTTACCAGAAGCAATAAATGGAAAGGGAAAATAACATTTTAGAGTGGAGAAAACTGGCAGGGCAGACAGCATTTTAACTAGAGGCCAAGTCTAATCCACCATGAAGTGTCGTGCTGATATCATGTACCTTCTGATATCATGAGATGAGGACATTTCACCTCTGCGGTATTCTTCCAAAAGTGAACTACCTCAGTCTAACCATGAGAAAACATCAGACACAAACTGGGGACATTCTACAAAATACCTAATACTCTTGCAAACGCTCAAGAATATGAAAAATGAAAAATTGAGGTAATGTGAGAGATCAAAAGAGACTGTAGAAATACATTAATAGGAAATGCAGTGTGGTATCCTGATTGCCTTCTGAAAGAGAAAATAAATTTATAAGTTAATTTATAGAAAAGCTGTCTATGCAAGATATTAAAATTAGGGGAAACTGGGTGAAAAATGCACAAAAAAAACCCGTCTGTACTTTCTTTTCAATATTTTTGTAAATTTATTCTAAAATAAAATGTATGACGTAAACACATACCAACGCACACACAAAAGGAGTGGAGAAAGAAAAAATGGGTGTAAATTGCATTATTTGAAAGGAGACAATTAAGATTTTCATCTGTGCTTGTCACTAAGTTAAAAATTTTGGAAGAGAATAAAAATCACTTACGATATTGTGCTATTTGTCATTTCATTTTGTATTTTGAAGTAGTTTTAAAAATGAAATGTTTCATATTTGCTAGAATGTACCTATAAGATTATTGCTAAATAGATCATAATGAAAATAATACCTTGAATTACTATTGAATACTAGACCTACGATAGTACTTTAAATTAGATTGTAATTTAAAATACATTTAAAATAGAAAACTATTATGAAACGAAATGGTATAAAACAGGAATCTTTATTCCAATTGCAATTACTTAGAGTAAAATGTGAAGGGCGCTTGGGATATCATTTTTCCTACCCTCATATTTTTTCATTTCTTTTTAACAGAGAATATCATTTCAATTTATCTTTTTCTTTTCTTTTCTTTTTTTTTTGTTTTGCTTTTGAGGGCCGCACTTGCGGCATATGGAAGTGCCAAGGCTAGGGGTTGAATCAGAGCTACAGCCTATGCCACAACCACAGCCACGCAGAATCCAAGCCGTGTCTGCAGCCTGCACCACAGCTCACAGCAATGCGAGATCCTTAACCCACCGAGTGAGGACAGGGATCGAACCTTCAACCTCATGGATACTAGTCAGATTCATCGCCACTGAGCCACAGTAGGAACTCCTCATTTCCATTTATTTTCTGTTTGAAATGCTGCTTCTTATGAAATCATTTTAAGTAATTAATAGGCTTTAAAAAAAACGGTTTTAGTTTACATAACAATTGAGTAATTAAAAGTGCTGAGTTCCCGTTATATATATCTCTTCTCTTCCAATACACTGTATATCCTATTATTATCTTGTATTAGTGTGAAACAGTCATTACAATCGATAAATGTTGTTAGATGTTTATGAATTAAAGTCCATACTTTATCTTAGAGTTTAGTCTTTATGTTTCATGGTTCTGTGAGTTTTCACAAATGGACAAATTCATGTGTCCTTCATGATAACATCATACAAAATATTCTCTGACCTGAGAATGTCCTACGCTTCACCTGTTAGACCTTCCCTGAACTCTTTTTGAATTCCTGGCAACCACTGACCTTTTTACTGCCTTCGTAGGTTTGCCTTTTCCAGAATATTTTTAGTTGAAATTATACAGTATGTAGTGTTTTCAGCCTGGCTTTTTTCATTTAGCAACACATATTTAAAGATCCTCAATACTATTCCACAGCTTGAGAGCTCTTGTTTTGTTTTTGTTTTTAATCATCACTGAATACTACCACACTATATGGATTCAGCTCGGTTTACTTATTCATTCGTCTGTCTGTTGAAGGACGTCTTGGTTGTTGCCACGAACATGTGTGTTCAAGTTTATATGTGGATACAATTTTCAGTGATTTGGGTAAAGAACTAGTAAGATTATGATTGCTATAGCAGGCCTCTGTTTAGCTTTGTAAGAAACTTTCAGGTTGCTGTCCAAACAGGTTGTATCATCTTGCCTTCCCCCCAGCAATGTATGCCAGTTCCTGTCGCTTGTCCTCAGCAGGATTCAACAGCATTCGATGTTAAGTAGTGTTCTAGAACGTGTCCATTCTAGTAGGCATGCTGTGGCATTTCATTGTTTAAATGTGCAATTCTCTAATGACAAACGATGTAGAATACCTTCTATGTTTTTTTACCATTTGTACATCTTTGGTGAGGTGTTTGTTCAGATTTCATGTTCATTCTGTAATTGCTTGCCACCCCCAGCCCCCCGCTGTTAAGCTATAAGAATTCTTTTTATATTTTGGATGTAACCCCTTTGTCAGATATGTGTTTTCCAAATAACTTCTTTCTGTCTGGCTTTTCTTCTGATTCTCTTAAGAGTATCTTTTGAAGAGTAAAAGTTTTAAAATTTAATGAAATCCAGTGTATTGTTTTTTGCATTCGTGGATTGTGTTTTTGCTGTCTTATTTTCTAAAATAGTATGGTTTTTATTTTACATTTAGTTCAGCGACCCATTTTGAGTTAATTTATATGAAATATAAAAGGTCTGTGAATACATTCATTTTCTTTTTTGCATGTGAGTGTCTAGCTGCTCCAGTACCATTTGTTGAAAAGAGTATGTTTTCTCCATTGGCCTGCCTATAATTGCTTGCTTACACTTGTGTGGGTCTATTTCTAGGCTGTCTATTCTGTTCCATTGATATCTGTCTATTCTTTTGCCAACATCACATTGTCCTTATTATGGGAGCTTCGTAATAAGCCTTGGTGTCTGATAATGTCGACTATCTGACTTTGCTCTTCTTCAGTATTGCAAGGATTAATCTGGGTCTTCTGCTCCTCACTTCGGTTTTTATGATAGATACTCCATGTGTTTCCAAAATTGCATTATGGATTTTCTAAATAATTGTCTCTCAGATTTGAATATCTGCATTTTAACAATGAATATTCTCATAGAAGGTAATGTTTGAAATCTCCAGAATTGATACACATTTGCTCTGAATCGATGGAAAAATACGAAAAGAAAGGACATTATGCCCATCATTAGATAAATTGTTCTTGGCCATTTTTCTAGAGAGTAGTTCATATATTTGAACTACTCTCATAACATTGCTGCTATATTTACATTGTTTGTCACTACTTTAGGCAAGTAATGGAAATTGTAATCATCCATACATGTTTGTGATGTTTAACCCGACCAGATTTGTGGGGCAAAGGTTGGATCTAATTTTGTCCATCACACTACCTTCAAGGCATAGCATAACTCCTGGCCTGATAGTAAGTACTCAACATGGTTTGTTTAATGGATAAATCATCATGTGAATAAATTTTCCTCTCTAAGTTAAGATACTAATTAGTGATCTCACAATAAGGTTGATAATAGAAAGGACCTCATGATAAGAACTATGTTTTTAATCTGTTCTAAATTAGATCCTGGAAGACAGTAAACCTAGAGTTAGGTGGGTTAAAGAGAAAATAATGTGAAGCTAAAAGCCAGCCACTTGTTATGGATATTTTTTGATCATGTTCATGAGAAAAATCTTAAATATTAGGTACAAAAAAATTGAGTTTTAGAATTTAAGGTGGCAGAAGAATAGTAAAATAAGTAAAATAAGAGTATATCAAAGTATACTCTTCTTGGACCTGGGCAAATATATAAACAAATAATATGTGTCTAGGAAATAACATTGTTTAGTGGAAACAATGTGGTTTGAGGTTCCTTGTCATAATTAAATAGTTATGTAATATCAAACCTTCCATTATCTATCATATTTTGCTAACATGAATTTAAAAAGACTTTTATGAAATACAATAAAACGATATATACAAGGTAAATAAAGAAGTTTCTGAAAAATGGAGGGCATTCAATGTACATATATAATGTATTTTTCAATGTTTTCATGCCTCCCAAAATCAGTTCTATGCTTTTCTTTACCCTATCACCCTACTCAAGTAATCAGATCATTCCTCTTCTCTATTTTTCCAAATCTAAATGGTTATAGTACTAGTGCACTAGAAAATAAAATTTACTCATAATAACCACACCGATGGGCAGAGTTCTAACCTCGTTCAATTGACTACCTAAAATATCTGCAAGTATATTTATTAATCCTCTTCCCCTACAAAGTTTATATGGTCTTATTTTTCTCCAGTTTTCTCAATTTTAGTGATACCAATGAACTATGAAATGAGCTCTGAATCAACAGGCTAAAGGCAGATAGAAAACACCTTAGTAATGTGAAAATAAATTATTTGCTGTCTCCAGAGGATATGAATTTTCCAAAAAGAGTATTTTGTATACTGAGTTGTTACATAAACTTCTTAAAGTCCTGAAACTACTAAGTGCCTAAAATCACTGATGTTAACATTTCAACTAATACATAATAATTGAAAACTTGTATATAATAACTGAATATTTATTATAGTTACATGAAATAAATTACTTGTAATAGCGGAAAGGATTAGGAGAGAAAAACAGGTGTTCTTACAATGAAAAAGTTTTGGTTTTACAGTTTTGACCAACAGATAGGACAGTTTGATCTAAAACAGCCACCAGTAAGAAATGATGATGAATAAATCATTTCATACTATAGATAAATAATAGTTGCTCTGTTGAAAAAGACTGTTGCTGTGATTTAAGGGAAAGAACTTGGAATTAAATTCAGAGATGTAGGTTCTTGGTCCACCTCTGCCCATGCATGTTGTGTGATTCTAAATAAACTGGTAGCCTCTCAATACTAGTTGTATCATTCATGATATAAGCACAGTCTCAACGTGATATCTAATGATCCTTCTAACTATAATTTCCAAGAAATATGCAAAACTTTGTTTGCTGTTTAATATCAGCCATAATAAAAAAAAGCAAAGAAGTAGAAATAAGACCCGCACAATAGCCTTTTCCTCACCACGTTATTGTACTGTTAAAGTAGTGTTTGTGAAAATGACTTGTGAAACCCTATGATAGTATCATTAATTAATTAATTAGACCAGATTGCAAGTCTCTTTATCTAAGTGACAGTATGGTAAAATTGAATGGTTTCCAGAAAAGCAAGTCAGTTGGGTTGATATTTAATCTTTTTTTTTAATCAAGGAAAGCATAGTCTCATCTGGTATGTAAAAGGTTTAAGTTTCTTGTAAACTTAAAATATCCATTGAAGAGTTCCTGTTGTGGCTCAGCAAGTAAGAATCTGACTAGTAACCATGAAGATGTGACTTGGATCCCTGGCCTTGCTCAGTGGGTTAAAGATCTGGTGTTGCTACAAGGTGAGTCCTAGGTCACAGACACGGCTCAGAACTGGCATTGCCATAGCTGTGGCGTGGGCCTGCAGCTGCAGCTCTGATTCGACCCCTAGCCTGGGAACTTCCATATGCTGCTGGTGCGGCCGTAAAAAAGAAAAACAATAAATAAATAACCGTAGAAGAAGAAAAGTAAAAAGGAGGTGACAGAACTTACTTCCTATTCAGTTTTAAACAAACTACCTATTTTTATCTTTAATTTTTTAAATTTTGAGTTGAATATTTAACAAAATGTTTTCTTTGAGCCAGTTATATAAATTGCAAACTAACCTCAAACCATTCAGTCTTAGCCTTTAACTCCACGGTGCCAGCCTCATTTTTCCTTGACTGCGCACTGAGTTTTCATACTGCGCTGCACTGTGTTTTCTGAATCATTCTGGAGAGGTTCCAGACTTTTAAGCCTGCCCTTCCCAGAGTGCCAGGCTATTGCAGTTGTTCTCCAATGTGCGTTGGCAAATGCTACCCTTTATTTTGGGAGCCTCGGCCATGCCTGTTTCTCCTCCTCCTTTCAGGGATTTATCTCCACGAATGCTGTGGACTACAGAGCTTCTTTCTCAGTGTTGAAAAAAGAAATCCCAGTACTTGGAATCTATCTATTTAGAAAATCACACATACTTCTTAGGCAGTTTTAGCTCTCCTAGGCTAAGGTATGAGGGTCCTGGTCAAACAAAAAGGTTAAGGTTCTACTTGAAAAATAAAAACTCAGTGTGTTCACTTTTTATTACATGCAGCTTCTTTTTTCTGTTGGAGTTGGGATTTGAGGCCAGTACATTTCTTTGGCTTCAGAGATTTTCAAGAAAACTTAAAAACCTCAGAGATAACAATGAGACAGTAAAAGCAGAATAAGGGCCATAACGCTTTATCTTCATAATTAAAAATTCAGTAATATTATGTTTATTTAGGTTTTTAATGCACATTTCAAATAATTTGAGCAATATAACCTGAGATGTCTGAGGTACATTTTCACCTGGAAGCAGGGAAATTGACCATCAGTATTTGAAATTTTATCTAGCCTTGTGATTCCCTGACATTGTCATGTCATTTTCACTTCTATACCTTTTTACATTTTTTAAAGTTTTATTGACATATATTCATTTGCAGTGTTGTGGTAATTTCGTTTTTATACATTATATGCCATGAGAGGTTTGCACTGTTTAATATACTTGGGAAACAACAAAATTAACCCATATTAAAGCGCTTGCTATTCACAGAATGATCACGCGAGGCTTGTTGTGGTTCAGGAAGTGTGCTCAGTGCACACCCACATAGCAGTTAAGTAACCTGACCAAAGATTACTTACTGAGCTTAAGTAACCTGACCAGAGTGATACAGTCAAATGGTGGCATAGCGAGTCACAAACCGGTCTAAGTTCTCAGCCACTGTCCAGCCTCACTTTGCATGGTCACACACATGCACACACAGAACTAAGAATGTATGTAGGGTCTGTTATTTATCATCACATAGTTAAAAGCATTCAACACACGCATACACACATATACTATCACATATAATTGTGACTACATGATGATAGACACATTTTTCAATGGCAAACACACAATATCATGTAGGTTTTCACATATTTGTGCTTACAAATGTGTGTGTGTGTGTGTGTGTGTGTGTTTCTGTGAGGTGACTTAGAGCAATGGGTGCTGTTCTTTGGGGAGTTTGCTCTTTTTCCTTTTTTGTCTTTTTGCCTTTATGTGGAGCCGCACCCGTGGCATATGGAGGTTCCCAGGCTAGGGGTCTAACTGGAGCTGTAGCTGCCGCCCTTTGCCACAGCCACAGCAATGCGGGATTGGAGCCGCGTCTGCAACCTTCACGACAGCTCACAGCCACGCTTAACCCACTGAGCAAGGCCAGGGATCAAACCCGCAACCTCATGGTTCTTAGTCGGATTCATTAACCACTGAGCCACAAAGGGAATTCCCGGGGAGCTTGCTCTTAATGAAATAACAAAATAACCTCCCTTAACAGATACATAGACTGTGCTTCTCTGACTTTCATTCACTCCACATTTGCACCCTTAGTCAATTTTTTGCCATTCCTACATTTTAGCTATTCTGGAATTTACTCGGGCCATCGTGATACCCAGAGTTACATAATATTCTTAAGGACTGAAACAGGGCCCCACAGGGTCAATTCGTTTACCATATAAGGAAATTAAACTGCGCATACTGAAAGTCATATTATTATCTCTTCTGATTTGATATGTGTCACGGTTTTATAAAGGAATTGTATTTTATTCAGACCTCAGGATTTATCTTAATCTGTTTTTGAAAGAATACAGCACAATACCTAGTGTGTAGTGTGTAGGAGCTCAATGAAGTTTAATGAATGAACAAAAATATGGCAATATAAAAATTATGTTTAAGACAGTATAAAAACAATGGGAAAATATAGTTTTATGTTACTAAATACAGTGAATATCAGCATTGGGTATGTGGAACCAGAATATTCCTTTGATTATATTAGCAAAGAAAGATTCAGTCAGGAATAGTCAGATTGAAACTGCCATGTGGGTCTCTTGGTAGAGGATGCTGGCAATAGATGAATTAAGAAATGTATAGGAAAGATATGAAATTCAGGAATTTTTGTATCTCCTCTATTATTGGTCTATGCAGTCACATAAATAGCAAGGAGGTCATTTCTTTCCAGTAGGCTATGAACTGATAAGGAATAACAGAATCAAAAAGATACCATTTTGCTAGCATCATGTTAATTTTTTTTTTCTGGCAAGAACACCACGAGTGAGCTACATTAACATCAACAAAATATGATAAACTAATATCTTGTAACTCTTGATATCTATACCGAGAATGATATGTTCTGTAGTATTCCTTATAAAGTTAACTTTACTTTAATCATAAGAAAATATAAAAATAAGCAAAAAAATGAACTAAGTTCTTCAAAATTCTAATGTAAAAGAATTACTAAATAACTGTTCCAGATGAAGAAAGACTAAAGAAATATGAATAATAATTAATATTTACTACTCAGTTGAATACAGGATCAGGTAGAAATTTGTGTAATGCTATCAAGGATGAGTGTGAGATAATTGAAGACACATTGAACTGTGTATTACATAGTATCTTTGTGTAAATATAGAATGTGCCTTATAGGTTGGATAATTTTTAGTGTGGTTATATAAGAAAGTGTACTTGGAAAATAAGTGCCGAATTATTTAGGTAGAAAGAGCCTTGATGTTTGGAACTATATGGTAGTTTTAAGAAAATATGATATAGCCATACGAGTCAAAAATGGTAAAGCTGCGTTAAGGATGTTCATATAGTATTGTTATTAATATTCAACCTTGTAAGTACTTACATATTTAAGTAATACTTAAATAATAAGTATTTTTGTTATAAATGAAAAAGCTCAAAATGTATGACTCAAAAGAAATGAAGGAAAATATATAAAGAGACAAGCTTTTAATTTAAAGTATTTTTCTCATTTGCAATGATATTAAATGAACAAAATGAGGAGACTTCCTCCAGGGACCTATGGCATCCTGCCACTTTTAACCTCCTGCTAAGTGTGTTAGTAGCTTTGTTTCCTGGCTCGTCTTCAGAGAAATGAGTTTCACTGTTCTGACATTACATCATTTGTATTTCAGTGCAGTCTACACATAGAGAACACTGAATAAGTTTTAGAAATAATTATTTAAAAGTACTATAAATTTTACATTGAACCAGTACCTTATACCAGGAACTATGAATAAAATACTGTAAAAATAATCATTGTTTTCCTCTTTTAGAATTATTTCTCTTGATTCTCTTCTTTTGTCTATAAGTTTTAGTAAATCTGTAGGATGATTTTATAAAGCTCCTAAGATTTGGTTCTAAATATTACATGGATTATCTGCTAAATGATGAGTATTAATGTGCTTATTATTAAATTCTTGATTGATATAACACGATTTACAATATTTCCCTAAATATGTTTCTGTTAACATTATTTTAAATCTGTTCAAGTTTATATATCAAACAGGTATTATATTTATTAACTTTTCTTAAAACGATTTTTATTTTTTCCATTACACTTGTTTTACAGTGCTCTGTTAATTTTCTATTGTACAGCAAAGTGACCCAGTCATTTATACATATATACATTCTTTTTCTCACGTTATCCTCCATCATGCTCCGTCATAAGTGAGTGCTCCATCATGTAGTTCCAGTGCTAGACAGCAGGATCGAATTGCTTTTCCATCCCAAAGGCAATAGTTTGCATCTATTAACTCCAGACTCCCAGTCCACCCCACTCCCTGCCCCTCCCCCTTGGCAGCCACAAGTCTGTTCTTTGAGTCCATGAGTTTCTTTTCTATGGAAAGTTTCCATTTGTGCCATATATTAGATTCCAGATATAAGTGATATCATATGGTTTTGTCTTTCTCTTTCTGACTTACTTCACTTAGTATATAAAAGTTAATAAATATGAGAGTCTTTAGTTCCATCCGTGCTGACCCAGCAATCCCACTCTTGGGCGTATATCCAGACAAAACTTTCCTTGAAAAGGACACATGCACCCATATGTTCATTGCAGCAGTACTCACAATAGCAAAGACATGGAAACAACCTAAAAGTCCATTGACAGATGACTGGATTAAGATATGATGTACATACACACAATGGAATACTACTCAACCGTAAAAAAAAAAAAAACAAAATAATGCCATTTGCAGCAACATGGATGGAACTAGAGACTCTCATATTCGTTAACTTTTTTGTTAACAAATCTTACTTTTATGCCCATTGACTTTAAAAGCAGTTAAAATGAAAAGTCACTGAGAAGTAAAATCACGTTTTTGAAAGTTAAATGCTAATGAAAAAGAAAACTGCATGTGTATATATGCAAATGTGAAAATAGTCATATACATTGAACTACAGATAGAAAAGATTAGGGGGACTTCTTGTTGTGGTGCACTGGAAATGAATCCGACTAGTATCCATGAGGATGTGGGTTCTAACTCTGACCTCATTCATTGGTTCGGGGATATGGCGTGGCCGTGAGCTGTGGTGTGGTTTGTAGATGCGGCTCAGATCTAGTGTTGCTGTCTGTGGTACAGGCCGGCAGCTGTAGCTCTGATTCAACCCCTAGCCTGGAAATTTCCATATGCCATGCCACAGACACAGCCCTAAAAAGCAAATAGGGAGTTCCTTGGTTTCCTAGTGGTTAAAATTTGGCATTTTCTCCCCTGTAGCCTGGGCTCAGTCTCTGGTCTGGGAACTGAGATCCACATTAGGCCAAGCTGCGGCACACTGCAGCCAAAAACAAAACCAAAAAAGTTTTCTTAATAATAGAAGTTAACAAAAATTATTATGTTATAAAAGCACTTATTTTCTGCTCAAATGTGTAGGAAGAGAGACCGGAAACGGCTAATCCACCCACTTTACCACCTCCTCCCTACACATCTGTATTTAGCTGACTTGCCTGAGTGTCTGAAACTTCCTCTTTTTAATTCTTCTAAAACGTTACCTCATTCCTCTCTCTCTCAACTGTTGAATTTTCTTCACATATCAGTAAGAAATATAAGTAGTGGTAAGAGAAGTTCCACATCTGTCAATAAACCTGCCTTTGTGCCATTAATTCCTGCTGCTTTGCACTCCTCTTGCAAGACTGACCTTGCACCTAAGGTCAGGGGCTCCAGCTGTACTTGAACTCTCATTTCCTTTTGCTGATTAAGAACATCGTTCCAGCATTTACTCCTTTGTTTTCTGTATCATCATTTTTAATACTTTTGTAATATGCTTAATATCAGCCTACAAATGTCATAATACCTCATGTCAAAAAATAAACAACTTTTTACCCCTTATCTTCTTCTGTCTAGCTACCCTTTATTTCTATGTTCCTCTCTGTATAGAAACTCTTTCAAATTTAATCTGAGATCCTTATCCCATTTCCTATCTTTTTGTACATCAAATTTTCAATTCTCAGTCTTTAGTTTTCAAACAAGTCTGCAGTGTTTAAGAGAGTAAGTCATAGTCTCTAAAGCATTTTCAACATTTGACTTCTGAGACTCCATCTCCCTTTGTTCTTTTATCACTTGCATGGTGTCCTGAGGATTTCTTTCTAGAATTCTTCCTGAATCCCTAAATGCCGCTACTCTTCCCTGTGTTAGTCCAAAAATTCTTGTTTTCGCCATGCACACTCTCTAAATAACATTATCCTGTTTTATGGCTCTTCCTTTATGCAACAAATATTTATCTAGCACCTGCTCTGTGCCAGGCACTGTGCTGAGTGTTGCCTCAAAAACTCTTGGGATCTTTCTGGGTATTATCTGAAACCAGCCCCCTCATGCAGAGGGTAGGAAGAAACCTAAGAAAAAGGCCACTCCTGACTTGTAGGTGGCACTTTTAAAAAGTAAGGGAATTTATTTATGAGGCTTTTTTTGGGTGGACACACAGATAAGTATTTCCTCACCTGCCCACTAGGACCTCAAAGTTTATAGAGTCATATGTGTGTGTATATATATACATATATGTATATACATACGTGTGTGTGTGTGTATATACATGTCATATGTGTATATATATATATATATATATATATACATGTATATAGTCATATGTGTATATATATATATATATGACTGAGTCACTTTGCTGTAGAGTGGAAGTTGGTACAATATTGTAAATCAACTCTAACTAAAAAAAAGAGGAGTTCTTGTACTCACGGTGCAGCGGAAACGAATCCGACTGGGAACCATGAGGTTGCGGGTTTGGTCCCTGGCCTCACTCAGTGGGTTAAAGATCCGGCATTGCATGTGAGCTGTGGTGTAGGTCGGAGACGCAGCTCGGATCCCACACCGCTGTGTCTGTGGTGTAGACCAGCAGGTGCAGCTCCTATTGGACCCCTAGCCTGGGAACCTCCATATGCTGAGGGTGTGGCTCTAAAAAGACAAAAGAAAAAATAATCGACTTGTTTTGTAGCTAGCTATCAGTATCAGCGTGGACAAGAGACACAACGATGTATGCCTATGCAAACACACATATATTCACCTCTACGTTAGGAAAAACTTTTAGAACGGAAGCTCTTCTTAAGTTTCTGGGATTTTTTTCTTGCTTCTGCAGGTTGAATATATTATGGAAAAGAATGATATAGAATAACTAACATTCCTTGGTTGTCAATCTAAATAGTTATCTTGAATTTTCCAAAAAAAAAGTAAGTGGGGAAAAAGCATACATACAGACCATACATGCAGTCTTGAGAACAAACACTAAGTAGCTAACACATTCAGCAACAGTTTAAGTAATAAAAATGAATTTGTTTATATGTCACAATTCTGAAAAAAGTATTTTTAGCAATCATGAAACTGTTCTTTCAACTAAATTATGCATATTTTGTTTAATACACAGTCTCACAACCTCTCATTTTCCCCTAATCACAGCATAACCGTATAACGGTACTTCTGTCAAATTTATAAATACTCATCTTCCTCATAAAAAATCAACCTATGTCATTCTTAAGGATTTCATATTCTCCACATTGCAGCTTTCTGGATTGGCAAAACTCAATGATCTATCAATCTAGTTACTCGATAAAGAGTAATATTGAGCAGAATATTGACATGAATATTTATAATCAAATAGAATGGAAAATAAATGTACTACTTGACATAATAAGGAACATGTCGGGGAATAAAACTTTTTCCCAGCACTATAAAGAGAGACTCTATCTTTTTTCAGAGTGACAATATATTTTTAGCGTTAAAAACTAGTATGTGCTGATGCTGCTTCAGTAAACCGAGATTCAGTGTTTTCTCTTAGAAATTGCTTCCCTTACGTGCTCAGCCTAGAAGGGTTTTTGGTCTATCTTGGCATGATGTAACATAAAGTGCTCAAGTTTTACATCAGTAAGAAAGCATCTTCATTTCACATGCATGCTGCTCAGACTCACATATTTATTCTATACTCCTTTTCATTTCAACTTTGGAGAGTCTGGCTCATTTTTAAGATATGCTTTTTAGATTACTAGATTAGTTGATATCCATTCATATTGTATTTAATAAATTAATCAATTCTGTATCTGAAGAGATATCAGGAAGACATTTCAAAGTCATAGGATCTTGCTCTTCTGGTTTGAATTTTATTAAGAAAAAAACTAAGCTCATTTTAAAATATTGTGTAATCATCATATTTGGTTGTATATTCACTTTGCCGAATATTTTTTGAAAATATAATTTTGATTCATTTTCTATTTAATAATTATATACTTTAATTAAAGATCCAATGCCAGCATGAAACAATTAATTTGACATTTCTAGTACATTCTCTGGTACTGTCATTCGTCATTTTAAATTGTCTGTGGCCGGTCATGTTGGATAGGAAAGCTACATTATGTGGAAAAGCTCCTAGCCACATTGTTTTGTTTTGACTGTGTCATCATTAGTTTAGCAAATGACCAAGTTATATGTTATGAGATAATGATTGTTTTTATTATAGAAGGATGGAGAATAATCATGTTGCTTCAGATTACATTAATACAATTTCAAGATATACTTCAGAAAAGGATATAGGTCTGTACACATGTTGCTGGGTGTTATTTTGGAAAACTAACAGCAAATAAGAATATTTTTGTCTAATGCATTTTATACCCTTTCCGGTAATCTTAGTTGCTCCTCAAAACAATCAGGTATTATAGGCTTTAATCTTCATTAAACAGAGGTGGGTAGGGTGGTTAAACAGTTGGAAAAAGGGATAAAGAGGGCACAACCGGCCTTGACCCCATGCCTTCTGAGGTAAATGTAATCACTCTTTGATAGAAAGTATTTCAACCCACAATTTTGTTCAGTAGAAAATAACAAGTGGAAATGTTTACAAGCACTACAGAGATTTTGTTGTATAATGGGAGATGTATATTAGAGATTTAATCCTAACAGGCTTCAAACTTTGTGTTTGTGCATATTGGTATAGTGGCTACTGTGTCTATATAAAAAGAAATATACATACTTAAATGTGATTGTATATTGTGCTTCGATCATTTTATTTCTAAAATATATTGTGAATACAAAATGCTCCATATAACATATCTTTAATGTTTAAAGTCCACTAAGAAAACAAAACTCAAGTATCTGACACAGCCTTAAAAATAATATTTAAGGTCCTTTTCGTGCCATTCCACAAAAGCATCTTACTTCCTCCTTCAGTTAACCATTTCCCATAATTTTGGATTATTAATTCCTAAACAATGTAGTATTGTCTGGGGTTTGGGGCAGACATTTTTTGATATTTATTTAAACAGTGCTCATTCTTCTGTGATTTGCATTTTCTCCCATTCTTTTTCTGAGATTTTGATGTATCCATGCATGCAGTGAAAAGGTATTCCAATAAAAGAAAATGGTCACCAATTATTAGACATGACATGGTCAAATCTTATTTCATTTTTTTGGCATATAGTAAAATTTATTTAATTGTGCTTGGATATAATATTTTTCCATTTTTTTTCTTAGTTCAGCCAGAGTTAAATTCTGTGGCTTGCAAGCAAGAGCCATGACTGGTACTGGCTACAGTACCCCACAAGACTGAAAATGACTCTTGCGTATTGCTGTTGTTTGGTACTTTAATGTGGGCAAGGACATTTTTATTATTAGAATTCCTCTTGATGAGAGTATTGCATGTACTGTCAAGAAATATTTTTGTTAATCTACGTGGAACAGAGACTAAGATCCTCACTAAATGATCAGTCATAAGACAAAATGAAAATTTGATTACTTTTAGAGTTTACTTTGTGTCGCAGCGGAAACAAATCTGACTAGTATCTATAAGGATGTGGGTTTGATCCCTGGCCTCGCTCAGTGGGTTAACAATCTGGCGTTGCAGTGAGCTGTGGTGCAGGTCGCAGACACAGCTTGGATACCCCGTTGCTGTGGTGTGGGCTGACAGCTACAGCTTTGAATCCACCCCTAGCCTGGGAACTTCCATGTGCTGCAGGTACGGCCCTAAAAAGCAAAAGGTAAAAAAAAAAAGTTAAAATTTGGTTTCCTTTTGAGAAAGAACAGATATCTTAGTTAATGGTTTTAGTGCTTTTGAGATATAGGAATTGCAAGAATTCATGTTCATAAAAAATTTCTCTTGAAAATGTCTGCCTATCTGAAAGCTTGTTCTGCCAGTTTCCCCAGAGCACAAAGGGCCTCATTCCTGGTCCCTACCCTAAATACTTTTCAGGGTATATTAAAATCAGTGCTGTGGTGGCTAAAGATTGAATTCTTTTAGAAACACATTATAGTGGCATTCTTTAGTTGTCATCATTTTCGTCTGTAGGTTCTTTTCCAACCTTGAGGATTCAGGCCTCTAAATATTAGTGATGTCTAAGGCTAAGAAAGAGATGCTTCTCGTATTTTATTTTATTTTATGTTATTTTATCATGATTTTTACGGGTAATCTCCCCCCACGACATGTATGGTTCTCTGACTTCATTTTCATTCTCTACCTCCATAATTAATTCTCTTCTAGTAAGATTTACTCCCTCTATGGGCATTGAACACACCAAGCAAGTTCCTATTTCATGTCCTCTGCACTAGCTCTTTCCTCTTCCTGAAACCATCACCCAGCGACCATGTGGGAGATGTTCGCCCCCTACTCCTCTGCTCTAGTGAATTTGTCATAGAGGCTTTTCCTGGTTGCTCTCTGTTAAGTAGTCAGACTCACCCAAGATTCCCTGTCCCTGTTACCAGGCATCACATGACTACACAACACTATTTATTTATTTCTTACTCACATGAATGTGAGATCAGTGGTGGCAATGGCTTTATCTGTTTCGTGTAATGTACCGGGAACATTACTTAACACTCCTGTACCAGGAACACTCCTTAACACTCAGTAGATGTTCAATAAATATTGTTAGAATATAGATGGACGGATGAATGGACAGACGAGAGTTATATTGCAGTATCAGAGTCAGAAGCCTTTATACTACTCCACAGACCAAACATTAGTAAAACTTGTAGAAGCACTTGTGAAATTTGAAACAGAGAGTATTATTCCAACTACAGGAACAAAAGCTTTGAGGATAAAGGGAGATTTCAGATAAAAGTTGGCTTACTATGCATTTATGAAGACAGATCTTAGCCTCACAGGCTTACCAGTCCTGGGCTGGGAGAAGAATTGTTTTAAGCTTAAAGGTAGCATAGAAATAACAAAGAGAGTTGGTGAGACTGAAGTAGGCAGAGGGGTTGCAATAAAGAGAATCCCACTGAGATCTTCATGGAGTGATGGAGATGAAGGAGTGGGGGGCATGAGGTGATGGATTTCTCAGGAAAATTCTTTAAGTGTTATTAGTATTAAGTAGAGCTGGACACCTTTCTTCTAGTTTTGGCATAATAAAATTTTCCATGATATACAGTGAAATGAGTGGTGAATGATTTTGCAGTTGGTTTCCTCCCTATTGCTGTTAAATTTCAAAACTGTTCAAAGTTCGGATGTCTGGTTTGTGGAAATGTTCCAAACAGGTGTAATGTAAACTTCAAAAATCTATTTTTAGATTTAGGATTAATAGATTTTTATGAAATTATAAAGATAGCAATTTAATAATACTGTTCGAGTTTTATCTCATGACAACTAATATTTATCTATTATCCTCTCAAGTTGGTTTTTGATACAGTTTGCCTAAGTTAATAATATTTCTTTTAAGGCAGTGGAAAGATTTGGTATTTTCTTGTTTGTCTCCTTTCTCAATCCAGTGATTTTTGTAATACACTTAAAATTAGTCATAAATATGTTGTTTAATTATTTTTATAGAATATTAAAATTATAATTAAAATCAGGCATAGTATCCTCTACAGATTTGAATAGGAGACATTTGATCAGACAGTCCCAAAACTCAAGAAAAAAATATGCAGTTTAGAAGACAATCAACCTAAAACAAGTGTTCTTACAAATATTACATTTTCCCACAAAAATAAAATTAATAGGTAGGGTTTTTTTTTTAGCTAAACAGTTAGCTATTTTATTCTCTCACACAAAATTTATTGACTAGAAAATATCATTCTAATTTTAACCAGATATTTTTCAATATGATTAAATATGTAAAGTAAGATGGCTCCCTCAGCTTTATAAATAGTATTTTCTCAATTATATTGAAAACAAGGGAGTTATAAACATATCACAGCATTCTAGCCATTCTTTGGGGATAACAAACCTGTCGCCTTGAAAACTAAACTAGATTTTCTGTAAAGTAGTTTGATTTCTTCATGGCAGACACAAATGGAACAATTTAATGAATGAAATCTGTCTAAATAAATGAGCTTCTTCATCTGCAAATGTACACAAAAATTCTAGCCCATATCAGACAAAAATTAAAGTTGTGTGTAAGGGACAGGGGAGCTTATGATTCATTCTATTTTCATTGATTAATAGATTTCTCATTTTTGCCAGGAGATAGCTGCAAAATTGCAATCCATGTGAGTAATTAATTGGATAGTCTTGTTATTTTTCCCTCTAACTGGAATGAGCAAGTGACACCTAAGTTTAGGTGGGATAAATAGGCTTCTTTTTATCATCATGCTAACATTTTCCCACCATTTTCTTTTCAATTAACATGTAAATGAAAGTAACCTCCCTGGTGCTACAGAACAGATTTCATAACAGAAGAGAAAGGGATTTACAACATATCCAGTGTGCATTAGAAACACTGTAATTTCTACAACTTAAAGAAAATAACGGTGGTATTTTATATTCCCCAGTTTAATTCTAAAAGCAGATCAGTAAAACTGACTTATGTTAGATTCATTTAGAAATGTTATAATGCAGAAATATTATGTTATCTTTCACTTAATAGAATGATATAGAGCATTTTAACCTAATTTTTTTTTTTTTTAATGCTGCTCCTGCTGCATGTGGAAGTTCCCAGGCCAGGGGTTGAACTGGAGCTATAGCTGCTGGCCTACACCACAGCCACAGCAACTCAGGATCCAAGCCACATCTGCAACCCACACCACAGCTCACAGCAATGCTGGATCCTTAACCCAATGAGTGAATCCAGGGATCAAACCCGCATTCTCATGGATACTAGTCGGATTTGTTTCTGCTGCGCCACAATGAGAAATCCCTAAAATTTTTTCTCGAAAACTTTATTGGTGAAACATTGATATAAAATTGCTATTTCAAAAATTAAAATAAAATTGCTCTTTCAGACATATATGTATAACTGATTCACTTTTCTGTACACCTGAAACTAATACAACCTCGTAAGTCAACTATTCTCCAGTAAAATTATTTTTAATTGCTATTACAATATATAAGTATTTTATAATTTAATTTATAAAGTACACTTTATAAAAATACTTGTGGAGGAGACTCCATAGAAAATCAATTACTAATATTTAATCATTTCTTATATTTAATCCTTTTCCATTAAATATTTGGATATATATATATACAGATAGAGAGTTGGTCTGTGTATATATGTATTTCATTATAAACACCTTTGTCAATTTCTCATCTTAAATATACATAGAAGACATAACATAGTGTTCTAGGTCAATTATACCTTAGAGACAAACAAATCAACAACAACAAAAAAAACTCATGGAAAAAAGAGATCAGGTTTGTGGTTACCAGAGGCAGGGGGTGGGCCTGGGTCGGAGGAGAGGACTTGGATGAAGGTGGTCAAAAGGTTATAAGAAAACATTTTATTACCTTCCAGTTGTAAGACAAAAAAATACTAGGTATGTAATGTAATGATAAAATGCTAGGGATGTAATGTAGTGATAAATATTACCACTGTATTGTTATACATGAAAATTGTTGAGAGTAAATCCTAAGAGTTCTCATTACAAGGAAATTTTTTTTTCTTTTTTGCTTGCCTTTTTTGTGATGATAGATGTTCACTAAACTTATCATGGTAAACTTATCATGGTAAATTTAATGAGGTATATAAATAAAATCACTATTCTGTACCCTTTAAACTTATACCAAGCTATATATAGATTCTATCTCAATAAAACTGAAAGAAAAGATATATATACACATACTATATATATATAGTATACATAGTCTGTGTTGTCATTTTCAGTATTCTAGGATTAGTTGGCAACACAGTTGAAAAATCATCTGTCAAGATTAAGGTGAATCTCTACATGGAAACTTAAAATGTTCTCTTTTTGAAATATTAAAAGTAAAAATATATTCATAACAAATACTTCTATTGATGAAATGTACCCAACAGACCAAACCCAAACCTGATGGTGCTTGAAGATCTTGAGAATGAATCAAACATATATTTTTTTTAATTTTTAATATTTTCCAGGTTGCATGCTCTTAATGCACTGATATATGGAAATTATAAAACAACTCTGGGTCATGTTTAGAGGGATGAAGTTGCCAAAAGATAGGTATTTATTTGTAACAGAAATAAATCACGAGATAACCTTTGGCCAAAAGATTAAAACCAATTATGGCTACAAACAGAGGAGTAGATATTCTGCTGTTAGAGATCTAGATTAAAAAATTGAAACACCAGGGCTCTGGATTTCCCTAACTCCTGATCCACGTTTCCAAATAACAGACCCTAAATAGATTTCAAAAGCACACATAAGTGATGGATGAAAGCTTGCAGGTTTATTTTCTCATCTATTAATATAAAATTACAAAATCATCATATTTTATAACTGATATTTTTTCTGTTAATAATTGAGAGAACAAATAAAATATGTAGAGGATATATTTGCAAAAGTTGAAAACAGATTTTATCCATAAACTGTTTCCGTTATTTCTTTAACAACAAAACAAAAAACCTCAAGTTACTATGTTGCAGTTGATATATGCAGCACATTTACCATAAGAATTGTGGTATTGCAGGTAGGCTATGTAAAAACATAAAAATAAATAATAAAATTTTATGTCGCACCTTGGAAAGTCACTGAGGGAACATTAGGACTCTGGATAGGGGCCATGGAATTAATATTCTCAAACATAAAAATACAAAAAAATAGGTGTAACCAGTACTTGACTAAAAACATTTTGGGACTCCTCATTTAGACAAGCAAAGAGGAAAAATTAGGGATAGAAAGAATTGAGATTTTAGGAACTAAGCCAACTCTTGGGCTGGGCTTTACGTTGTATGAATCTTAATTCTACTTTGTCGCCTCTTGATTTGGCACTTCTGATTGACTTTTTTGTGCTTGATTTTTATCCAGGAGGCTTAATGAGTAGAGGTTAGTGGGTATTATAGCTATCGGGCAATACTAAAGTAACACAGGTGGCAGTGGAATTCAGTGCAGTGATCAAAAACATACCTGGGATAAGGCTCCAACTTAAAGTAGGCCGAGACTACGGGGAATGGGGAAAAAGACACGGAGAGCCAAGCAGCCTTCTGGGATCAAGAAATGTCAGGCTTCAGGGCAAGGCTATTATCAAGGAAAAGTAAAACGTAAATCAGAAAAGCAAGAAAAAGGAGTTCCTGTCGTAGCTCACCAGGTTAAGAACCTGACACAGTGTCCCTGACCATTCAGGTCCTATCCCTAGCCTTGCTCAGGGGGTTAAGGATCCGAAGCTGCCGCAAGCTAGGATCCAATATTGGTTCCTAGGTTGCAGATGTGGCTTGGATCCAGTATTGCTGTGGCTGTGGTGTAGGCTCCAGCTGCAGCTCTGATTGATTGGTCCCAAATCCTGGGAACTACCATATGCCACAGTTATGGCCCTAAAAAGAAAAAAGAAAAAAGGAAAGAAAAGTAAGACAAACTGTAGTATTTTTAAAAAATTAAATGCAAAATGAAGACCAGGCCTGCAGATTCCCTGAGCAGACCAAACCATTTAAGCCACATAAGCAAAACTAAATTTACCTTATTTCATGAACATATGTAAATGAAATTCGAGTTATTTCTTCTAAATATCTCTGAAAATAATAAAATCAATTTAAGCTTTTCCTTCAAATAAGCATGAGGTAACCACTTTTAGTCAATCCCTACCACTAAGAAAACTTTATTGCTGCAACAAGTCATTGGAAAGAATTAGCAGCTTTGCAATTTCATTGCATAAACTTCAGTGTATCAGTGTACCTCTCAGCCTCATTCCACTGTTGGTCTGAGAACTTCCAATTCACAAGACATTCGTATATGCACAATAAACTCCCACTGAACACTATTTTATTGATCTGCTCTTTTGAATTTTTCCATTTCTGGAGTTTAGACGGCATGATAGGACCATAACAGTAGGCTTCAGTCCCGTAACTTCCCTGTTATAGTCAAAGCACACTGAATACCAGATCCACTACCAAGAGCCTGAAGCCACATAAAAATCAAATCGCATAACAAAACCAGAAACACAGAGTTCCAGCACACTCCTTGCCTGACTGCCATTGTTTAAGGAACTTGGAATGTTTAAACTGAGTAGAAATTTTCCTGTTTTCCATAAATCAAACTGATATTCCATAAAATACATGGTTTATTCAGCTTAGAGGAGATCAGTATCTGGAGTTTCTAACTAGTTTCTAATCTACAATAGTTTGAGGTTTAGTTAAATTCTCTCTTCAGTCATTTAGAAGTATCTTGAAGTAATTTTGGCATGGGTGTTTGAATTTGTGATTAATAAAGAATGGACCAGCACTACCTGCAACTGTAATGATACTGCCAATGGCAGCATGAGCACCAGTCAAGTGAAAAATTGTCCCTCAAAAGAAGAAACCTATCTTAGGGTTTCTCTTCATCGCCACATAATTGCACATTATTTATGTTTTATTTTAGCATGGCTGCTTCCAAACTTAGAGGAACAAAAAAGAAATATTTCAAGAGTCTTACTTTACACAACTTACTCAGCAAGAAAATGTAAACTTGTTTCCACTGGGGCCATACCACTTTTTCTTTCCATTGCCTGCTGACATAATGGAGAGGAGTGATTGCATTCTTGCATTAATCTCTGGGCGATAGCACCACAAGAAGAACACTGACACTAGGCTACAGAATAGAAACACACAGTTGCCATAGCATTTTCAAACAAGACATGGACAAGACCAATATGTAAGCAGACACCGTCAAAAGGAAGCAGTTGACTCTCACCGTGCTGGAATAGCAGTATGTCAGTCAGTACCTCTGTCCTGAGATTCTAAATATGAGGTTGCCTCATAAGTTATTAGATCAGTTTCATTCAGTTGTGGGGTGAACAACTGCAACCCTTAACTCTATGCTCGAAAATAAAAAAGTTGGCTATATTTATTTCTTTCTCTTGTAAAACTGGTCAAGATGGCAGTTATGAACACATGCATATATTCTCCTCTGAAATTTCTGCAGAGAAAATAAAATATATTTTAAAATACTCTGATTAAAATATACAGAATTGAGAAGATTGTGCTCTTTTGAGATAAAGTGAGAAAATAAATGTAAAAGATTTTTAATGTCTAATTTATATTGTTAAAAGTATTCAAAGCAACTATAAGCAAAATAATCCACTGCTGTCTGTATGTGGATGTGCACGCGCGCGCGCGCACCCACACACACACACACACACACACATGAACACATACGAACACACATATGTAGATTCTAGTCATAGTAGTAATGATAGCATAAATGCAGAGGAAAATATAGACAATATGTAGAAGATAGAGGATAGGATAAAAATTGCAAAGCTTTCTCAAAATTAAGAAAGAACTCATTTTATTTTACTTAAAACACTTTTTTTGTGAGAGGCACCATTATTCTATATTTTACTAATATCCTGGAACCTGAAACCTAATGAAATGGTAACGTTATTCATTTTAAATTCATCCCTGTATGAGAATATTATTTACAAAATTATCTTAGAATCAGTTTAACCAAGCAAATAAAGACATATCAGTTTCTGGAATGGAATCAAGTCATTATAATTAGATCAACTGCTTTCACACATTATTTATATGAATGTATTTGTTCACATGTAAGTCAAATTAAAACTCCAGGCACTCTTTTTGACCTTAGAGAAATTCTTCAGAAAGAATAAATCATTTAATAAAAATAAAATGAGTTCTTATACCTAACAGCAACTGAAGCAGTTTTGTCTAACTCGATGTTAAAATGCATACAAAAGATACAAGGATTATAATAAGACATTACTGGAATAAGGATAGCCAATGAGAGGTAAAATCAAATCAAAGCACTGTCATGAAATAAAAACCAGTGAGTATAAGAAACAGATGCACAAGGAATATACCACCAACCTTTGGTGAGAAGAGGATGAGTAATTTTTAAAAAGATGTCAAAAAGGACTTCATCCACAGCTCCGATTAGACCCCTAGCCTGGGAACCTCCACATGCCGCGGGTGTGGCCATAAACCCGCAGCCATAAAAATGACAAAAAGGCAAAAAAAAAAAAAAAAAAAAAAAGGACTTCATCCAGAGTCCTAAAAGTATAACAGCCATTTTAGGATGTTGGAGTCAAAGCTACTTTTCTGAGTGTTTCTTCTCAGTTTATTTTCCAAGGTTAGCTACAGTTAACAGACATTGTTCATCCTGTAGTTCATTACTCATACAACAAGGACTTTATAATCTGTGCTTATCTTAATATTTCCCTTTATACCTTCTTCCTTATTAGTATTTTCAAACTTTCTCGCATGACTTCCTCTATGGTGTCTTTATGTCTCCTCTGAGAGTAAGGCCAGAGTCAACTGAGCAGAACTCTAGGCAGCCAGCCATCTGCTTTAGCCAGAACCACTCTGCATTTATCTGCTTAACAACCCTCCTTAAGAAGAGAAATTCACCTGCCTGTGAAGATTTAAGTATTATTATTTAATAAGGCAGGATATCTGAATTCAGAGTATATTTGGTGATATTAATTGACAGGAGTCTTTTTTTAACCCAACAGTAGTTAGAAATTTTGCAAGACTGTAAGAATTTTCATACAGAATCAGGAAAAGAATCTTGTTCAAGGAATACATTTAATGGTGCAAGAAAAGAAAAATAATGTTTTAAATTACAGGCAATAATTTGTAGATACAAATTATACGCAGTTGTCTATTTAATATGCAGTCATGTGACATTAGATAGTTTTTATACTTAAAAGTACTTTCTAGGAGTTCCCTTCGTGGCTCAGTGGTTAACGAATCCAACTAAGAACCATGAGGTTGCGGGTTCGATCCCTGGCCTTGCTCAGTGGGTTAAGGATCCGGTGTTGCCGTGAGCCGTGGTGAAGGTTGCAGACGCGGCTCGGATCCCGCGTTGCTGTGGCTGTGGTGTAGGCTGGCAGCTACAGCTCCTGTTAGACCCCTAGCCTGGGAACCTCCATATGCCACGAGTGCGGCTCCACATAAAGGCAAAAAGACAAAAAAAAAAAAATACTTTCTAGGAGTTCACGTCATGGTTCAGTGGTTAACCAGACTAGCATCCATGAGGATGCAGTTTCGATCCCTGGCCTCACTCATTGGGTTAAGGCTCCAGTGTTGCTGTGAGCTGTGGAGTAGTTAGCAGGTGCAGCTCGGATCCTGTGTTGCTGTGGCTGTGGTGTAGGCCGGCAGCTGCAGCTCTGATTTGACCCCTAGTCTGGGAATCTCCATATGCCACAGGTGCGACTCTAGAAAAACAAAACAAAACAAAAGAAATACTTTCTAAAATTAGTTGCAAAATTCCTCAAAAGCCTAAAAAACCTTATTTGTCTTTTGCTTTCTCAGTAGCTTGACCTTGTGTTGTACTGATCTTGCTATCTATGTACCAGCCATGCTGTCTTCTTTCCTTTCTCTAAGATACCAACTTCAAAATGTGGCTTCAGAAGTCATCCTGGTGACCATGCATGGTTCTTGAGACCTTAAGATATGTGATCCTATCTGACACCTCCACTTTAGCAATTTACCTTAGAAGATTCAGCAAAAAGGACATTTCCACACATCATTCTCCTTTATAGGCTTTCATGCTACTCTAGACATATTATTTAGTATATACTTTAATTGTGAAATTCACTGGCAGGTTTCTCCGAAATAATTGTTGTAGTATAAATTTTGTAATTTTATTTTATTCAACCAAACCTAGGAATAGATTGAAAGCGTGAAAATCCAGTGTTGTGGGTCTTTTAAATGTAAGAGATTTGGAATCATATTAAATGTACATAAGATTACATCACTCCAATAGGTAGAGATGTTTAACTTAATTACAAATATTGAATAATAGACAAAGAGCAGAGGCTTTAGAGTTAGTTTGCATTACATCAGACAATGCAAAAATAAATATTTAAAAATAGCATATACTTGTATGTTTATATTTATTATCTGGCTATATAAGTCCCCTAAAACTATATGAAGTAAACCTAGCAATCATCTAAGAGACCTTTCCATATGAATAATTTCAGTACTTCTAAAAAGTCAACTTTGCATCAGTTATGCTTACTTTTCTTGTTTGGGGGAATATATAAATAAAGCTAGGACATTTCAGAACCACTTAATATCTAACACTTCCAGAGCACTTACTATTTACTGCACAAAATCAGAGAGAGGAAGAAATATTTTGAGGTGGATAGATATGAATGAATGTGTATAACATGAATTTTAAAAATTATAATCTGTGGTAAAATATATATTTTCCACATTTCTAGTATAACTGGTAGCAAAGGAAATAATCGAGGAAGAAAAGGACCTGTAGAGATTCAGACATTCATCTAATTAAGTTTATATCACAGGGCAAGGTTTTTTTCTTTTTCTTTCAGATATCAGTAGGGAAGATAGAACTAAACAAAGATGTTTACACACACACACACACGCACACGCACACATGCAAAGACAAACACATATACTTCTGCTGGAGTGAGAAGTTAATGAATCCCATCAAGGGGATTGACACTTGACTCCACCTACCTGCTATTTCCAAAAAAAAAAAAAAAAGAGATTAAGGTTTTAGTAAAATTTTTAAATTAAGAAAAAAACACTATGTAGGTTTATTTTCAAGTGTGAGATGTGCACACTCAAAAAAATCAGTGTCAAAGCTTGGAAACTTTCTGAATTTGATTTTCAAATAGGAAGAGCAATCAGTTTAAAATGTTATAACAACCGTGTTAATTATTATTACTTATTTCGAGGAAAAAAATGCTGCTAAGGATGGAGATATGTCTATATCACAAGGGATTAGTGGTAAAATTTCTGATTACTATTAGAAACACAGTCAAAGTTAGTGTCTTTCAGGAAAGACGTATCAGTATTAGACTCTGACAAAAAATGGGAAAACGTGAAAGAAAATCAACATATGTCTCTCAAAGGATCTTAAGAATGGAGATAAATGAAAGATATATTAAAGCTGCCCAGATGGTACTTAAAACAATTGGGTGATAGTCACAAATCAGTTAGACTATATCATATAAAGAATTTAGAAAATATTTAAAGAACAGACATAAAAATGTCAAATGGAATGGAAAATAAGTGCCACAAAAGTCCAGCATTATTTATTTAAAGTGTCATCTATTCTGGGATAACGTACAACTTAAGAACACTAATTTAGCTGTGATTTCTTTTAGTTTTCTCAACCATTTGATATTAATTTTTAATTTGTAATATATGACTTTCTGTATATCAGCATTAACATCATCATCAATCAAACCATATCTTTCACCGTTTTCATGACATTTAAAAAGTCCTCCTTTGATTTGAGCTATTAGATCTAGTATTAAAATATGGCTTCTGGTAGTTGCCGTTGTGGCTCAGTGGGTTAAGGATATGACGTTGCCTCTGTGAGGACAGGGGTTTGATTTCTGGTCTCGATCAGTAGGTTAAGGATCCGGCATTACCTAGGCTGCAGCATAGGTCACAGGTGTGACTCAAATCCCATGTTGCTGTGGCTGTGGTGTAGACTGGCGGTGGTAGCTCCAATTCAACCCCTAGCCCAGGAATATGCTATGGGTGCAGCCATAAAAAGGAAATAAATCATGTCATCTATTAATGGATTATTATAGACATTTTGGCAATGAGAGAATAAAAATGTGTACATAGGCTATTTTATGTAATAAGAAACTAATAAATGATGATTATTGTAAGGGTAGGCCATCAATAAAGAATTAGTGAGCTTCATGTTAGCCTTTAAATTTTTCCTCAAAATATTGTTATAAAAGTAAATGGACTAATGTCTGCTGATTATGAATGAGGGAAGTATGATACCCAGACTTACTGAACTCAAGATGCCTTTATGCAATGCCAGTTGAAAGAGGAAGTTACCTGTTTATTTTTTCTCAAATAAGTACTAAGAACATAACTACACATGTGTTATCTTTAAAAATGGTAATATACAATCAGAATCTATACCTTACGCAATTACTTCTAATTAACTCCCTAGGCCAGGAAGTTATAAAATATGACTTATAGAATTTTAGAGGGCAATTAAGAACATTAGATAACCACAACGCCTAAAGTATAAATGTAACATCTTCATCACTTAAGGTAATGCCACTGACTATAACACCCCAGAATAACATCTCAGTGGAAGAAAAACAATTTCTTTCCAGCGAAAGTCTCCAAACTTGACCATCCTGATTTCTACCGATTAACAGCAAATAAATATGAGCTCAAGTCTTTGGTTTACAAAAGAAAACGTGTAGGTTAGTAAGTACCCTAAATAAGAGTCAGTAGAAATAGCAAAGATCAGCAGTAGATGACAGGAGATGTAGATATTCAGTTACCGTAGAGTCAAATGCTACAATTAACACATAGAATAAGTCGAAAAGAGATAAATATAAAAATAGATGAGATTATCTTAAAATATGAGAAATGAAACAAGAAACCTTAAAAATTAATAGATTACAAAGAACAAAGTAGAATTTCAAGGTATTATACTTACGTATTTCGCAATTAGTAATTTGATGAATGTCTAAAACAACAGAATAGATATGAGAATTAAGAATTAAAATGCAGATTTAAATCAAGCAAAAATCACAAGAATATAAAATATAGAGATAAAATTAGATAAGTTAATCTAAGTAAGTACTATTTGAGAACAAAGCCACTTGAAAAATAAAGATATGGACAGGCTGAAAGTATAAGGCTGAAAAAGCAATATGGAAGAGAAATTCAAAAAAGTAAAAAAAAAATATGTGAAGCTCTGTTAACATGAAAATTATGATAATGCAAAAGCATTATTAAGAAAAAATGGGTACCTAAATAATTTGAAATGCTTAATTCAACAACTATGATTCAAAATATGCCTCCACCCAATAGTACAGTATATAGATAGAAATAAAACTAATCTTAAGAGAATTATGTAGACTGACAAATTGTCACATTGGAAGATTTTAAACAGTTCTGATATTTGAATGTCAGTCACTTAAAATATTAACAAGAATAGAGTAAATTTGAACATGATAATAAGAGCAAATACCTACAAATTTAGTTATATACATATAGAAATTTTTTTATTAAGAACAGTTAGAGAATATATATCCTTCTCAAGCACACATGGAACATTTAGGACAATTGTTTATTTATTTAAAAAAAAGCTGTGGCTACAAAACATGTTTTTCAAAATTTTCAAAGAATAAGTACCACCTCATGATGTTTTCTGACCACAATATAAATAGTGATATCAAGATCAATGGCTAAAAGTTTACTTTTTTATTTTTATTTTTTGTATTTTTAGATACAATATACAAAATTTGTACAAATTTAGATACAAAATTTGTATTTTTAGATACAAAAATTTTTAGATACATATTGGTGGCGTATGGAGGTTCCCAGGCTAGGGGTTGAATCAGAGCTGCAGCTGCCAAACCTACACCACAGCCCCAGCAACACCAGACCTGAGCGGTATCTGAGAGCTTCACCACAGCTCACAGCAACACTGAATCCTCAGCCCACTGAGTGAGGCCAGAGATGGAACCCGTATCCACACATATTTTTCCAAATCCATCAATAAAAACCATGCAGCTCCAATTAAAAAACTTCAACAGAAACTATATGTAAGCTAAAAAGGTGATTTTACAATTTACAGAGAAAACTAAAGGTCTGTGAGTTCCCTTTGTGGGAACTAATTCAAAAGTTAGAATTCTTTCAATAGCGCCTAGAGAGTATTTTATCCACATTACATTTCATAAATAGGACCTTTTAGAATCTTTTTTTTTAACTCAAATTCATTTAAAAGGATTGGTTGTACAAATGCAAGTGAAAAGTAAGTATCTTTGGAATTCAGCTGGAAATAACTGTCAAAATGACAAAAGTAATTATAATATTTATAATTAGGAAGTCATCATGAGCTTTTTATTTCTTTTTAAATAAGCAAAGACACATTGGAAATATATTTCTTTTCAAAAAACCAAATAATTTGGTAAATATTTTTGTATTTTCAAAATATAACTAGGTTGGGAGTTCCTGCTGTAGGACAACGGGTTAAGGATCAGCATCGCTGCAGCTGTGGCATAGGTCACAACTGGGACTCAGATTCCCTGGCCTAGGAGCCTCCACGTGCCGAGGATGCAGTCCAAAAATAATAGTAATAATGATAATAATAATGATAATAATAATAATAATAATGTAGGTAAAACTAAATATAGATTCCAAAATAGCTGTTTAATGTAGTTATACGTTTTTAACAAATTGAGTATTGTTTCAGCAAACTTGGAGATAAAGTATATCATGGCTTACAGAATTATTAGAAATAAAAGGATAGCAAGTTATGAAAATATATGGTGAAATATTTATGTCTATGTTCTCCAGTTTTTGAAAATTCTAAAAGGTTAGCATCCTTAAGGTACCCAGATTCGGTACTAATGTATATAATTTAACAATAGGAAATGTGTTCTTTACAGGGGAAAACCTTTTATTTTATCCACCTGTGTAAGACCTAGCTCTACAAAGATCGTATTAAAAGACCTGGCATGGAATTTAGCACAGCAAACTTTTAACTTGGAAATAGAGTATTTGCAGCAGCATGTGCTGTAAAGTATCTCCTTAGTAGTCAATAAAACTGGCAAGAGTCATTGCTTACTACCTGATAGCTAGTAGGTTTTCAAATTATAGAATTCATTTGTCACACTCCACTTAGCATGTCTGTAACTTCCCAACAAGAAATGCCATCTGCAAGTGGTTATTTTAATGAGTGAAGGATTAAATGCTAAAATAAGAGGTGATATAAGGGAAACATGAAAGGCAATTATATCCTGTCTCTTAAGACAAAAATGGGGAGGAGATTCAAATCTGTTTTTTCAAAGACTTTATTTAGGAAGACAAATGAAACCACAGAAAATTGAATAGCACTGCGCGAAATGCAGACATGGTAAATGCATACGTGAAGGAGATCTTTGTAGAAGTAGTGAGTATTTCTTATAATTAATCTTAAACAGCATGCGAGCACAAAGGACGAGATTGTTTCTATCCACTGAAGCAAATCTGTATCTCTACGGAAATGGAACTCTTGCTGCTACATGTACATGCTAAAATGAGTCTGCCAAGACTCGTCAGTCACATTAAATCCTGCTTTTTTGCTTTTTATTCAATAATATTTAAATGAATGCTTTAATAATTCTTGATATTAGGTGCAGTTTCTCAAAGCAATTTTGTCACTCACTGAGCATAGAGTAGGATAGAAATAAATTATAGTCCAGAGCCCAGCAAAGTTGAAAAAATAATAAAAATTGTTATACACTAGTAGGATGCTTTGTTCTATGTGCCAGGAGAAAAATTTCTGAGTTTCTCTACTGTGAAAAAGTTGTCATTGAGTGATAAAAATAATATAAAAAGTGATAAAAATAATATAAAAAGGGACAATTAGATGCTAGAGTAGGCACTGGCAGTGTGTTAGACTTATTTTCAGGCAATGAAAATTGCCCCAAACTAAATATAGACAAGTTACTTAATATCACTTGTTTCTATATGATACTGAAACATTTAGTAGGCTCTTCTCATTGCTTATTACAGTTTTAAAAAAAGTTATTTAAGCTTGTATTTTATGTCAAAATATTATATTTACAATAATCATATTCCTCTCCATATTTTTATTTAATTTATTTTTCAAAGCTATTTTGCCTGTGAGCGTTCTTTCCATCAAATTCCAGTCTGCACTGATGGCTTTATAATTAGAGTTCCTTTGTGTACAAGGACTTCAGAGGCTATAAGCAGGATACCTATAGTGTCTGAAAAGCCTTTGACAAGATGCAAAGTTTAATTCACCAAAAGTTATATAAGGACCAGAGTTTGTTAACAAAAGCATGGTTAGTAATGTGTATTTTTGAGAACTTTGATCTTTAATCCATCACAGAAACTTTCTCACTGTTACTCAGTGCTAGCAAGGGAAAGGAGAGTTGCAATAATGAATGAATGGGACTATTAAGAATATTTTTTTTCATGAGGGATGAAAGTTATAACAAGCTGTCTGAGAGCCAGGGAAATGGGTAGAATGCAGATTTGACTACATTAAAGGAAAGCTGGAGCTGGATCTGCTCATACATGCCAAAGAGAGACATTTGGGAAATAGACATTGTGTTTGCATGGATATTGCTGAAATTAGTCCCAATTTCTCTTTTGATTAAACTGGTAGTCCATGATTCTAATACAAATTTAGAACACAGAAAAAATTATTTTTCTTCTTTCAGAAATTTCTTCTTCCAGAAATTACTATCACGATCGAGCAGGGACATTTTTCCTCCCACATTTTTAATTATCATTTAAAATTTGAAGTTTTCAGAGTTCCTGTCATGGCACAGCGGAAACGAATCTGGCTAGGAACCATGAGGTTGTAGGTTCAATCTCTGGCCTTGCTCAGTGGGTTAAGGATCCGGTGTTGCCATGAGCTGTGGTGTAGGTCACAGATGAGGCTTGGATCTGGCATTGCTGTACTGTGTCGTAGGCCGGCGGCTACAGCTACCATTAAACCCCTAGATTGGGAACCTCCATATGCCGCGGTGCGACCCTTAAAAGACAAAAAATAAAATAGAATAAAATCTGAAGTTTTCAAGAATAATAGAAAGATAAATGATTCATTTTAGTTCAAGAAAGTTGTTCCTATAATGATTTTGTTCTCTAAAATTTCCCTACTAGGTTGATTGGTTTTCAAATCCACACGTGTAGCCCCATCTACTGATTATAATCTATATTCTTTAAAATGGGTGAAAAAGATATATGATTCCTTTCATGTTTCTGATATATATTTTTGAAATCAGCTTAAAATTTCTGTAAATTTAATATTTGATGAAAAAATCAATATAAAATATGATCATCCTCATTTTGTGAATTACTGTACATTTCGGCCTAATTGATCTGATATCCTTTGAAACAAAGCTGTGTCACTCTGTACTTTGGCTTAGTCCACTAATCATATACTCAGAGCTCTCAACAAAGAAAATGTACCTGCAATTCAAATAACTTTAAAGACATTTATAATAAAAAAAATATAATTCTAGAGATTATCTTCACATCACACACAGAAAATTACATATTTAATACTGAAATTGAATTCTTAGGTAAATATATTAGGAGTAGATGTGGAATCAAGGTAACCCATAGAAAAACTTATTTCCATGAAGGTTTTACATGTGACACCACACTGAAGGTGGCTTTTACCTGTCATTCATATATGCATTCTAATACATGTCAAGTAAAAGAGTCCAATATATTTAATCGAAACTGTATTATTTCAAATAATTTATTTTGAAATTATTCAAAGATAATAAATGTTTTGTTAAACATACTTTACATATTTAGAGTATGTAGACATTCTGGGGGCTTATATTAAGATCTGGTGTATGCGGTTTCAATCAGAGAAGCTAAATCACTAGGAGAAGTCGTCACAGAGGTTTGACCTTAACAATTGCATTCTCTGTAAGGGTGATGTGTTCATATCTGATGGTCGAGCCTGGAGTCTGCAGCGCAAGCAGTGAGGATAAGTCCGTGAAGATGGACTGAAGTGCACGTCAGCTTTTACTGCTGCTTTTTTTTTTTTTTGATGATTTTTATTTTTTCCATTATAGCTGGTTTACAGTGTTCTGTCAATTTTCTGCTATACAGAAAAGTGACCCAGTCACACATACATATATGCATTCTTTTTCTCACATTATCCTCCATCACAAGTGACTAGACATAGTTCCCAGTGCTATACAGCAGGTTCTCATTGCTTTTCCATTCCAAAGGCAATAGTCTGCATCTATTAATCCCAGACTCCCAGCCATCCCACTTATTCCCCCTCCCTTGGCAACCACAACTCTGTTCTCCAAGTCCATGAGTTTCTTTTCTGTGGAAAGATTCATTTGAACCATCCATTAGGTTCCAGATATGTGATATCATATGGTATTTGTCTTTCCCTTTCTGACTTACTTCACTCAGTATGAGAGTCTCCAGTTCCATCCATGTTGTGGTAAATGGCATTATTTTGTTCTTTTTATGGCTGAGTAGCATTCCATTGTATATACCACATCTTCTTAATTCATTCATCTGCCGATGGACATTTGGGTTGTTTCCATGTCTTGGCTATTGGGAATAGTGTTGCTACAATGAACATACAGGTGCATGTGTCTTTTTCAAGGAAAGTTTTGTCTGGAGTGGGATTGCTGGGTCATATGGTAGTTCTATATGTAGTTTTCTGAGGTACCTCCATACTGTTTTCCATACTGGTTGTACCAATTTACATCCCACCAACAGTTTGGGAGTGTTCCCTTTGTTCTGCACCCTCTCCAGCATTTGTTATTTGTGGACTGATTAATGATGGCCATTCTGACTGGTGTGAGGTGGTACCTCATAGGGGTTTTGACGTGCATTTCTCTAATAATCAGGGATATTGAGCATTTTTTCATGTGCTTGTTGGCCATCTGTATATATTCTTTGGAGAAACTGTCTATTCAGGTCTTTTGCCCTTTTTTTACATTGGGTTGTTGTATTTTGCTGTTTACTTGTGTAAGCTGTTTGTATATTTTAGATATTAAGCCCTTGTCAGTTGCATCGTTTGAAACTATTTTCTCCCATTCCGTAAGTTGTCTTTTTTTTAATGGTTTCCTTTGCTATGCAGAATCTTGTCCATTTAATTAGGTCCCATTGGTTTATTTTTGCTTTTATTTCTGTTGCCTTGGGAGTCTGACGTGAGAAAATATTTGTAAGGTTGATGTCTTCTGATATCGATGGTATGAGTGTCCTGCAGGAGAAACTGGCACTGTTCCATAGGTAGCTAAATGTCTGGCATAGAAATTGAAAAAACTGAAGGAAGATCCAGGGACAGTGGAAAATTTGAGGTCCTGACTGCCAACTCAGGCTAAGGAGATGAGCCAGCAGATAAGTGATAGCATGTGGCCCATCTTAGAAGGAATCTTTCAGAGAGAAGAAAGCTGGGGAATGCAGGTTAGCATAGCTAGACTGACACATTACGAAGCCACCACAGTCAACAGAGTCTCTGATTCTGCACCTCAGTCACTGAATTTTAGTCCCCAAATATCTATTTTGTTAATAATTTTCTACTTTGATTCCAATAAGAAATGAATGCAGTAACATTTTCGTGTGGTTATTCTTTGTGGTATGTAAAGATGATTTTTTTTCAGCTCTGATGTTGTGATCAAATAGAACTTCACAGGTATTTATTAGCTAGAGGTGATGTATCCAATGCAATGCAAAAAAGACTAACCACAGTTTTCATTGATTTGTTGGAGAAGTTAAAAAAAATCTTCTTGTTCAAAGAACAAAATTTAAATAAAGGAGAATCTGAGAGGCTAAGCATAATATAGCAGAAACTTTGTTATGCATACCTTTTCTTTAAAGGCTTTTTTTTCTTTTTGGCCACACCTGCAGCATATGGAAGTTCCTTAGCCAGGGGCTGAATCCAAGCCACAGCTGTGACCTCTACCATAACTTCAGCAATGCCAGATCCTTGATCCACTGCACCAGGTGGGGGATTGAGCCCGCGCTGCCAGAGACAATGCTGGATCCTTAACCCACCGTGGCACAGCAGGAACTCCTTTAAAGACATCTTTTTAGGAAAGAATTTTTTATTTGGCTGTACCTGAGGCATGTGGAAGCTCCCAGGCCAGGGATCAAACCCATGCTGCAGTTGCAGCCTGCACCACTGCTGCAACAATGCCAGCTCCTTAATGCGCTATTCCACAAGGGACCTTCTAAGTATGTACATATTAAATGATTTATAAAACAAATTCTAAAATTGTGCTACTTCATGAATTCATAATTTTCTAAGTCATAAAAACCGTGGTTATTCACCCATCATTTTGTCAAAAAATGGAAGAATTACTGTATTTTTGTAAAATCTTTCATTTTCATATGATGAAAATATCAGAGATTAGTCAGTTTAAAGGTGAAAGGAAGAGTTCCTCTTGTGGATCAGTGGGTTAAGAACCTAGCTGGTATCCATGAGGATACAGGTTCCATCCATCCCTGGCCTTGCTCAGTGGGTTAAGGGTCCAGCATTGCTGCAAGCTGCTATGTAGTTTGCAGATGAGTCTCAGATCCTGCGTGGCTGTGGCTGTGGTGTAGGCCAGCAGCTGCAGCTCTGATTTGACCCCTAGCCTGGGAATTTTGATATGCCATGGGAATGGCCCTAAAAAGAAAAAAAAAGTGAACGACCTGCTTCTTTTTCATAACAGAGCTTCTGTTATTAACTGAGTACTTCCTCTATGTAAAATATTTGATACACATCATTTCATCAAGGTTGACATTTAGACATTTTCTATACTGGGAGAAGATTCTTATAATTTTTATGTATTAGGCAACCAGGTAAGAATCACATTTAATTAAGCATATCAATGTTGAGAATACCCAAAATTCTCATCAGTGTATGTATAAAAATAAAAATAAGATCAAATGACATCTGAGCTCACTAATAACCCCCACCGAGAATGCTCTGACACGAATGGGAATCCTTAAAGAGCATCTACTACAACCCCAGCAATCTTGGCTTCTATCTGGGTAATGGCTGGCCAAAATTGCTTCTATTTTTTGCATTTCACCTCTTCCTAGCTCTAATATCCCAAGATGTCCTGTCAACACTCACCCTCAGCTCGCTCTTCTGATCTCTAGCTCTGTCAAGGTAACGGTGCCCCTGCTGACCTAAATCAGAAACAGACTCAAACAGTTGCCTCTAATCTTTGTGAAACCTAAGAGCCAGACAATATCCTATCAAAAATCATAATGGGTTACAGAGATCCCCTTAAGTATTTCATAGAACTTATTAATTTATGCAGGTAAATTATCTAACAAATACTTGAAATGTAGTAGAGATTTTTTAAAACATAATTTTTATTATTTAAAGGAAACTTAATCAGCAATCAACCATATTAGAAATTCCATAATTTCAATTTAACGATTCCACTTAGCAGAAATTTACACATGAAATGTGTAATATTATGTTCAACAGATTTTAACTTTGATTAAATTAGAATTAGAATTACATTTCTATGAAATATCTTCTATATTTCAGTGAAATTTACTAATGAGTTATAGATATTAACAGAATGAGCACATATTTCTCATAGAGGGCCAACTGAATTGTAATTGATTATTTACATGAATATTGATTATGTACAAGACCAGTTTGGTATTTTTATATTAAATATGAATTGGTGACATATCATTTTGTTATTGATATATGCTATTTCTCTAATAATTACGGAAGTTAAGCATATTTGCCCATGCGTGTTGGCCATCTGCCTGCCTTCTTTGGAGAAATGTCTATGTAGGTCTTATTATGCCCATTTTTTGGATCAGGCTATTGTTTTCTCAATACCGAGTTATATGAGCTATTTTTGTATTTTGGAAATTAAGCTCTTATTGGTTGCATCATTTGTAAATATTTTATCCCAGTCCATAGGTTGTCTTTTTGTTTTATTGCTTCCTTTGCTGTGCAAAAGCTTATAAGTTTAATTAGGTCCCAATTGTTTAGTTTTGCTTTTAACAAATAGTATCTTAAGTCACTTTGTAGAATGAGATGAATTCCCTGCCCCACCAACACCCACATTTTTAGTCATGAAAATAAAAATGACTTTGTTCATAATTCCTAAAATTCTTTTGAATGGAAGATTTATCAATGTCCTTTTTTTTTCTTTTTCTCTTTCTTTGCAAAGAGCTAACATTACTTGCTAATAACTGATCACCATATTTTTTATGTGTCACGAACTGTACATTTTTAAGCATATATATTTAAGATTTAACAAAAATGTATCTAATATGCATGGAGAGCTTATCATGAGCCACATATCATAAAAAGTTTATATACATTATTAAAATTTAATCAAATAAATGTTATTTGTGATTTCCTCTTATTCCCATTTTATGGAAGAGAAAACTGAGGCTAACAAATTGGTCAACAGCCCATTATCATCAATGGGAAAAACTATTTCTTGCACAAAATCAGAGTAACAGAAAAGATTTTCTTAACAGTTATATACAGTTTCCTTTCTTAAAGTGCCCATTTATGTAATTTGTATACAGTTTTACTTCTCTAATCCTAACCAAAATTTTAAAGATGACTTTTATTAAATTAAACATGAAAAAACTTATAGTTGCAGGCAGATGACAGGACGTGATTTACAATGTTGTGGCAATTTCTGCTGTATAGCAAAGTGACCCAGCCATATATATATATGCATTCATTCCTTATATACATTCACACACACACACAGACACACACACACACACACACACACACACACACATTCCTTTTCTTATATTATCTTCCATCATAGACTATCACAAGAGACTGGCTATAATTCCCTGTGACAACTGCAATATATTATTCCTTAAAGGGAATTATGAGTTATGCCTCCCTATATCCATCACGTATATACTTCTCTCCTGAAATATACAAATGAACATTGGCAATAATGAAGATTTCTTTCTCTTAAACTTGAGTAGATTTTGTGCTAAAACTACCAGATCATATAATGTGTCTACACATTTGTATGTGTCCATTCAACCTGTCTCCTTTCTAAAATTTACAAAATTTTCCTCCTTTCTAAAATTTACTTACGTATATATATATGTGTGAATATACATATATGTATATATGTATAAATGTATATATGTATATATAATAGAGTCAGACCATTTGAAATCAGGTTTTGAATATTAAATTACTCAAATATGCCAATTGCAAATTGCCAAAACTCCTCTTTGCTTCTTGCTTTCATAAACACCAATGCAACTTCTAAATATACTCCTAGTCTTTTTCCAAATGCATGTTGGGTTTGTGGTTTACAGACAAAGCTTCATTTACTGACTACAGCAGTTAAGAATGAAGCAGAAGGCTGTTCTGATCATGGACCTGAAAATCCTGTGCACCACCATTAAAACAGCACCCTTTCTCTGCAGAAAAAGCCTTCCCTTCCTCTCTCTAGCCCGCTAACACAGAATGTAATTAGAACAGCAAAAAGATATCTGAAGCTTAAACTAGAGCTGTATTGTTTTGAAGTTTAAAGGTGAGTTTGTACAAATATCAAAAACTAATTAAGCAGAACAGGTGATATTTAACTACTTTGAAACTTTGAAAAAGGAAAATTGATTTTTATCTCATTGGATTAAATTAAATTTTCATATTGATTGACACAAAGCGCTTCTGTTACTTCTCTTCCAGACAAGGCAAATATCGTAGCTGCTATTTACTCATGAAACTCTATCTCTCAAAATTTCAGAGAATGTTATTCTAGCATTTTATTATTGAACAAATATTTTGAAAGGTGATGATATTCTAGAAGATAAATAGAAATATACTTCCGACACTTCCACCCTGTAATTTAGACCTAGAAAATAAGGTGTAGAAGTGATGGAATGTATTCACAGGTCAGTTTTACCTGTGTCTGAAGTAGATTAAGATCAATGGAATCAATAAAACTTAATTAAAACCTGGACCATTTAATATTTTTGTCAGTCACAGAACTAAAGTCCTAGCAGTTCAGTAATCATTTCAATTCATTTCATCTCACCTCCCCAAGTTATTAAAAGACTAAAGATAAAAACATATAAGACCCCTGGAAACATTAAACTATCAAAAGTTAAGAAAAGTTTCCTATGAATATGCGACAGAGAGAAGCATAGAAATATTGAAATAAAATTATATTTTGAAAAGCAGCCTCCCCCAGAGAAAAACACCAGTTTTAACTGATTTGTTTTTGTTTTGCATTTTGTTTTTGGAAAGTAAATAATGTGATAAAATGCTTAGAAAGATGGAAGAGGTTCAATGAAGTAACCAAAAATTAATCTTGAATAAGATAATTTTAACTACCGGTATTCTAGGCTTTTATTGTGCTGGTGGGAAATGAACTAAAATAGCATGGAATTGGGGGGGGGCAGTGTTGGAGGAAATTTATAGAGCTTCTATGGAGTAAGATCCAAAGGAGAAATGGAGCACATTGAAAATTTTTTTAAAAATCATGAAATAGCATTGCTATTTTATGGGGAATTTTATTATTGTTCTAATTTTCATCTTTACTCCATTCATCAAATTAAAAGTTCAAATGACTTTCCCTCTTAAAATTAATACTCAGTTAATTCAATGTATTTAATATGCCCTAAAAGTTAATAAATAATTTTATACAGACAACATTTCTGATCTCATTTTTTACCATTCTCCACAATAGTTTATTCTGCTTTAACCACACCATAGCCATTGACATTTTGTAAATATTCCAAGGACACTCACAACTCAAGCGCAGTGTAGCCTCTGTGTCCCAAACCCCAGGTACCCACAATTATCACTAACTTCGTCTCTCTGCTCAGTTATCAAGCTGGACTTCCTCGACATCCTATATCAAGTCATACCACTCACTGTGACCTTTCTCATCTTGCTTAACTTTTTTCACAGCTATTATCACTTGTGGTATAATATTGATTGATTGATTGATTGCTGTTATTGTCTATCTTCTCTGATAAAAATGTTTTCTCCATGAAAGCTTATGGCCTTTTCTGTTCACGCCTGTATCCTAGCACATGAAGGAGATTTAGTAAGTATTTGCTGAATGATTGAATGTGTCTCCTTACCTACCTACAGATTTTTTAGTGTAATATAAACCTTCACTTTTTGATACAAAATTGGATGTCCCTTGGGAGAGTGAATGGAGCATTAGTAAAGCCCTAAGATAAATGCAGGGTAGCATCAGCTCGTAGCTGCTACCATGGTTATCAGTGTAGCTGTCAGTTACTCTGGGAGAGCAGAAAAGTACTCATAGGGTTATTCAGGTCTTTGTGCTAGTGATGTACAGGAAAAAGGAACTGAGGAATTTTGTGTACCTTTTACTCATAAAAATGATAGCTATATACTGTAAAGCAGTTTGGTTAAGTCCCATACCTTGAAATTATATAATACAGCTCAAGTAATACAGCTTTATATTGATTCAGTAGAAAGAAACGAAGAGAACTGGATGTCCTAATCCAGAAAAACTGTTTATCAAAGGTATTCTTGTTCCCTGGTGAATGTTTATTTCACCTGAAAAGCAAATGATTTAAGGCTGAAAATAATAAGAGAATGTGGAAATTCCTCTACATGTGTTCAAAGAGCAATCCTATCTGTCTCGTACCAGTCTGCTCCAAAAAATCTATACAGAATAACCAATACAAATATTTATTTCCAGGCTACCTTTGCTACTCTTCTTTAAGGCTCTTAAAAAGCAGTTTTTTTTTTCCAGAATAGCAATAACAAACTAGTCTTAATTTTCTCCCAACTGTAAAAAGATAAATTTGCTGCTATAGACACAGAGGACTCTTCAGAATTAGATTTCTCCTTCAGGCCACTAATGTGTCATTCAGCAAAAATAAAATGAGAACAACTAAAAGGAGAAGAGACACTTTGTCCCAGGCCACACCGCTAAATGATTAGTCCATGTATCAGAGTGAAAAACTATTTAATTGTCCAGGACCATTAGATTTTAACTGGTAATGTATTTTAGAACAAATCTGAGAAAGGGCTTTAATTTACCTCTGAATCTGAAGCTTAAAAAAACTAATCACTGACATGTGAAATTCTCCGTTTAATATTTTTTAAACCCAGTGAATTGTACTACATTTATAGTTGTACAATAATCATCACTACCCAATTTTATAGCATATCCATCCCAAACCCCCATCTCATCCCTCCCCTTGCAACCTGTCTCCTTTGGTAACCATTAGTTTTTCAAAGTCTGTGAGTCAGTTTCTGTTGTGCAAGCAAGTTCATTGTGTTCAATTTTTTAGGTTCCACATATTAGTGATAGTACGTGATGCTGGTATCTCACTGTGTGACTAACTTCACTTAGTTGGATAAGTTCTAGGTCCATCCATGTTGCTGCAAATGTCAGTATCTTATTCCTTTTTATGGCTGAGTAAGATTCCATCGTGCATATGTACCACATCTTCTTTATCCATTCCTCTGTTGACGGACATTTAGGTTGCTTCCATGTCTTGGCTATTGCGTATAGTGCTGCAATGAACATTGGGGTACATGTATCTTTTCAAGTGGGATTGCTAGATCAAACTGTAATTCTATTTTTAGTTTTTTGAGGAATCTCCATGCTGTTTTCCACAGCAGTTGCACCAATTTATATTCGCATCAGCAGTACAAGAGGGTTCCATTTTCTTCAAACCCTCTCCAGCATTTATTGTTTGTAGACTTTTTGATGATGCTCATTCCGGGTAGTATAAGGTGGTACCTCGTAGTAGTTTTGATTTGCATTTATCTAATTATTAGTGAATTTGAACATCTTTTCATGTATGTCTTCTTTGGAGAATTGTCTGTTTCGATATTCTGCCCATTTTTTGAAGGGGTTGTTTTTGTTTTTTTTTTGGTATTGAGCTGCAGGAGGTATTTATGTATTTTGGATTATTTTGGAGATAATCCCTTGTCAGTCTCTTCATTTGCAAATATTTTCTCCCATTCTGTGGATTGTCTTTTTATTTTGTTTAGGACCTTTGCTGTGCAAAAATTTTTTAAGTTTCTGTTTACTATTCTTTCCACATAGATTATATCAGGGTTTATCATACAGTTGGTGCTTTAAAAAGCATATAGAATGATTGAGTGAGTGAAGTCAATATATATATTGATGTGTATGCTCAAAGGGAAGGGAATATATTTTAATTTCCGTTATTGATGGGCAAGAATGTTGAAAAGTTAAGAGACTGGAGATGCCTTTTTGGATACAGCAACAAAGACACAATCCATGAAAGAATGATGATCTGGACTTCATTAAAATTAAAAACTTCCACTCTGAGAAATAAAATGTCAAGAAAATGAGAAGATAAGAAACTAATTGGAAAAAAAAAACATTAAGCATATGAAAAGATATCCCATGTCATATGTCATGGGGGAAATGCAAACAAAAACAATGAGATACCATTTCATATACATTATAATGATCAAAATCCAGATCACTGACAATATTAAATGGTGTCCAGGATGTAAAGAAACAGGAACTCATTCATTTCTGGGAGAAATGCAAAATTATAATACAATGCCATAGTCTGGAAGTCTAAATATACCCTTACTATATGATCCAGAATTCACAATGACTGGTATTTACTCCCAAGAATTGAAAAGCTATATCCACATAAAACTATGCACTTGGATGTTTATAACAGTTTTTTTCATAATTGCCAAAACTTGGAAGCAACCAAGATGTCCTTCAGTAATACATGGATAAATAAACTTTGGTACATCTAGACAATAAGATATTACTCAACACTGAAAAGAAATGAGCTATCAAGCCATGAAGAGACCTAAAGAAATCTTAAATTCATATTACTGAGTGAAAGAAGCCAATCTGAAAAGACTGTATATTGTATGATTCTAACATGATGACATTCTGGAAAAGGTAAAATTAGAGACAATAAAAAGCTTAGTATTTTCCAGTGGTGGAATAGGGTTTAGAGATGAATATGCACAAAAGAGAGGACTTTTAGGCACTGAAATACTTTGTGTATTAGAATGGTAGATATATGTCATTATACATTTGTTCAAACCCATAGAATATACAACACAAGAGGTACCCTATGGATTTGGGGTGATTATGATACATCAATGTAGATTCATCCTTGGTAAAAATTTTGCCACTCTGGTGAGTAATATTAATAGTAAGGAAGGCCATGCATGTGTTAGGCAGGTAGTTTATGATAAATCTCTGTACATCTCTCTCAATTTTTTAATAAATCTAAAATTTATCTGAAAAATACTCTTTCAAAGAATAAAATATGGTCTTAAAAAAGTAAAGACCATTTTATTCATGTGAAAAGCTAAAACAGAATATATTGAATACATTTCCTGAATTAAATGAGTAAAGAGATCTGACCTGATATTTCAAGTGAGATCTCTAAAATGTTTATGGCAAAACCAATTAAGAGAAGTGGCTATTAAATTTCAAGTTATCAGATTTCCACTATGATCGTATATCATAGTGGAAAAAATTTCAAGTTGCAAAAGGGTCATCTAAACCTGTAATATTTCTTAAAATGTGATCCATAAATTACATATATAACATGTAACTGGGGAGACTTTTTTAAAATGCTGACTTTTAGTCATGTTCAACTTCTAGTCTCTTCTTAGGAGTAACAAAGTTATTGTTTTCAAAAGCAATGTCCAAATCACAGTTGCTAAAAAAAAAAAGATTATTCTTTTCATCTAACATGTTTAATAGGGTCATCATAGGAGGGGAGACCTCTTCCCACCTTAATGTGAGGGGAGAAAAAAAAATCACTGTCAATTAAATTGTTCAGCCCTGGAGTTCCCTTCGTGGCTCAGTGGTTAAGGAATCCGACTAGGAACCATGAGGTTTTGGGTTCGATCCCTGGCCTTGCTCAGTGGGTTAAGGTTCCGGCGTTGCCTTGAGCTGTGGTGAAGGTTGCAGAGGCGGCTCCGATCCCGTGTTGCTGTGGCTGTGGCAAAGGCCGGCGGCTACAGCTCCTGTTAGACGCCTAGCCTGGGAACCTCCATATGCCACAGGTGCGGCTCTAGATTAAAAGGCAAAAAGACCAAATAAATAAATAAATAAATAAATAGTTCAGCCCTGAGTGCCACAGCTGTCACATCTGGTTCTTTAGAACCAGTCATCATATCGCATTACTTTAAGAGGGTGAAAAAGTATAAGTCTCCATGTCTCTGAAATAGAGAAAAGAGAAACTGGTGAAACCACACCACAAAATCCAAATCTCTGCGTAAAGGGGCCAAAAACATCTTTCTTTTGCACTTTTTAACAAGTGCCATAAGCACAAGGAAATTTGATAACTGCTGATCTGAATCAGCTTCTATTGTAAAGCTGTTAGAGAAATTTGAATTGGATCCCTTTACTAATATTTCAATAAATTAATTCTAAATACTCTGTTGCATTTCGCTTTGTCACATGAATGCAAAGTTCTCCTAATATTAAATGCACCTATCAGTATAGAAGTTAAAGTATACTCTTCCTGGTTCATAACGTTAGCATGTAATAGCAGAAAAATATAGCACTCGTTCATTTTTCATTCTGCTGATGTTTGCCTAAAAGATTGTAGTAAAAAAGTTGTGGCAAAAGAAATGCATTTCTGTTTATGAAGTTCCTGAAATAAGTAAGTTATTGACACATGGAGCGTCTATGGCTTGGGCAGCTGAGCTACCCCAGTAAGCTGAGTATCTCATTCCCCTAGTTTTGAGATTTTATATTTATCTTCAGTGTTGGCTCAGGAGTTGAAATTAATAAGAAACCAAAGTGTTTTCATTTGTTTTGTTTTGCCTATCTCTTAGACCTGAATAGTAAAACTGAATAGACCAACCAACCAATTTAGTCTTAATGATAAACAGAACCGTTTGATAATCAGTGCCATCTGTAAAACAATTTAATGAGTCCGCTATTAAACACGTAAAGAAAACTGTGAAAAGTGTCTAATGACTATCAAAATGAGTCATATAAATCTGCCATTAGCTAAGATGAATTAGAGAAGAAGGAAATATAATATGAAAAAGCTTTATGTGAACCACCAGAGGGGATTAAAAAAAAATGTGACTTGAGGCATTTCTCTCAGTGAAGCGAACAAGACATCATCCTGATTTTTTGATTGAGCCATTTGACAAGCTAGATGGCAGGTCACAGCTGAAAAGACAGCTGGTGTTAGGCATTAGCCATCACTCATGTGACAAAAAGTATTGTGAGCTTAACTTTGCAGTGCTCAAGCACATGCTGATTAGGTTCTGTATCTAACATTGTATCAGAAAATAGGACGGGGTCTTTCTGCGGAGAAATATTATGTCCACATCACATATGGGAATCAAGCTTCTCTCGAAGACTTGACTAATGCTGACAATCAATCGAATAATTCAAATACTATTTAATGTGAATGAGGAGAGAATATTGAGGTATCCAATTTAAATTGAGTTAATTATCATGATGATCGTCAATTTTCCACCTCAGTTTATTACTTTATGTGGGCAATTATAGCTTAGTGAACACTAATTTCTGAATCATGAAGATGAAACACATACATTAAAAGAGAGAGATTGCCATGTAATAGCTTTTTTTACTGAAATTAACATTTTTATCCTTTACATTTTGTTTGAAAATTTTAGTATATTGTATTCATTGATTATTTTTTACTTATTTTTGCTTTTTCAAACATGGGCCACAATGTAAAAGCTGTGTGATACTTTTACCTAGAATAGAATGAAACCATAGTCTATATAAAATATACAAATATTGTTTGTAAAGTATATTTGAAATAATAAACATGAATTATTATTTTCTTCTTTAGGTTATCCTTTTTATAATTTTCAAAAATATACAAAGAAACAAGTAATTTGAGTTTTCAAATGAATATATAGTTAAGTAACCGTATATTGTCATACGTTGTCAATATTTAGAACAACTAGAATCTATTTATGACAGATATAGAGATATAATTTTAATCGCGTATGGAAAAAACATATATAACACTTCAGTGAAGAATATTCATTTTGTGGCTGACTTTTATGCATATTTTAATTAATATTTAATTCAACTACTTGATATTAATTATTTATCTTATTCATCATATAGAAGCAATTGCAATCAAGACATCTATATATTATTTGGTATGTAAATATTACTATTTGCAAGCATGAAGAGAGTATCCACTTCCATGTGTTGATTGCAATTAGCTTGTCTCATTTGCATGTACCTGAAGATAGCTCCCCTCTGATGATAGTGCCAGAGACCCATTTTTGGGGTAGGTGGATGAAATGTTAAAAGTTAGTTTGGGCTGAAATGTGCACAGTTCTAATTAATGGCATTCTACCAAATTTTAGTGTGATATGATTTCCTCTAGGCAATTTATACATTTGAAAGGAGTTTTGGAAATCTTAAGAGTTTTCTTTCTATCTCACTGAATTACACTCCTGTTGCTACACAGCATATTATTATTGTTAGTTTTTAACTAACTTAAAGGGTCTTTATGCATATCAAAAATGAGTAAAGCATTTAAGTAATAAAAGTGACCAGACAGCCAAGACAATTTATCTTAAATTATACTACCAATTATTTACTTAAGTGTTATTCTACCATTGTTTATAGTTGTAGATGTTTGTAGTTGTTGATGTTTGTAGTTTTGATTTCATAAATTCCTTGCTTTTCATCTGTCATCCTTAGAGTGCATTATTTGAGTCTCAAAATTATAATACCTTAAAATCAAAGATAAAGTTTTTAAAATTTAATAAATTTTTGTAGCAAGTTTAAACTTAGAGAAAAGCTGCAGGCAAAGTACAAAGAACTAAGGCTCTTCATTGATATTTGCCTATTCTAATACTTTGTTGCATGTGTTATTCTCAGTTTCTCTCTTGTTCTCATGAGTGCATGTGTACGTACATATATGAACAGAGACATCCATATATGTGTATTTTTACTGTTATTTTCAGAACCACTTGAGAACTATTTGCAAATATCATGACATCTTTCTCCTAAATATCTCAATATGTGTAAGATTAAAACACTATTTATATAATTATAATGAAACTATCAAAATAAGGTAATTTTGCCCCAGATTTTCCTCTTAGACTCTCTCTTGTCCAGGGTCACACACTGAATTTACTTTTCACGTTTCCTTTGTCTGCTCTAATTTCCAGGATATGTGTTTTGGACAGTAATACTATAGAAGTGCTCCTTCTTAGCGCAACACATCAAGAGGCTCATGATACCAGTTTGCCCCATATTAGTGATAATACATTTCGATCAGTTATTTAAATAGCATCTCTCTCTACAGTAACTGTTTAGTTATGGAGTTACTAAGAAATGGGGTTATAACTTGAGACAATATAAATACCCTGTACCGTACCAAAATTTCATTCATTATTTTCAAGATCCTTTATCCCATAATTCATTGTTACTATGATTGTTGCAAAATGATGATTTAGTCCTTTTGCTCTTATTTGTTGGTATTCTACCATAAGGGAGATACTTCCTTCTCTCCTGTTTAAAAAAAAGAATTATATGGCAGACTCAAATAACCTTATTTGATCAATATCCATTTCTGTAACTATTTATTTCATTCCCAAGTTATCCCAGTTTAGTCAGTATAACTCTAACTCTTTCCCTCTCATTCCCTCTAACTCATTCCCTCTAACTCTTTCGAATTTTGACACATCTCCATCACCTTTTGAGTATCTTATTATTTACTTTAGTTTTTTTTATATTCAAACTCAAGTTTACATCACCAAGCTTAGTACCGGAAATGTGTGTGTGTGTGTGTGTGTGTGTGTGTGTGTGTGTGTGTATTTAATGAAGAAAAGGGGGAAGTAAGAAAGGTAGGAAACAGCAGAATGAAGACAAGGATGAAGAAAAATGATGGTTAAAAATTGGCTAGTGTTCAATTCATGTTAGGAAGATTTCCGTTTTTGCTTTGGAGAGGCTACAATAACCCCAATTTGAATTAGATGCTTAGTCACAAAGAGCTGGCCCGTCTGGTATGTAATCCTCAAGGAGAAAAATCACTCTACAAAATAGCTATGAAGTGTCTAATTCTTGGTCAGGAGGAAAACTTGGGCACAATGGAGAATAAGAAATACATGGCCCCTGAAATATATCTAGTGCTTGATAGTTAAACAGAGAACTGAAAGCATTATACATGACATGACACTTAAATGTGTTTCTGTAGGATAACTCAAATTTTATCTGGTTCAAGATAGAAGGTAGAGGAGGTTTTACAGTAAAAAAAAAAAAAAAGGAATACATGAAGGCATGAAATCATTAGCTAGATTTCAGAAGAGAAAGTGTTTCTCTGTGTCTGTAGTTTTGGTGAAAGCCACTGACTTCAAACCTGACTCCAAGTCACTTATTTATTCAACTGCTAACTTTTACTGAATCTTTGTTACTGAAAAACTCTCTTCAATTCTATTTCCCACGACACAAAAGACTAGAAAACTCTCTTCTAACCAGAAAATGCATTCCTGAGCCTGTCCGTAGCAACATCTTACCAAAACAGCCATTAGCAGCCAGCTCACACTACTTAAAATTTCTGACTCTTAGAGCTGTCAGGCAAACAAGCACATTTTTCTGCCTCTAATATTATAGATGACAGTTTGAACAAATGTTTTGCCACTGTATAACATGAATCACAAAGTTTGTAGCCCCTTGTGTTCACGTCCTTGGCAGCCATCGCTAAAAGTTATGCTAATGCTAAGTATTTTAGTTTTTGGTCAAAACAGCACTCTTATTCTAATACCAGTTTCTGTCAGGATATTCTAAACTATGTTGCCATAACATGTCAACGCACAGTTCTCAACATTTTAACGCAATACAGATTATTGCTTATGCAGGGCACTGTCTTAATGAGGTTCAGATTTCTCCACCCCATCCAGATAGCTTTCTGAGCTTGATGATACGAGGGTCTGGGTACCAATATGACACCTCTAAAATCGTATATTGTATCCTTTCCAGTATTATGAATAAGACAGAGCAAGAAGAAAGAGAAGATCGTGTGTGACCTTTTAGAGTCTAGTTCAAAGACTGGAGTGCATCATTCCTTTTCACATTCCATGAGCAGAACTACTCACATAGAGCTAGTCATGCAGAAGGAGTGGGGGGAATTATAGTGTTTACCTATACTCAACATGAAAGCAACAATGGGAGAACTGTAGAGGAGGGATTTAAGACAGGAGAGAATGGATAGGAAGGAATTTGTCTGTGTCACTATACCTATCTAAACAAAAGAGAAAGAAAGTTGAAACTAATGACATAATAGTGGGCATGGACAGTAATGCCAGATTGTAGAAGTATTTCTGAAGGATCCCCATTGTCTTAGAAGATTGAGTGGAAAATGATGGAATCAAAGATACATTTTCAGTTTTCATTTAGACGAGGTAAATATTTTGCCAGGGCAATGTATAAAATATATCCTATTTTTAAAATAGGTAAACTTGGATTTGGATATGTTGAATTTGAATTTGCTATAAATTGTATTTAGAATGAACTGACAGTGCTGATATGATTTTGAAATTATGGTGATAAAACAAGGATAAAAATTAACTGTGTAAGAAATAGATATAAATATTAAAGCTTGATAAATTGATAAAATATACTTATTCTTTTAATCTATTTTTTTCATAAAGTATATGCTTAGCATAGTGTTCCAGATATATATTTTTTAATAGAGGAGATCAAAAGATGCAAGAGAAGGAACCCCAACAGGGAGAATCATACATCTATTGTTACAATAAAAATTGTTTAAAATTAGAATACAGTAGGATAAATAAACATTAAAAACATTATTATTACATAAGCATTCAGGAGTTCCTGTTGTGGCACAGCAGAAACGAATCCAACTAGTAACCATGAGGTCGCGGGTTTGATCCCTGGCCTCGCTCAGTGGGTTAAGTATACAGCATTGCACGTGAGCTGTGGTGTAGGTCGCAGACGTGGCTTGGATCCTGGGTTGCTGTGTCTGTCGTGTAGGCCTGCAGCTGTAGCTCTGATTGGACCCCTAGCCTGGCAACCTCCATATGCCCTGGCATTCAAAGATTAAAAACCAGAATATTATTTACAATGGTTCTCACTAAGGGATGTAATTATAGATGTGTTTGATTTTTTTTCTTTAGTTTTCTCTGTGTGCCTTCGAAATGAACAACAGTAACATGTATAACAAAATATAGCTATTCAATAGAGCCCTATTGGAGTTATCTGATTATTTATTGAGTGTTTTGGGGTGGTACTTTATTATTTGCTGTTTTTGTTTTTTTTTCCCATTTCATACAATAAGAAATAAAGTTAAATTATTTTTCCAAAAGTTTGAAAGAAGAAAGTATTAATGGGTCTGAAAGAGAGAATCTTGGAAAATTTCAGTATTTTTGAGTAGACCAAAAACAAAATAAAAAGGAAAAAAGGTGGAATCATGTCCGGGAGTTAATTAGTCATTGATTGATCTGAAAAAGCTTCACTATGGTGCAACTTGAACTAATAAAACAGGTTGAGGATTACACCGAAAATGAGAAATCTGCATGCAGCTCATGTAATTTACCTAATTTGTCAATAATGAGAAAAGGTAAGCAAAAGAAACCAACAGCTGAAGGAAGAGAATGATGAATAAGTGTAATTATTTTTATTCAAAGGAACACTTGAAACAGGTGATGGTATAGGTTTTGCATTGTCTGCCTATAACTTTAGTGATAAAAGATTCTGTTATTAAAAATTATATAACCATATAGAACCATATTTTTGTGAAATAGTGTTAGTCATTGTACAATAATGTTTTCATTAATGTAGTCCTAAATTCTTGTGGTTGTAAATTTTTGCTGCTAGTTTCTCTGGTCATAAAATTAAGTATATAAATCCCTTTATTAGTTCTACTTCAGCTTCTCCAAAATGAAAGCATTCATTGCAGACGTTCCTATTGGAGAGTTGTAGAGAATGTTTGGAGTTTGTTCAGAGGGAATCGAAACTAGTTAAATTTATTTGGTCAAATAAAATTAATTGGGAAATCGGTGCACCTATTTGAGTGAAAATTTTATTGGACTTTTTTAATACCCTATTAATTTCATTTACAGAGCCTTTAAAAATGTCTGGTTTTAGGTTAGAAAAATAATTTATATATTTTAAGGACGTTCAAGTACTTTCAACAGTATGTGCGCTAAAATCTAAATTTCTGCTCTGTAGCCTTTCTTTCTTTTGGTCTGTCTAATGGAAAACTGTGATGTGTGTCACTAACACTCTGAAACTTATCAGAGTAAAAAGGGCAAGACACCTTCCCTATCAAATTAATGGTGTGCATCACACTGACATAGAGACAAGGTGTCTCCCAACAGATGCCTTATATGTTCTCTACCCAGCTGGGAGGTGATATAGCAGATAGGAACCTGTCACCGAGTGTTAGTAAAGAACAGTACACAAGAAACTAAAGAAGGAAAAGTGCTCTTGGATCAATGTGTTAGTGTTACATAAAAATTATTTTTTATTAAGGAGTTATTAAATGCTTGAAACTAGTGAGACATTTTCTATGAGTTAGGAAGATAATAGGAAAGTGAAATACAGTGGGTTTGGATTTGTCTATGGAATATATCCTTCTGATAATAAAGGACAATAAATGTTATTTTAAAATGATTTAGGAGTTCGCACTGTGGCAAAGTGGGTTAAGGATCAGGCATTGCCGCAACTGTGGCATAGGTCACAGCTGCAGCTCAGATTGAGTCAGTCCCTGGCCCAGGGAACTCCCCTATGCCATGGGTGCTGCCAAAAGTAATATTATTTAATATACTAAATAGAGTTCCATTCAATGCTGGTGTATCTCTAAATTCTAATTTTTACTTTTAATTCTGGTTCCTCTTGCAAACCATCCTAAATTGTAATTATCTTTCAGACAAACTTAAAATGAGAAATCTGCAGTGAGGTCTAATTTACTATTTTGAGGGATAAAGTTAAATGTTTTCCTATTCCAATCTATTAAAAAACAAATTTAATTTTATATAAATTATAATCAATTAAAAAATTAACCATAAAAATCAGATATCTCAGGCTTGAGATATTCACTTTTGTAAAAACAATACTAACTTTGTATTCTGTACATTTATAGGTAAATCTTACATATGTTACCAACTTCCTAGAGATTTTTGCTTCTTATCGCAGTAAACTTTAACCCATTTTAATTTTATCATCTCATAAATTTAGTACTTTAGCTGATCTATGAGCGAATATGGATTTTACATGATTGAATATGATAAATACAACTTGTTATGAAACACTCCAAAGTAGTTTATTATAAATTAAATGTGTACTTTAGGTTATCAAATTATATTGACACTATGATTTCTAATTTCTTTCCAATTCCAGAGTATGCTTTATAGGTTAGTTCACACACATTCTTCCTTGAAGGCATTGATCTATTCTAAGAAACAGACCAACACTTAATCCTGTGATCTCTACAAGGGCTGTTGTATTCCCCACATCAAATTTTATTAACTGGATTATGTATACATGTTATTGACTTTTAAATATTTTAACTGGAAAAGTGCATTTTTCTATAAAGGGCAAAAGAAGTATCTTTTTTTCCCAAGGTACCATAAAGGGAAGTCTGTCAGAATGGAGACAGTACATTTATCAGAGTCAGTAAGACAATACTACTTTCAAGAAATGGGGTCCCGAATAAGGGTCCTTTAGGAAGTGGAAGCTGAAAAACATTCAAAAAATTTCAAACACAAGTCATCTACTTTTCCTGAATTGTAAACACTTCCTCAAGTGTATGTGAGGGATACACCCCAGTGTTTTGATTTATCACCAACACGATTTATGTAGTTATAATGTAGAGAGGGCATACAGAGCATATAATACAGAGTTATAGAGAGGCCCTTTAACCTGAACCACTCCATCCCCTTTTATTGTCACGCTGCCTTAATTTTGCTACCTTGTAGCAAGAGTATAGATCATTCTATACAATAACTTACAAAGAATCATACTATTTTTAAATAATTTCTCCAAAGCTATGCCTGATTTTAGCTTCTCTTGTGTTTTAGACATTGGAGTTAGTAAAGCAGAAGACATATTTTGGCCAACAAAAGTCAAGCATCCAGACCTAGTGGGTAAAACGAAGGCCATATCCTAAGTCAATCAGCGTGTATCTGTGTGTAACTCTCATTGAATGGATGTTACATTTATCATAAAGAAGTATTAGTTATGTGCATGTAGCAGATGCATGTGCTATGAACTAGACGCTGTGAGTTCAATCCTTTGTCCTGTCATTTATTCATTGCACAGCCTTGGGTAATGGTTTTTATTCTTGGTGCTTCCTACTAAATTTTTAAAACAGAAGTCATAATAATGCCCAACTCATGGAGTCCTTTTGAAGTTTAAGTGAAAAAATACAAGTAGACTGTTTAGATTATTCCAGAACCAAAATAAGCATGCAGCAAATACTAATATATAATTTTTAATTGCTTATCATTATAATTGCAGAGGCTATTGCTTTAGTTGTGAGGTCTTCATTTGCTGGCATTACTGCTCTTTTATAATTCACAAAAATTGCCTTGCCTTAGTTGTCCCAGACAGGAAAGAGCAATTTGTAGGAGGAGTCTTGGTAGATGTAGAACTGATTTTTTATTTATTTTTGTTTTGCTTTGTTTTTGACTGACCTAGAAGGACCACTGTGTCAAGATGTTGAATGTTCCTGAAGGGTGAGAAAAAGTTCACCTGGATCCAATAAACCAAGGAATCCAAATGCAGTAGCAGGCTTTTGGAATTGTTGTATCGTTAGTTGATTATGAGATAATAAAGGGAATAGCATAGAAACCTTGGGATCTGGTTAGCCAGGATAGTACCGAAATCTTTTATAAATGGAATGTTTGCAATTTTTTAAATTTCTTTTTAAACCTTTTGCTCAATATATAGTTTAGTAAGGGTCTTAGCTTATTTTGTCTATTGGTTTAATTCATCCTTTTAAAGTGCAATTCATTTGTTTTTTAGTGTACTCACAAAGTTATATGAACATGATTTTTATCTAATTTTAAATGTTTTTATCACCACACAAAAAAATTGCATACCCATTAGCAGTCACTGCCCATTTCCACTTCTCTGATCATGAAAACCATCAACATAGTGTTTGTCTTTTTTGATATTTGCTTATTCTGCATATCTAAAATAAGTAGAATCATGCAATACATGATCTTTTGTGACTGGTTTCTTTCATTAGGTAGTGGTATAAAATGCCACGTGTAGTGTAGCATCACTACCTCATTATTATTATTATTGCTAAATAATATTTTATTATACATATATATCATTTTCATTTATCCATTTATCATTTCATGTTTTGTTCCCAGTTTTTGGCCATTATGAATAATGATGTTTTGCACACTCATATAAAAGATTTTGTGTAAAAATATGTTTTCATTTCTTTTTAGTGTACACCTAAGAGTGGAATCGCTGAGTTATGTGGTAACTCTCTTCAATATTGTGATGAAAACTTGTTTTTCATTGTTGCTATAGCATTTTACTTTGCCAATACCAGTTTATGGGTATTCCAGTTCCTCAACATCCTTGCCAGCATTTTTTATTATATATCTTTTTGATTATAGCCATCCTATGTGTGTGAAATGCTATCTCACTGTGTTTTTGGTTTTTTTATAACTTGTTTTTTTTTAATTTTTTTTTGCTTTATAGCTGGTTTACAGATTTCTGTCAGATTTTCCAACTGCACCGCGTGGTGACCCGGTTACATGTACATATATGGATTTGTCACATGTAATTAGGTATAGTTCCCCGTGCAATACAGTTGGAGCTCCTTGCTATTCCATCATTAAAGCACTAGTTATCCCCATTCCCTCCTACCCCTCCCCCACCCCCTTGGCAACCACAAGTCTGTTCCCCAAGTTCGTGATTTTCTTTTCTGTTGAGATGTTCATTTGTGCAGTGTTTTAGACTCCAGTTATAAGAGATTTCATATGACATCTGTCTTTCTCCTTCTGACTTGCTTCACTCAGTATGAGCGTTTCTAATTCCATCCATGTTGCTGCGAATGACATTAT